>JAVSCE010013065.1:12500-190418 GCA_032199065.1 Smutsia gigantea | reverse complement strand
AGTTGCAGGATACAAAAATTAACACACAGAAATCTGTTGCTTTCCTATACACTAATGATGAACTAACAGAAAGAGAAATCAGAAAAACAATTCCATTCACAATTGCATCAAAAGAATAAAATACCTAGGAATAAACCTAACCAAGGAAGTGAAACACCTGTACTCTGAAAACTACAAGACACTCCTAAGAGAAATTAAAGAGGACACTATCAAATGGAAATGCATCCCATGCTCTTGGCTAGGAAGAATCAATATTGTCAAAATGGCTATACTACCTAAAGCAATCTACAGATTCAATGCAATCCCTATCAAACTACCAACAGCTTTCTTCAATGAACTGAACAAATAATTCTAAAATTCATATGGAACCACAAAAGACCCCGAATAGCCAAAGCAATCCTGAGAAGGAGGAATAAAACAGGGGAATTACGCTCCCTGACTTCAAGCTCTACTACAAAGCCACAGCAATCAAGACAATTTGGTATAAGCACAAAAACAGACCCACAGACCAGTGGAACAGAATAGAAAATCCAAACATTAACCCAAACATATACAGTCAATTAATATTTGATAAAGGAGCCTTGGATATACAATGGGGAGATGACAGCCTCTTCAGCAGCTGGTGTTGGAAAACTGGACAGCTACATGTAAGAGAATGAAACTGGACTACTGTCTAGCCTCATACACAAAGGTAAACTCAAGGTGGATCAAAGACCTGAATGTAAGTCATGAAACCATAAAACTCTTAGAAAAAAACATAGGCAAAAATCTCTTGGACATAAACATGAGCAACTTCTTCATGAACATATCTCCCCCGGGCAAGGGAAACAAAAGCAAAAATGAACAAGTGGGACTATATCAAGCTGAAAAGCTTCTGTACAGCAAAGGACACCATCAGTAGAACAAAAGACATCCTACAGTATGGGAGAATATATTCATAAATGACATATCCAATAAGGGGTTGACATCCAAAATATATAAAGAACTCACGCACCTCAACAAACAAAAAGCAAATAATCCAATTAAGAAATGGGCAGAGGACATGAATAGACACTTCTCCAAAGAACAAATTCAGATGGCCAACAGGCACATGAAAAGATGCTCCACATCGCTAATCATCAGAGAAATGCAGATTAAAACCACAATGAGATATCACCTCACACCAGTGAGGATGGCCAACATCCAAAACACAAACAACAACAAATGTTGGCGAGGATGTGGAGAAAAGGGAACCCTCCTACACTGCTGGTGGGACTGCAAATTAGTTCAACCATTGTGGAAAGCAGTATGGAGGTTCCTCAAAAAACTCAAAATAGAAATACCATTTGACCCAGGAATTCCACTCCTAGGAATTTACCCTAAGAATGCAGCAGCCCAATTTGAAAAGGACAGATGCACCCCTATGTTTATTGCAGCACTATTTACAATAGCCAAGAAATGGAAGCAACCTAAGTGTCCATCAGTAGATGAATGGATAAAGAAGATGTGGTACATATACACAATGGAATATTATTCAGCCATAAGAAGAAAACAAATCCTACCGTTTGCAACAACATGGATGGAGCTAGAGGGTATTATGCTCAGTGAAATAAGCCAAGCCGAAAAAGACAAGTATCAAATGATTTCACTCATATGTGGAGTATAAAACAAAGAAAAACACTGAAGGAACAAAACAGCAGCAGACTCACAGAACCCAAGAACGGACTAATAGTTACCAAAGGGAAAGGGACTGGGGAAAATGGGTGGAAGGGAGGGATAAGAGGGAAAAAGGGGCATTACGACTAGCAGATGTAATGTTGGGGGGGCACGGGGAGGGCAGTACAACTCAGAGAAGACAAGTAGTGATTCTATAGCATCTCACTACGCTGATGGACAGTGACTGTAATGGGTTTGGTGGGGGGGACCTGATGAAGGGGTAGTTTAATAATCGTAATATTGCACATGTAATTGTAAATTAGTGATAATAAAATAAATTATATTAAAAAAAAAAAAAATATATAACCATGACTATTGCATTAATATATTAAGTTTATTATAAAATGAAAAAATAAACATGAGGAATGGGTAATATAATTAATAGAAGATGATTCAACATTGGCTTCTCTCACCCCAGTAGGTCATCTTGCACCATAAATGACATGGACACGGGAGACCCAAACCCAGATGCCTCCTCCTGGAGCTGAGCGGACGACACAAGCGAGTGGGTTGGACTGAACTTAAGAGAAGCACTGATGCAAACAGATGAGAAACGGCAACTGGTTCTCAGCCTCCCTGTTGGGCATAGTAGGGCGGGCTGGGGACTGTGGCGAAACGAGAACAAATCCCCCAATTTAAAGAAGGCCGCTGTTACTTAGCTTCAGCCAACCATTGCCATACAAGAATGCAGGCCTACAGTTTCCAACCTTCCAGTTTTTCAAAAGTCAGAAATGCAGGTTTTTATGTGAAATTGCACAATTTTATGGTGTTAAATACTGATTTCATTCTTTTTTCCAATTTTCATTGGGGTCCAAGTTGCTCAAAGTCAGCCTGTAGGCCTCCAGAGGGCAACCACTAGAGTAAAGGAAGTGGCTTGGCCTTTGCAGCCCAGCAATCTGGATTTTGGATCCTATTTCACTTTTAACAAGTAATTTAACCTCTCTGTGCTTCTTTTCTTAGGCCAGTACAATGGAAATAGTAAGTTCCTTTAAGGGTCACCAGTGACACATATGAAGCATGTACCCATTCCTTGGCACATCACAGAGGCCCACTGAACCATACCTACTGACCGTGGGAGCCCCCTGAAGCATGCAGCCCCGCTGACTGCCGACCCTGCTCTCTTTCCACTCTAAAAAGGCTCAAACAGAAAGCCGGCTCCCTGACATCAGATTCCAATCACATACTTGGCAGAGTTCATTCTACCACCCAAAAGGCAGTTCTTTCCCACCCTGGTCTCATAATTCCAAGAAAGAATCCAGAAGCCGAAGGAGCAAGCAGGCTCTCTCCCTGGTAGGCTGCTGTGGGAGGGGCACTGGAATGGGAGTCAGAGGGTCTGAGCTCTAGTTCTGACTTGGCCACTAATGCTGTGTGAACTGGAACAAATGACTGAACGACGCTGGGCCTCTGTTTTACAAGTTGGAAGTAGACCAATAATATCCACCTCAAAGAGTAACCATGAGAATGTAAACTTATACACCATGCTGGACATTCTCCATCCGCCTCACCCCAGATCTTTCTCCCTGCTTTGAGCCCTGGAGTCTGACCTCAGTAGATGGCCCTGGTCCCCAGTAGGGTCCAGCAAGTGAGATGCACCAGTGGGTGAGCAGGGGCTGAAAGGGAACAGAGGGCTGGCTGTGCATTCTCCTGCTGCCTCTGTGTCAGGCCTGCAGACCATGGCTGTGGCCAGGGGCAGTGTCCTCTATGTGCACGGCCACAGCTCCCCCCAGGCAGGCGGGACCTGCCACATCGGCCCCAGCTCTAGCTGTTGCCCTGGTCTTCTTTGGGGACCCACTTTCTTCCCTTCCTCTGTCAGCCCAGTGGCTGTTGCAGCCCCTCAGCATCACAGCACCGCTAGCCCCAGGGGACCTCAGCACCCTTTCGAGTTCCCCTGACCCTCCCACACCTTCGAAAGTAGTCTGCCATTAAGCTCCCCTCAGTCTCCCTGATGGTGCCACCGTCCCTGCCGAGTCCCTGACCATCAGACACACTCAGCATGTGTTGTTTTACCTTGGAGCTTTGGATGTGAAAGGCTCTCAGTGTTGCTGGGATTAATTTGAAATCATAAGCTTTTCTGCTTCACCCTCAGGCTGTCAAAAAATCCACTTACCCAGATCCCTTTCCGGAGTGCCCAGTCCTCTCAAAGCCAGACACGCTAATAGGCGATTTGTTCATTCACAAATGCTTGTCATGCAGCGATAATATACCAGGACCTGGACCAGATCCTGAAGATACAGGTGAGATCAAGCAAACAACGTCCTCGTCTTTTTTGGAGTTTGCAGGCCTTTTTGCAATTATGTGGGAAATGTTAGCAGAGGGCCAACCTCTTTGCAGGCTCTCATGAAGCCAGCTGACGGGCCAGAGCTCCCTGTGAGTATAAAGGCCAAGGGCTCCCTCAGGACTATATGAATTTGTAGCTAGAGTTTGTAGCTGACACCATGAGTGGGCTGAAGGCCCATTCAGAACTCCTGGCCACCTCCCAGTTTGGTAGCCATCAGGAACGGTTCTGGCTAAGAAAACAGCATAAACCATCAGGATTGGGCTCCTGGGGAAGTCCTTGCTTCCCTTATAAACAGGGATAGACTCCACTTATATAAACCTTTGTCCTCTTTCTGCCTTTTCCCTTTATCTGCTTAGAATGCAGATGTAATGCTTGGAGGCCCGGTGGCCACCTTGGGACCGTGAGACAACAAACCAGCACTGAAGGTGGCAAAACAGACAGAGAAGGACTTGTTTCTTATGATCACTGAGTTGCCACATAGGTCCTGGACTGCTTAACTCGGGATTTGTATAACACAACCCCCTATTCATTTAGGCCACATGTATGTACGTAATGTTACATATATTCAAGAGAATTCATATCTGGAGGAAACCTTCAAGATGGTCTGACCCAAATCCCTCCCTTACATATGAGGAAACTGAGGCACAGTGAGGGGCAGAACTTGTCCCAAACCACATAGCCCGACCAAAGCTCCTGTCGCCCAGCTCGTCCTAGTCCACAGTTACAAACCCCCATAACCTGTGCAAAGATTTGTCAACTTTGTGTGTTCCCACTGTTTGCCTGCTTTACAGGCCGTTTAGAAACAGAGCTTATGTCTTTCAGTCTTGTTTACTAACCCCCCCAAAAAGCTGATCTGTGAGCCATAATACATGCTTCTTATTTTAAGCCACTGGGTTTGGGGGAAAGGGTTTTTAACACGAGAGCTAACTAATGCATAACATTTACTGACATTTACTATAGGCCAAATCTGTGCTGAGAGCTTTACATAAATACTTGATTTAATTCCTCACAACAGGCCCATGAAGTAGATATTGTCATCTTCACTTTATAGATGAAGAAACTGAGACAATTGGGATAACTTGCCCTTAGGCGCACAGTAAGATGTGGACCCAGGATGTGAGCCCAAGCATTCCGACTGTAGAACCATACTGGGTCTCCTTTCTTCTAGCATCTCCTCTACCTTTTGCTCCTTCTAAGACTGGTTTGGCTCCAAAATCTTAGGACCTTTTTTCAAAAAGGGCCTCGTCACAGTATCCAGAACCTCTTCGGGGCCTGGGCTGGATGACTTTGGCCAGGGCCTGAGTGGGCGCTTGGGCAGGCCTGACCTCGCCGGCACCTCCAGTTCCTCTCGCTCCCGCACACCTGGTGGCGCTGCCTCCAGAATGTGTCTGGGCTCCTGTCACCTCTCATCACCTCTCTTACCACCAGCCCGGCCCAACCCACCAGCCCCTCTTACCAGCCTCACTGCAGCAGCCTCTTCGCCAGTCTGCTTGGCTGTTCTTCCCCACTGCGGCCTTCTCCTATCAGAGGCGATCACTTGAAAATCAGAGTCAGAGTATGGCAATATACTCTTCGATACCCTTTTTATTAGGTTGTAAAGCTGCCGGAATACCGCAGCCTGGGCGGCTGAAGCAATAGAAACGCACTTTCTCACAGTGCTGGAGGCTGGACATCCAAGACCAAGGTGTGGGCAGCTTCGGTTCCGTCCTCCTCCCCCCTCCCCCTGGCTGGCAGACGGCTGCCTTCTCCGTGTGTCCTCACATGGTCTTTTCTCTAGGCATCTGCATCTCAGACACCTCTTTGTCCAAATGTCCTCTCCTCATAAGGCGTCTGCACCGAGGATGAGGGCCTACCCTAATGGCCTCGTTTTAACTTAATCATCTATTTAAAGGCCCTATCTCCAAATACAGTCACATTTTGTGGTACTAGAGTTAGGGCTTCAACACAGGAATTTGGTACAATTCAGCCCTTTTATAGCACCTTATAATAACACCTTTTAATAATTTCCCAGCAAACTTGGAATAGAGTCCTGAGTCACTGCCACATGCCCTGAGCACCATGTGACCTGGGCCCTGCTGCGTCTCCATCTCTCTCTCTCTCCGCCCTCCCCTTTGCTCACTGTGCTGTGGTCCCACCAGCCTCCTGGGTCCTCATTCCCACACAGCGTGCCGCTGCCTTCAGGCCTTTGCCCTCTGTTTCCTTGGCCTAGGGCCGTCCTTTGTCCCTAGATACATACAAAGGTTTACTCCGCCTTTGTATTCTGTTACTTGGCCCAAATATTGCCTCCATAATGGTCTAGCTTTACACTTTGCTTGATTTTTCTTTGGAACATTTTTCATGTCTGCCATTATCTTGTATTTATTTATCATTCAACTGTGTGTCTCGTCCACTAGAATATCAACTCCATGAGGCAAAGACTTCGTTTGTTCTGTTCGCAGGTATATCCCCAGAACCTAAATATAGCGGTGCTGCACACAAAATAGCACCCAGTGAATGTTTGAAATAAATGAAAATAATGAACAAAGAAATGAAATAAAATGGAATGACATGAGTTGAATGAAAGAAGATTAAAAATGAAAGCAAGCCCCATGCAAGTAAGAAATACATCGTTTTTCAGGCCACTCTGACCTTTCCATTCTAATGTTTGACCTGAGAGCTAAGCCCTTACATCTGGGGAGCTGGTTAAGCATCCCAGAACACTTTGCAGAATATCTTTCCCAAACTGTCATCAACTGCTCCCAATGCAGGACCCCAAAAACTTGCAAGGGTTTTTTCCTCTTTCTCACCTCCAACTGACAGCCCCAAGCAAAGATGCATGCCCCAGCTTTGACAATGAAGTACAGATGGCTCCCTGCTTACAATAGTTCAACACAACTTTTCAAATTTGTATTCAGAAGTGATAAACATTCAGTAGAAACCGTATTTCTGATTTTGAATTGTGATCTTTTCCTGGGCTATCAATATGCAGCGTGATCCTTCTCGCGATGCAGGGCTGGTGTGGGGAGCCACAGCTCCCAATCAGCCCCACAGTCACGAGGGTGAACGGCCGATCCACTTACAACCATTCTGTACCCAGAAACCATTGTGTCCTTCACTTTCAGTAAATCACATGGTAATCAACACCTGTTATAAAAGTTTTTGTGTTAGATTATTTTGCCCAACTGTAAGTTAATGTAGTGTGCCAAGCACGTTTGAGGTAGGCTAGCCTTAGCTATAATGTTCTTGGTAAGTTAGGCGCATTAAATGCACTTTCGACTTAACAATATTTTCAACTTATGGGTTTCGCGAAGTAACCCCATCATAAGTCAAGGAAGATCTATAATTGAGAAATTAATGTTCAAATGGATCCTTTTATTGAGGGTAGAGAAATTCAGATCATTTGAAGACAGAAAAGTAAGGAAGAGAATGTATAAAAACATGCTGCACTCTGAGGGCCGAGTGTAGTGCAGCGACACTGAGTTGACCCATCGCTCTAGCCCTGGTGGCAGTTTCTGGAATTGCAGCCAAGGAAGAGGAAATAGGAAGTAAAGGGAACCAACATTTTTTTAATTCAACAAATATTTTAGTGGACTCAGGATATAACTGCCTCCCATTTGGGAAGTCAAACCCCAGCGTCCAGCAAAACAGGATCTAGAGGCATCACTCTCCAAAGGTATTTGGCCTTCTTCTGGTCCTGCCCCTGCATTTGATGGGGAGCATCTATTTGAATCCTCTCAACTAGCATGCAGCAGAGATGTCTACCCTATTACTGATGAGGAAGCCAAGGCTCAGAGATAGGTATTCACAAAAATAACAAGGGGCAGTATTTGAACTTAGGTTGGGCTGATTCTAACCAACTCTGTGATCTCTCTCTCTTTTTCTTTAATTAAAGTATCATTGTTATACAGCCTTATGAAGGATTCACAGGAACACTGTTATGGTTTCCACATCCACTCATATTATCAAGCACTCACCTGCCCCCCCTTGCAGTCACTGTCCATCAGCGTAGTAAGATGCTATAGAGTCATTACGTGTCTTCTCCGTGCTGTACAGCCTTCCCTGTGACCTACCTATATTGCAATTGGGGATTATAATGCCCCTTAATCCCCTTCTCCCTCCCTCCCCACCCAGCCTCCCCAGCCCCTTCCCTTTGGTAACTGCTAATCTCTTCTTGGAGTCTATGAGTCTGCTGTAATTTTGTTCCTTCAGTCCAACCCTGTGACCTTCCCAGTACCAACCAAAGGGGATAAACATTGCAAGTTCACCTCATTTCATCCTACATTGAATTTCCCAAGTCTCTGGACTTTGAACTTCCGCCAGTTATAGTCTCATTAATTCAACCACCATTCAGTCATTGATTGCCTCCTAGGTGCCAACAACTGTGCTCTGCCCAGTGGCTTCCAGAGAATGAGGAGTGAACAATGATAATGAGATAATTTAAGTGGTGAGAAAGCAACCCCTCAGGGCTGTCACAGCTCTTTCTCAAATTGAGTTACTTTTTCACTATTGAACAAATTATAATTTGAAAAGCTGGTAAAAGTCCTTTCTTTTGGTGAGCCAAGCCAATCAATATGTGCCATTTAAAATTCTTTCTGCTTTTCTCCTATTCAGGCAGAGTAGAGAAAAAGCAAGCATTTGAGGGCTGAGATTACTAGGCTGAATTTCTTAATGGAGTCATTTTTTTTTAAGTGATTTATTTCTGAAGAATAGGCAGCCTAGGTCAGGCTAAGTGGACTGCTTTCCTGGAGAGGGGAAGACAGAGCTTGCCTGGCGCCTGCCTGTGGTCATGGGGGAAGAGTGTTGGGGTGTAGGCCCTGCAGGAATCTGCACAGAGAGGCACCCGCTCGGGCTGCAGGGACCCACCCATGACAACTGTCATAACTACTACCCACCCACAAAACAAATGGCTAGAACAGTAGGTACTTGTTACAGGACACACATATTCATGTACAAACTTGGAAACTGTGCTTTAGAAGGGGTTATTTCTGTCTGGTGAGGTTTTGAGCGGCTTTATTTTCCTTTTTTGCTCTTCTGTAATACCTCATTTTCTCTTCTATAGGCTTATATTACTTAGAATCAATAGGTGTCACTGGGCTAGTCCACACCCCCTTTCACTCTCTTTCCATATTCCCTCCACCCTCTCTTTCCACTTTCATTCCCTTTCCAAGTGATGATTTTTTTAATATAAAAATGTGAAAAGTTCTTTCTCTCCCTTCTCTCTACCTAACAGGTATGGGGAAAATCCTCTCTTTTCTGCCCTCTCTCCCCTTCCTTCCTCCTCACAGCTGCACTGAGAAGCTGGGGGTCCCAGAGTATGAAAGGAATTTGACTGTCCTCAGCCACACGCCTGTCAATCACATTCCCCTCCATGGTTCCCTGGGAAGGAACTGCCAAGGGCACAAGCAAGGGTTGATGACAGAAACAGGGGTGGCACATAATAATAAGACCACAAATCTCTTTCTAATTCTTGTGCTCCAGGAAGCGTAGGGCTGACTCAGTAGCCAGGACCACACATTCAGAGCATCACCTTTGAAACACAAAGATGTTCGGGGACTTGCCAGTTTCTTTAGTCAAATGGAGACAATAGTGCTTTCTCCCTCCCAGGTGTGTGATGAGGATCAAACGAAACGGGATGAAAAGGTGTTCCAGAAGGTTAGAAGCCTTGCAGAATGAATCACGGGGCCCCAGGAAGCCTCTCTTCTTGATTTCTTTCTCATCTGTCTTCTCTCAGCTTCCCTTGAGCCTCCCCTAATCTAGGCCATCAACTTTCCACCCCTGTGCTTCTGGACTCTCTGTTTCCACTCTTTTCTCACCTCAGTCCCAACTATACACTAATGCTCAGTAATCCTTTGAAAACCCACTATTCAGCAAGGTGCACCCCTCTACAAAATCCCCACTGGTTCTCCTTAAACAGGGCAAACAACAACATTCTTAGCCTGGGAGTGCTAGGCAGAATTCTACTAATGACCCAGTGACATTCATCCTTCTACAGTCCATTCTCCTTTGAGTGTGAGTGGGACCTATTAATTTAGGGTGAGCTGTCCTTCCCATAATCATGAAATACAGCAAATGGGACCCTATCCAGGTGGGCCTAATTTCATCTGATGAGCCACTAAAAGCAGAAAGTTTCTCTAGCTGGTAGAAGAATAGGAAATCAGAGATTAGAGGCACGAGGAGGGTCAACAGCGCCAGCAAGGAGAGCGCAACTTCCGTCCCCAAACATGGAGCCTAGTTGAGCCAGCAACCTGAAGGGGTCTGGGCGCTGATTTCTTCCCCAGATTGGAGCCCAGTCTGGCCAACGCCGTGCATTCAGCCTTGTAATACCCTAAACAGAAACCCCAGATGAGCGTAGCTAGGCCCCAAACCTACATAACTATGATGTAATAAATGGGTGTCATTTTAATTTGCTAAATTTTAAATAATTTGCTACGGAATGTTCAAGCTACTTTAACAAAATACCATCGACTGCGTGGCTTAAGCAACAGAAATTTGTTTCTCATGGCTCTGGGAAGTGGGAAGTCCAAGCTCGGAGTGCCGGCCCAGCAGGTTCAGACCTCTCCCTGGCTTGCAGGTGGAGGGCTTGCTGTGTCCCCCGCGGTGGGAAGCTCTCCTGTTTCATCTTATGAGGGCACCAATCCCATTCCCGAGGGCTCTCATTCTCATTGCCTGACTGCCTCCCACAGGTGCCTCCACCAGGTTCCAGCATGTTGGGGATGAGGCTTCAACATACCAATTTTGGGGCAAGATACAAACATGCAGTCCATAGCATACAGCGATAGTCAATGAATACATTTGATGTTTCAAGGCCTTAAGAGCTCTTATTCAGCCTACTCCTCCAATCCACCTGTCAAACATAAGCTCTAGAGTGATTGTGGGGTTTAAATCTGGACTCTGTCACTTCCTGGCAAGTTACATGGCATCTGTGTTCTTCCACTTCCTTATCCATATATTTAGGATATTTCTAAACCTTTCTCATGAGATGGCTTGGAGGCTTAAGTGAGATAATCCAGCTAAGGCCTTTGTACAGTATCCAACAAAAAGGAAATGCTGGATAAATTATTTTTTCCTTGTACTGTTATATTCTCTACAGAACATTCCCTCTAAGTCAAATGAGTTTATTTATTAACCTAGGAAAATACACTTTTCTTGGCTCACATCTTGGCCCTTCCTCTTGCTGCTCTCCCTCCCCAGTACCCGTCACTCCATCCCTGCTCAGATCCCTCCCTCCTCTGTGCAACCTGCCTAGACTCCCCACATTGTGCTGGCCTGTCCTTTATACTAGCTCCTAGAGTGCTGGACAATGGTGTAAACACTTAGACTGTCTCATACGTAATCACTTAAAATGATATTCTTTATTGTCAAAGAAATGTATAGAAATATGTAAGAGATAATTGAGAAAATCCACAAAAGTTCAAGACAGGCCTTAAGTCACCTGCTGCCACTGTCAATAATACTTCCTTCCTGTCTTCCTTTTCTGTTGTTTGTGTATATGTACACATATATGCAAATAGTTGCCGTTCTGAGAATCAATGTTTGCCCCAGTGCACCCAGAGCATCTACCAGCCTGAGAAAAGATTAGAATTTGTTCACAGAAGGAATTCAAAGAGAAAGTACAATGTGAAATTCAGCTTTTGTCATACAAAATAGGATGATGTAGGAAACCAGGGTATTAGGATGTTTTTTAGCCACCGTTCCTGCATTAGTTCCCCACGACTGCTATAACACATGACCACAAACACAGTGGCTTAAAACAACAAAATTCTGGCACAAGAACAGACGCATAGACCAATGGAACAGACTAGAGAACCCTGATATAAACGCAACCATATATGGTCAATTAATATATGATAAAGGAGCCATGGACATACAATGGGGAAATGACAGCCTCTTCAACAGCTGGTGTTGGCAAAACTGGACAGCTACATGCAAGAGAATGAAACTGGATTACTGTCTAACCCCATACACAAAAGTAAACTCAAAATGGATCAAAAATCTGAATGTAAGTCATGAAATGATAAAACTCTTAGAAGAAAACATAGGCAAAAATCTCTTGAATATAAACATGAGCAACTTTTTCCTGAATGCATCTCCTCAGGCAAGGGAAACAAAATAAAAAATGAACAAATGGGGTTACATCATGCTAAAAAGCTTCTGTACAGCAAAGGACACCATCAGCAGAACAAAAAAGCATTCTACAGTATGGGAGAATATATTTGTAAATGACATATCGACAAGGGGTTAACATCTAAACTATATAAAAAACTCACACACCTCAACACCCAAAAAGCAAATAATCCTATTAAAAAATGGATGGAGGATATGAACAGACACTTCTCCAAAGAAGAAATTCAGATGGCAACAGGCACATGAAAAGATGCTCCACATCGCTAATTATCAGGGAAATGCAAATTAAAACCACAATGAGATATCACCTCACACCAGTTAGGATGGCCAACATAGAAAAGACTAGGAACAACAAATGCTGGTGAGGATGTGGAGAAAGAGGAACCCTCCTACACTGCTGGTGGGAATGCAAATTAGTTCAACCATTGTGGAAAGCAGTATGGAGGTTCCTCAAAAAACTCAAAATAGAAATACCATTTGACCCAGGAATTCCACTCCTAGGAATTTACCCTAAGAATGCAGGATCCCAGTTTCAAAAAGACATATGCACCCTTATGTTTATCACAGCACTATTTACAATAGCCAAGAAATGGAAGCAACCTAAGTGTCCATCAGTAGATGAATGGATAAAGAAGATATACATATACACAGTGGAATATTATTCAGCCATAAGAAGAAAACAAATCCTACCATTTGCAACAACATGGATGGACCTAGAGGGTATTATGCTCAGTGAAATAAGCCAGGCGGAGAAAGACAAGTACCAAATGATTTCATTCATCTGTGGAGTATAAGAACAAAGCAAAAACTGAAGGAGCAAAACAGCAGCAGACTCACAGAACCCAAGAATGGACTAACAGTTGCCAAAGGGAAAGGGACTGGGGAGGGTGGGTGAGAGCTGGGGGAGAAGGGGAATAAGGGGCATTAGGATTAGCACACATAATGTAGGGGAGCACGGGGAAGGCAGTATAGCACAGAGAAGACAAGTAGTGACTCTATAGCATCTCACTACGCTGATGGACAGTGACTGTAATGGGGTATGTGGTGGGGACTTGATAATGAAGGGAATCTAGTAACCAGAATGTTGCTCATGTGATTGTATATTAATGATACAAAAAAAAAGATTCCTGAACATTGACTACCAGTTCAGTTTAAATAAATTTTTGAAATAGTAAAAAAAAAAAAACCACACCCAAATTCTTTTTCTGACAGTTCTGGAGATCCTAAGTCTGAAATGAGTTTTATAGGACACATGGTATTAGGGTTCCTTCTGCAGACTCCAGGGGAGGCAGTTCCTCTCCTCTCCCAGCTTCTACAAGTTCCCACATCCCTCAGCTCAGGGCGCATCTCTCCAGTCTCTGCTTCCAGCATCATTACCTTCTCCTAACATTAACTCTCCTGCTTCCCTCTCATAGGACCCTTGTGATTAAATTGGGTGCACCTGGATAATTCAGGCTAGTCTTCCCTCTTTTAAGACGTGTAACTTAATCACATTTGCAAAATCCATTTTACCATGTTAAGTCACATATTCCCAAGCTCCCGCGGTCAGATCAGAGACATCTTTCAGGAACACCACTCTGCTTACCGCAGCACCCTGGAGCATGCACCCGAGGTGCGGATCACGTGCTGATCATTTTACTGTCTTGTATATATTAACCTACAGCAGTAAGAGGGAGGGAAAAGGGAAGTACAGCAGCAGGAATGCAAGGAAATGCAAGATGATGATTGCTGAGCTGACCGCTGCCTTGGGATGAGCTGAGAAAAGCAGGTTGCTCAACAGGTGAATTGTTCAGCGACGTGGAAGTCTCCAGACAGCTTTTATGGAAAAATTGTGTCTTGGAGCAGTCAATCGAAGGGAGCGATGAGGCAGGATTTATCCACCAGGTTCCCTCTCACTTCTTATTTCTCACTGATCCAAGTTCGCCCCATGTGGAGGTAATCCCTGCCCATTTCTGGATGGCATCATTTGGGCCCCTTTGAGAGTTACTTGGAAGGCCCCATCCCATGCGGTTTGGTGTGATGTTGTATCTGAGTCTGGAAGTGATGGCTAAGACAGAGCAACTAGCGGAGGGTCCAGGTCGCAGGTGAAGCCAACGGAATCTAAGAAAGCTGGCAAAGTGAAGAAGACCCGAGGAAGTACTTAGATGCACCCAACACGTTTCAGCCCTTGAGGCCGCAGATCCATGGCCCCCTGCCACTATTCCCTCTTCCAGATTATAATCGGAGGCATGCAGTTCTGTTTTTGAGAACAAGACGTCCTCACTCCTCCCTGAGAGGGTGAGGTTAAAATCTAGTCCATCACAGAGTCCCTCCATGGTCATGGCCAGTCTGAATTTCCAGTAAAACCGAAGGCAAGAAGATTAATAGAACAGGCTACATTCCCCAGCGCTCTGGCCCCAAGCCAGAGCTGACATTCATCACTTCCCTCCTCAACCACCCGTTCCAGGCTCCCCCGCCTTGGCCTGCCCTTCTACTTACCTAGAGCTTGGTACGCCACACCTGGTAAGTGCAAGAAGACGATTTGACACCAACATTTTATCTTTTTTCCAGTGACTTCCCTGAGGTTGGAGCCCCAATCCGGACAACTGTCTCTATGTTGTATAAAAAAATTAAGTAGGCTATCCCTTCCATGTCCACGGCAGATAGTGAGACTGTAATAGGCGCAGGACCTCAGCACCAGGCACAACTGCCTTTTGCAGCTCAGTCATTACAACAGTGTCAGCCGTGGTTCCCAGTAGCTTGGTGTCACAGGACCAAACGACTGCAAACGGGAATAGTCCCAGATATGCA
This sequence comes from Smutsia gigantea, assembly GCA_032199065.1. Lineage (NCBI taxonomy): Eukaryota > Metazoa > Chordata > Mammalia > Pholidota > Manidae > Smutsia > Smutsia gigantea. The sequence continues at coordinate 175,552 of JAVSCE010013065.1, read as the reverse complement.
GGGGGGCAGAGAGGGGCTCAGGGCTACTGTGAGGGGCCCAGGCGCTTGGAGGGAGCCCAGCGATGGGAACCTGCCAGGGAAGCAGTTCTTCAAATTATTTGAGCAATAGCTACCACTTCATGAGCACCTATGTGCCAGGAGCTATATGAGGCCCTCTTTTAAAATAGTTAATAGGAAAAACAACATGGAAATAACCACAGGATCTAAGATAAAAATTGCCTACACTCCAGTCATCTAATTAAATCCGTTTTTATTGATTTTATTTACACATATAGAGTTCTCTCATATTCATTGTAATATTATAGATAGAACTTAGAATGTTAATGTCCACATTTTCATTTTCATTTTCACCATAAATAATATTTCCAATTTGTGAAAATCACAGTTTATCTCTCTTTCCCCGCAATAAAACCAGTACAAACAGCCTGAGAGCATCTCTCTCATCTTTCTCTGTGTTCATTTAAAATAATAATAGTAGTAATAACAGCAAACATTCACTTACTACTTGTTTTTACCACATCACCTCCTGTAGCTCATTTAATCCTCTCAACGACTTTATGAGGGGGATACTAGTGCTAGTCTCAGTTTACATGTGAAGAAGTGGAAGCCCAATATATATAAAATATTCAAAAATATGAACAAATACAAACACACAAACGAAGGAAGTTTTGGGGTTTTTTTTTTTTTGGTCATTTAAAAAATATGTATAGAAACAGCGGGGCACACGGTAGACATTTCTCTGCAGCAGCTTTTCAAGTAGAGTGTATCACTGCCGTGTCTCCGGGCCAGCAGAGCCAGCCCTTACACACCCTCAGGCACGACACAATGCCCCACTGGATGGATGCACCATCATTTATCGGCTCTATTGATGGGCATTGATGTTGTTTCCATTTTTGGGCCACTGCACATGTTGTAGCAATAACTATCCTGAAATATAAATCCTTCAGTACTAGTACTTTTATTTCCATGGGATGGAGTCTTCGGACGTCAGCGCTGAATCTGGAATCCTCCATGTGACATGGCACAGCCATAGACTAAACCAAAGTACAAGCTCTTGAAATATGTGACCTCTCCTGAAGTCAGAGAGAGAAGATATGCCATTTATATGCCCAATGGGATGGTAGCCAAAAGGGACACAGAGCCCAGGGGGCCCTGATCTCGCCAGCGAGGAGGCCAGACAGGGCCCAGCCTCTGCACATGTCGCGGTCAATTCACAGTTTCCTCGGACCTCTCCAGAGCACGGACAGCTCAGCAACCGCGCCACCCTGACGGCGGAGGTTTCCACTTTCCGTCTCAGAAGGCTCACTCCAAAGGAAGGAGAAAAGGTAAAACCACTCAGGGCCTCTTTCTGCTGCCCTGCATTAGACGCTGCATCAGGTCCTACTTTTTCATAGCTGGAACACTGGATAAGGTTAACATCATGGTGGGAAAAAAATGGAAGAAAATATAGGAGATAAGTGAGAGGGGATAGAGTGATTGGAGAAAAAAAAAATTCTTGACCTGCCTAGTGGAAGGAAGAAACATTTAAATAAATATTTACAGTAGCCTGTTACATAGGAAAACAGATGTGTATATTTAAGGAGGAAAGCATCTTCAAGTAACAAGAAAATGTTAAAAAGTGAGCGCAGTAACTTAAAAGATTTCTTTTTCTCACATAACCGGGGCCCCAGAGGTGGGCGGCCACGGGATCAGCAGCTCAGCAACATTGGATCCCATGTCTCTGCACAGTTTCTGGGTCAAAAGGGAGATGCGTTAGTGATTTTCCTAGATGTTCTCAAATTCCATTGCGTAGGGTCATACCACTTTGCATCCTCTAAAACACAACTTCTATCAGAAACAGAAGATAAGTATTTCTAAAAGATAAAAAACTTCCAAAATTTGAGAAGAAAACAGCAGTCTTACAGGAAAACGGGCAGAGTGTATGGATGGTTTGCAGGGGCAAATGCTCCTCAGAACAGGGAAAAGCAAGTTAAAGCGATATTGAGGTATCATTTCTCACCTATCAGATGGGCAAAATTGCCAAGTCTGAGAGCATGCTCTGTTAAAAGGCTTCCAGAAAACAGGTTCTCTCCTCAGTGGCTGGTGGAACGATACTATGCCGTGGAGGGGAATTTGGACGACCTAGCAAAATTACGTATTTTCCTAACCTTTGACACAGCAATCCCACTTCTAGGAATCTGTCTGGAAAAAATAAACTGGTAAGAATGTAAAATGACGTAACACAAGTATATCCATTGCCAGTAATTGTAGTAGTAAAACAATTCAAGTGCCTAAGTGAGGGAAGAGCACATGTCTGAAAGAGTTTGCCAGTCATTGAGGCAGAAGGAAAAGATACTCAGGCTCTTGAACTTTCTCCTGGAAGTGACCATCACTCCTACTCCACTCTAACTTTACTGGACCAAGAAAGTCACACAATCTGAATTCAAAAGGTCAAGGACAAGTAATCCTCTCTCAGCAAGAAGCACTACAGAGACTGGCACCCATAATCTCTGAACAATACTAGAGTTCAGCCCAGAGGCTAGGATGACTAGCATTTTTATTTTGAAACCATCCTGTGCATATTGCAGGATCAACAAATAAGTACTTTCATGGATGTTGTTACAAACCAAGATTTTCAGCATAAAAGACAGAAGATACAACTATAAACCCAAGTAAGACTGATACCTTACATTTTAATAGGAAATACCAATATAAACTCACAATTTATCTTTCTAACAAAGAGGAACATATCCTAACTGTATAATAAAAAGGTACAGAAGCAACGGCAACCTTGGAGCAGTGATACACCCGGTGCCTAAATTGTGGTTTAAATACCATTTCCTTCTAAAAGGCCCCGGGTGTTTCTGCCCTAGTTCATGTGTACCCCGACCTGCTCAAGCGTGCCTACCCCCAGTACTCTGGGCCTCAGCCGCATGCCTTGCTTCCTGGCCGCGCCACCCCTGTGTAGACGCCTGCCCACTGTTTCTGCGGTTGCAAAGATACAGTCACTGCTGGTGCTACCATGTCACCAGAGTGAGGGGAGCCCTTGGGGGCACTGACTGAGGTGTGGTGCCCTGGACTCTAGCAAAGACACACTAGTCTGCACGGGCCTTATCGCCCGGGGACAGCCAGCTGACGGACAGCACTGACTGCATTGAGAGACGGTGATGATCTATGCACTGCCAGAACTGGACCCATGGACATTATGGCCTCCCCATTGGCTGTTTGGAGGCACACACCACGTAGATGTGTCAGCACACATTTCAAACAAAGATAAGGAGCCTCGAGGTAAGTTGCTTGCCTTCCTTCCTGGTGGTCTTCTTCAGACTTGCAGCAGTTTCTGACGTGTCCCGTGACACCAGGCCACCATCAGTGTTGTGCTTTGTTCTTGCAGAGCTCAGACTAGCTCAGTAATTATCCCTTTGTGATTACTCCCCTTTTTTCTTGCCTCTCTTCCATGTTGCCAACTCTCTTGCTTTCCTGGGGTTGCTCACCCCAGTACATTGTTAGAGCCTAAATGTTTGCATACGTTCTATTTTCTACCAAACTCAGGCCAAGAAAGTTGTTACGAGAAGTGGCCCCCAAGAAGCAGCCCCTCAGGATGGGAATTTGGTGTTGGCCTGTCTGCCAAAGCAAAGGCAATAAGCCTGCCCATTGCTCCTGGTCAGTGGCCCCCCTGCTGAGTAGTGATGCACTTACTAAAGTTGCCACCTGTGGCTACTGGTTGTGAGAGGAGGTTCTCAATAATCAGGTGGACGCAGCACTAGATTAATAAAAGGGTGATGAAATTATAAAGACTGTGACATGAGTAACTGATTTTGAGGGCACTGGAAACTTTGAAAAAAGAAACTGATAAGCTCAGGACTACCTGTGACTTGGGACCTAAAGTTTTGACACAGATAGAGCCAATTTAGTTACCTAGAACGGTTCCTTGAAATGACAGTGGCATACAGTAAAAAAGGATATGATAGTGGCATACAGTAATGATGTCAGAACTGCCTTGGCAGAATATTCATTCATCAAAAGATTCATTAAAATATTAATGGTCAATAGACTTGAAAGACCCGAGAACCCATTGCTTGACTATGTGCTCCTGGAAACCACAGACAATGGTCCATTCACTAAGGCAGCAGAGATTTCACTAGTGAGGAGTGCACTGGCCTCTTTGAAGGCCAGGCCGACAATGAGAGACCTCCATGGAACTCGACCTTCTAATATGATAGGAATGATTCTGGAATGGCAAAACCACATGGCAGCACCAGAGGCAAGGGGCATGATTACTGTAATTGTCAGGAAGGCCAAAGTGGCATTCGAGGTGCCTTAACCTGCAGGGATTTGTGGCCTTGGCTAATAGACCATGGTGTTCCTAGTACTTTGGGAGATGGATAAGAGTGTTGCTCGATTTTTATAATGAAAAACGTACTGACAGCTCAAGAGCGGAAGTCTGATTTCAGCAGCCATGGTGGAAGGGCCTGTCCCTTACCCAGTTTCCAAATCTTAAGGAAGTCCACAAACCGGTAGGCCGCAGAGGAAGACATTAGAACCCCTTGAATAAGGACCCTGTAGTGCCATTTCCAGTACATACAGTAAATCATAGTTAGCCAGGTTTTCTCCAAAAGGACCTGTTGCTTTTTGCCAGGGGAAATGTATGCTGGGGGAAGTCTATGGACCTACCCCTTATCTCTCTGGTTCCCAATTATAACTCCAGTTAGAGTGCATAGATGGGATGAATGTCCTTAACAGATCCTTCACATTGGTTCCCTGGCTGATAAAATAGAAGTCGTTTTGATAGGAAGACCCATATGGAAACCATCCTTTATCTTAGCCAAGATAGTAAATCAGAAACAATATGTCATTGCAAGAGGAATCACAGAGATTAATGCTACCATCGAAGACTTAAAGGATGCAAGGATAGTAGCTCCTATCACATCTCTGTTCAATTCACATTTCGAGCCTTTGCAAAAACCAGACACATCGTGGAGAATGGTGGTGGGTTATTGTGAACTTAATCAGGTGGTAGCCCCAATTGTAGAACAGCTGTTGCGCCAGTTGTGGTATCTCTGACACTTGATATGGGGCTGTTGATATGGTGGATTATTTTTTCTTTCTCCCTAATAATAGGGAGGTCAAAACAGTTCTCATTTATGTGGCAAGGAAAGCAATAGACCCTCGCTGTTGGTCCTCTGTTGAAAGATGTATCGGTGCAAAAGTGGTAGGTGCCTTGGGAGTCCAGACCACCTGTTTGTGTCACTTACTTGTGCTGTCTGGGTCTGGTCGGGCCAAATACCCAGGTTATCACCTCTATCATACAGTGGATTACTGCTATATCCACCCAACTTTATGACTCACTGGACCTGTTAACACTCGGATCATAATGAACATTTGCAGTCACTTCTTGTCCTGTGGTCAGACATTTGGTCTCTGATAGAGCCAAGAATCAAGGCATGGTCTTGCGGCAGAACTCTAGTGCTGCATCTCTCCTACTAAAGTTTGTTAGAAATCCCACAGCATCATTTGCCGTAATGCCTCTGGTACGATCAGATCTGCTGGGTCTTACAGCATAGGAGTCAGCGAAGCTTGTACTACTGCCTGGATGTGAAGAGAAGCCCTTCTTTGCTCTGAACGCCAGTTGAAACTGGCATCCCTCTGAGTCACCCAGTAGGACTTGGGCCTGGCTATTAATATAATGGTGACTCTAGCCAGCGGTGTACTGCTGCCACGTCACAGCCCTGTTTAGAAAGGCCCCCCAGAAAGTGGAGGAAGTCCTCCCAGCAAGCAGAGCTGCCATCAGTACTTGGGCTTAATGTGTAGAAATATTGACTCCTTGTCAGTAGCAAATGGCTCAGCTTATTGGTCAGGGGCCTGGAACGGAAAAAAAATGTAGTCCATATACCATTCTAGGGTCCCAACCCTTGATTTACTGACATGATATCCTACACTAGAGTGTCACGGACGAAAGAACACAGTTTGCTACCAAGCAGGTCTGACCCACTGGGCTCAAACCACAGATCACTAACCTTCCATGCACCTCATCACCAGGGGCAACCAGCCTGATCAAAAAAAAAAAAAAAAAAATGGTGGCAAGGTCTGGTGAAGTCCCAGCTAGAAGGCTGGCTCAGGATTCACTGCAGGTTGTAATACTGGGTGTAGTACATACACGGAATCAAGCCAATATACAGTGGCAAAATGCATGTGTCCAGAAACCGAGTCCTGACAATAGCGCTGGTCTGCTGACCCTCACACCCAATAGACATGCAAAATTGGAGCTTCTTGTTCCTGCCACCGTAGATTATGTCGGATTAGGGGTCTGGGAACCCAGACGGGGAAGCTTTCACAGAGGCTATGGTAAGGAGTCCACTGGACTGGAACCACAGTGGGTGGTGAAGGAGTGGGCTGCTGAATATATTCTTTTTACTGGACCAACTGTTTCCCTGTAGACTGCAGCTTGGTTTGCTAAACCTCTTTAGTCTTTTTAGGAGATTGAAACTGAACATTACCAGAAACCACTGGACTTGTGCCTTCCCTTTCAGGAAAGAAGTGAGGGTGATTCATTCCTTCTACAATCTGAAACTTGTAAGAGTTACGTGTCTGAGAGGCAGAAGGGTTGGGAGTACCAGACCAAGTTAATGTACTAGGGAACATTTCCCTGGCCCACCTACATGAATGGGCTTTGCACACTGCCTTGCCTCCTGGCCAACACAGCCCTAACCATAACCCACACCACTGTCCTGGTTGTAAAACTGTGCCCATGACCACTGCCCCCAGCACACACTGAGACGTCCCCGTGCACAGCTGTGACTGACAGGGAGAGGCCACCTTGACCACACATTTGACGTGTGGAGGCTCTGTTTCCCCTCCGCCTGTGACAGGAGCCAGAAACTACGACTCAGAGATGTGTGGGGGTGCGGAGTGGGGGTCACAGCACGGGAGAGAGCAAACAGGAGAAACAGAAATGAGCTGTCGCTCTTCCTTCCCTCACCAACACCAGACTGTTGTGAGATACAGCAGTCCACACCTCCCGTCTCAAGAGGTGCTGGCCAGCCAAGCAATTGCTTGTGTTTCCTGTGAAGCTCTGGACGCCTCGTCTCACGCTTCCTCCCACCCCAACGCCGCTGCGTCACTTACCTCTGTTCATCCTCCCCGTTTCCCTGCACTCCTCCAGGTAAGTGTGAGCACGTGGGCCTTTCCCTCAGCCTCTGTTTTCCAGTGAGCTGGGGCCAAGGCACAGGGCTTCTTGGGAAAATGGCTGATTGCTGGTCTGAGAAAGAAATACACACCATCAGCCTGAGACATCGTGTTGTGCCAGAAAGCAAAGAAATCATTAAATACTAAAGGTCTCATGTTAAAAGACACAGGAGCCAATTTGAAGGGGTTGCCATTGGCCAAAGACAGGACAATTTAGGCATCAAAAGGAATATTGACTGGAAATATATTTGAATAGATCTAGTATTTTTTTTTAATCACAAGTTCTTAAGGATACAAAAAAAAATCATTGGTAGCTAGTTTGCCAACTCAGTTCTGAAAGCTGATCAAGAAAAATAATTATGTCTTTATTCTGTAAAAATTATACTTCAGGGGCATTGAATAGTTGATGAGGGAAAGTTCTTCTTTACAGGAGAATTTCTCCCTAATAAATGCAGGAGTGACAGATTCAGAAACTTGCCTGTGATAGTTCATTTCATCCGCTTGGCCAGGCTGTGAGGTGCCCAGCAACCTGGCTAAGCATCATTTCTGGGTGTGTCTGTGAGGACGCGTCTCTGGATGAGACTCACGTCTGACTCAGTGAACTGAGCAAGGAAGGTCGTCCCTCCCAGCGTGGGTGGGCGTCGTCTAGTCCACGGAGGGCCTCCTCCAAAAGCAGAGGCAGGAAGAATGGGCTGCTCTTGGGCCTGACTTGTCGAGCTGGGCCTCTGGTTTCCTCCTGCCCTCGGACTGAGATTCACACCATCAGCTGCCATGTTCTCAGGCCTTCGGACTCAGACTGAATCACACTGCCGGCTCTCCGGGGTCTCCACTGCAGATGGCAGATGATGGGACTTCTCAGCCACTATTATCCTGTGAGCCAATTCCTCATGATCAATAAATCTCATTGTGTGTGTGTGTGTGTGTAAAGAGAGAGAGAGAGAGACACCTGTTGGTTCTATTGCTCTGAAGAACCCTAATACATCCCCTTTTTACAAACCTGAATGAAATAAAAGATTTGACAATGATTATCAGTGGACACTAACATGGTTAAATAAAAGGCTGATAGGGAACTTGATCATGGAGAGATCATCAGGCTGACGTGTCTGAACCCAGTGACCATTCTCAGCACCGCAGAGAGCTGAAGAACGCTGTGCTCTTGTGCTGCGATGTGATGCGACAGAAAGCGAATGAATGTGGAGCCTGAGCCCAGTCAACCCTTCAGATCTACCTGCCGGTTTGCAGGAAAGTCAGGGGATACAGGAACGACTTGAGCAACAACACAATGATGCGATCAGCAAGCCCAGAATGTGAGAAATTTTACAACAGGACAAATGACCCAGTTTTTCCAACAAAATGTGATGTGTGAACTTAGGCTCCTGATCAGAACAAACCACCTGTTAAAAGATATTTTTCAGACAATGGGGAAATTTGAGTGTTGAGGAGGATGGTATTAATGAATTTTTATTAATTTTGCTATGTGTGATAAGGCATTGTCACATATTCTAAAAAGTTCTTTGCTATTATAGATGCACACTGAACTGTTCTTGGGTGAAATGATATTCCTGGGATTTGCTTTAAAATACTCTACAAAAAAAACGGGAAGATACAGATGACACAATAATGGAAAATGGTGGCAATTGCGGAAGGTGGGTGATGGGTACATCATAGCGTTCTCCAAACTTGTTTGTGTATTGCTGGTTATTCTACTTTTTGCCTCTATATACACTCTCTGTTCTTCTTTGCCTTGCTCTGCGCCCTGAGAGGCTACTGTTGATTGTTTGAATCACCTAGACTTGCTGGCTGGTTTCTGGGTGGGTCCAGCAAAGGGGGGTCACCAGCAGCAGATCAGCAATGCAAAGAAAGACCAGTCAGGGTATTTATTCCCCTTGCTCACTCTCTGTCTTCCTGAGCTTCTAACGGGGAGCTTTGTTCTGCTATAGCAGTGCTATTTTTCTAGGGCTGCATTAACAAATGAGCACAGAACAGATGGTTTAACAAAAGAATCTATTTCCTTACAGTTCTAGAAGCTAGAAATCCAAGGTCAAGGTGTTGGCAGGGCTGGTTTCAGCTGAAGCCACTCTCTTTGGCTTCTCTGTCTTTGTATAGTTTTCTCTCTGTGCCTCGACCTGTGTTATTGTCTCTCTGTGTCTCCAAATTTCCTCTTCTTACAAGGACACAGCATATTGGATCAGGGCCCACTGTAATGACCTCATTTAAACTTTTTAAGGTCTTTAGAGACCCTGTCTCCAAGTGCAGTCAGGTTCTGAGGTAGTGAATTTAGGCCCAGTGCAAGGAGCAGCCTAGAGGAGCCGGGACCCAGAGGCCACCCCTGTCCCTACTGCCACCCGAGGGCCACAGTCCTTCTCCACACACCTGGGCCCTGCCTCGGAGGGGAGCAGGACAGTATGGAAGACCCAGATGCTTTTTCTTTTATTGCTTGCTTGTTTTACTTAAAGAGTCTAACCATGACTTCTAAAAATTGTATCAACTAAGTTTAGGACTGGGCTAGAAAATATTTTACCCAGCAGCTAGTGGCCTATGGGGAAATTAAACTAGTTCTGAACAAATCAAGAAATTACATTTTCTCTGCACCCTCAAGAGAAGTGTGGGTAATTTGGGGCCTGGCTACACCTGTGTTAGGCCTGTCGCTTCAAGCAGTAGGTAGAACAAGGCGTTTGAGACGCAGAGGTGCCCTCCAGTGAAGCCCTGAGAACCGCAGAGGCTGTGGGAAAGATGCAGGATGGTTCTGCCCTTTGGGGAGCCAGTCATCAGTTCTCACCCAGGACATGTCCAGTCCGAGGGCCTGAGAGGAACTTTTCCTTTATCATATTTCACTAGTTCCCTGCCAGCTGCTGGAGTCCCCAGGAAATGAAGCCAGCAAGCTGCCAGCAAGCTGCCAGCCAGCCTCATAACTCCCCTCTCCTTTTCTTTATGACTCTCCCTCTCCTTATATGTTGCTGAGGAAATTGCACATATTTCCCCTGCTGTGGGGCTAGCCGGCGAGCAGCTGTCCGCCCCCGTACACCTGCCCCCTGAGGCCCCTGGGAGAGGAAATGAGAAGAGGGAGCTCACTGGAAACGGGAGCATACCCAGGGTGGGGGGCAGAGGGCACGGGGGTCGGGAGAATGCCATAGAGGTAGCTGGATCGGGGGCCCTTCCCAGGCTGGGGATCCCAGTCCTGGCTCTGCGTATTAGAAATGTGCATCAGAAACACCTTCGTTCATCCAGAACAGTCTGCTGGAGAAAGTGCTGTCCTGGCGGTGCCGTCAGGGGTCGCACTTCAGGAAGCCGTACCAACGTCCTGTGCACTGGGCGGCCTATCACAACAGGAGTCTATTTCTGAATGCCAGAGGCCAGAAAGGCTGAGACTGGGGTGCCAGCAGGACCAGTCTCTGGTGAAAACCCCCTTGTGGCTGCAGACGGCCATTTTCTCCCTGGGTCCTCAAGTGGCAGAAGGTGGAGGCTCTCCGGGGCCTCTTTTTTCAGGGCATTCATCCCCTACATGAGAGTGCCCCCGAAACCCCACCTCGTAATACTATCATACTGGGGGGTGGGATCTCAACATATGAATTTTGGAGGGATACAAACATTCCATCTGAATGGGGGGATACCAAAGAAATTGTTAAAAGTAACTAACATGATTTCACTCATTCATTCAACCTGCATTTTTTGAGTGCCTGACCTGAGCAGGTTGGTGTTCTAGGTACAAGGCATAGAGTAATGAGTAAGACCACAGGGTGGGTGCAAGACGACCAACAAACACATAGGTACGTGTGTATAGACGCACATGCATATGCACATACATGTATGTGTGCATACGAAACATCTATACCATGACACCAGGCTGAGGGCCCTGAAGGGAAATGAAACCAGATTGGGGCCAGGAGCTCTGCTGCGCTGCACCAGTTGGTGCACTGTTTTCTGTGAGGGACGGAACAGGAAATATTTCAGGCTTTGCAGCCTGTTGGGCCACTGTCGCCCCCTCCTCGGGGCTTTGGGGAAATCACTTAACTCCTGCATGCCTCCACTTCCATGTTGTAAAATGGGACTCAAAAGAGTCCCTGTTCCGGTGGGTTGTTCAAAGTATTGCATGCAGTGGCACCTGTGAAGTGCTGGGCGCCAAATAAACCCCGAGGTCGGTGCCGCTGTGGGCTCACACTTCCTCCACGTCAGCAGGTGAGCAGACCTGACAGCTCGCCGTCCTGCCCTCGCACCCGGGGCCGGCTGCACGGGCCTTCCTCTGCCTGACCCAGACTGGCCGCCCCTCGGAGGGGAAGGCGCACGCCGCGCAGGCACTGGGCTAGTCGTCCGTCTACCCCCTCGCTCAGCCCTGCCTGGGAAAGGACACCGAGGGTCCTGGGGGAGGCGACGCACTCCCCGCGCACCAGGATGTCTCACAGCCACAGAGGGCTTCCAGGTGAGACAGCAGCAAGCTAAGCGGTCTGGAGGTGGGAGAGAAGGGGTTTCTCTTCCTTCGCCGCCCGCTGCCAGCCCGCCCTGGGCCCGGCTCCCGGGTTCCCTCCTGCAGCTTCTGTAGGGACTCCGCGGGCTCCATCCACACCTGGCCCCTCTGGTTCCGCAGCCTCTTGGGCCTCCTAACCCGACTAATACGTTAGTGAGGAAGGAAAGCTCCTCTGAGGGAGGGAAGGACCCCTAGGGAGCATTTCCACAGTGAACGGGGGTCACTCCGTGGTGGCACCAGTGTGGGGCGCTGTCACGACCTGGACCGCCCCTTGGAAGGCATTTCATTCTGGTGGCAGAAGAGGATATGGACGCTTTGTCCCATTTTGACAGAGGAGGAAACTGAGGCTCAGTTTATACGTCTAATAATGCCCTCCTATTTAGAACATGATGGAATATATGCCACTGAAATAAGGAATGCAAATGCTGTCACATACCTCAGGCATTTGGCACAATAAACATTGGTGGTCTGCCCCTCCCCCTTTCCAGTCCACAGCCTCAGGAGGAGGAGATATTTAGGTAGATTAAGGAAGGACAATTGAAGCCAGACATTAAGGAGGAGGAATTCGAATTGAATATAGAGGAGAAAGTTAAAAAGGTTATTTGCACGGACATAACGCACACTTACCCAGTCACAATCTAGAACTTGCCAAACCTAACCCATTTTCCATAAATCCATTTACTGGCATCTGGAGGCCCCACTGAAAAGTCTATTTCGGATCTCCTTTTGAAGACTTATTTAATTTCCAGGGAGCATGGCCCAATGGCAGGATATTTCCAAGAAAAAGGAGGAGAGTTTAATTCTTTATTTGGTTTAATTTTGTTCTGGAACCCTTGCGAAGGCTCAAATCCAAGGGGAGAGAAAAATACCCTCCTGCTTCAGTCAGCACAGCAAGGACATGAAGCAGGAGCAAAGATTTCTCTCTAAAAAAGAGGCAGGCACAAGCTTCCTCATGTCCGCACCACTTTACACACTTATAATTTGCTTGAACTTGGAGAGAAAGTGAACCTCCAAGGGTCGACGGCAGGTGGAAAAGATGGAACAGAGTGAAGGTTTCAGCCCTGTGAAGGTTTGAGAGGGAGTGTGCTTTAACAGGAGAGAGAAGGATGGATGGGTGGGTGGGTGGGTGACAGGATGGACAGCACACGGACAGACTTCCTCTCCTGGCCTCTCTCAGAGCAGTCTAGCTTTGTCTTCTGTCCCCTTGATTCTTGCCTACACCTGTGTTCCTAGGATACTGCCTTCAAGTCAAATATAATTCATTCTCAAAAAGGAATTCTGGGGCCAGCTTCTAAGGCACATTAAAATTCGCCCCTCTGTGACAGTGGAATGGGGGCAGCTCCCCAGGCCTGCAGCCAGAGTAGTTACACAGAACCCACACCTGGAAGGGCTGGGCCTGGGCTTTAATGCTGTTCAGTCACTCTCCTGAAATTCTTGATATTTTCATATTTTAATTTGTATTTTATAAGTGAAGACCAATGGGTTTCCACTTCAGTGAGGCTTGGGGCCTCAGCTCGCACATGGTCCCCCTCCCACCACCTTCCTGCCTTCGCAGGACAGGTTCTCATCTGCCTGCGCCTTGCCCCCGGTACCCCAGTCCCGCCTGGCCTCTTTCTCCCCACTGCTGCCCATGACCTGGTGTGGAGACCAGGCTGTGCACAGGAGGGCCACATTTACGCTGATTAGAAGGTATAAAGAACTTGGCACATAGGAGTTGTCCCATAAAAGTTCTTGTTTTAGGTTTCCAGGTAAAGACCTACTGGTCTGCGGGCCTGTGTGTGGCCTCTCCGGGCTTCCTCACTCCCAAGTCTCCCACTTTCAAGTGGCTCTTCCATTCCATCCTCGACCTGGACAGCAACGTCCTTCCTCCTAATTATATTTGGATACTGTTGTCTTCTATCATTTGGGTGCTTTGTAATCCAGAGGCCCTCACTTGAGTCAAAGGGACATCTATTATTCTCTATTATTCTCCTATTCATGTATTCAGTACAGAGCTGCATTATCTTCCTCAGAGCCCTTCTCTGCCTCTGTCTTTTGGTTCCAGGCTTTAGTTCCTGACAGCCTCTGAGGTGGTGACTTGAAGTTCTTCTCAACTCTGATTCCAAGGGTGGAGCTTGCCAAACTATGCTCTGGGCCCTTCCCCCATCCCGCCTGCTTTATTACCTTTCCTAAAACTGAAGCCATGCCCCTACCATCAATTCAGCCTTATTTCTAAGAGTGGGGCCCACAGATAGTGGTCTAACTAATGGGGCTGTCCAGGCTAGGGGTATCTTTACTTCGCTACCCCTTGAACAAGATCCCGGTTTGTTTTGACCACTGAGCTCATGTTCATGGAGGCGTTTTCTCGTACTCTACCCCACACAGGTCAGGCTGCCATTCTATCATTGGCCCAGAGTCCAGGCATGTGACCTAAACCAAATTCATCAAATAACCATCCCCTGGCCATAGTAATCTGCCAAGTGAGGGGGGCATGTGATCCACAGACCACTCAGGGGTATTCCCTGGGATTTTATATATGGGCTCCAGGAGAGAGAAGTTCTTTTCTTCTGCTGAAGTTGCCAACTGCAGTGATGTGAGTCTAGAGCTTATGTAGTTTGGGACCAGGCCTCCCTCTTCCTCTTCCTCCTTTTTGCTGCTGGAATGCGTGAATGCATTAAGGAAGCAGAGCTTGGAGACTGGGATTAGAGAGAAAGGGAGTGGAGGAAAGCAGAAGGTCCTCCAGGATCCAGCACATTCTTGCCACCGGCTCCCCTAACCCTTTATCAAGCCTCAGAAACTCTGTCTTTGCCTCTCTTTGTCCCCAGGTTTTGAGGGCAAATTTTCCCACTGAGGAAATTAGATTAGTCACCCTTGTCCCTGCCAGACTCAAGACCACCACAGAGGTTGGTGATCAATGTCTGGACTGGCTCTCCTGAGGCAAGGGGCCCAATCCCCTACCACCAGGGGGATGGGGTCACAGGTGCCCCCAGCCCAGCTTAGGGGAAGGAGTCCCAGAAGGGGGGGTGCGTAGCAGGTATGCTGGGACTGCAGCTATCCAGGCCCATCGGCCATCCAAACATTGGATTCCTTTATAGTTATTGATTGATGGAAACAATATTAATTTAATAATTAATATCAATGATGTTAATTAATAATATTAATGGAAATAATAATACTGAGTTGAATCCTAGAACTAACTCATATAGAGGCCCAAAAATCAAATAAATGGAAACTAGACATGAGAGGCAAAAACAATTTCCTCAAAAAATTCCATTTGTTTTGTTTTCTGTGTCTGAGTCTCTGTGGGTTGGCCCTGATTTCCTCAAGACCTCCAGAACCTGCAGGCTCGGCTTGCGTGTGGAGCCCAGGCCCAGGCCTGCCAAGAGCGGAGAGGCCCGCTCCAGTGAGGTCTCCCCAGGACACATCAGCCACTGTCAGTGTGAAAGATGATCAGCCATTAGATTAATTCCTCATAAAATACCACTTCAGCCGGAGTAGGTTAGCTAAATATGTGGTCTTAAGAATTATACAGAGCTTCTCTTTGGCTCCGACAAAGACGAGAAAGGCAGGGCTGCCAGGGAGTAACAGTGCGAGACCTGCAGGCTGCCCCCGGGCTGGCGGCCAAGGTACTGAGGGCAGCGAGAGGGCTGAGGTTCTCCCATCCCCACGGGACCTGCCGCCCCCTCTGACCCCGACAGTTCCTTCAGCCGCCGTGGATGTCGGTGCGATCCTAGGGGTTCCTTCCCTCCTTTACTAGGGACAAAGCCCAACTTCCAGTCTCCGTAGACTTTAGGGAAAGATGCCAGGAATGTGCTGCAGGGTGAGAGTGCTTTGTCAGAAGTGCAGCAATGATAATACACAGATTTTTGTTTTATCAGCAGAAGCCACATGGTATTCACGGGTCTCTCCCAGGGGCCTCGGCTCCAGCTAGGCTGGTCTCCTCAATAGTCCTTGAACCCAGCTGCCATGCGCCGCCTCAGACCCTTTGCACTGCTTCCTCTGCCTAGAACACCTTTTCCCTACATAACAGCATGAGGGATGGCCTGCTCCCTCACTCCCTGTGGGGCTTCACGCAAATGTCACCTTCTCCGCGGTGCGCTCCCGGGTCACCTTACCTGGAGTTTCAGCTACTCTAGACTGCTATTTAGATGCTCCTTTCCTGCTTTATTTTTTCCTCCTTATCCTTGATTATTATTTACACTTCTTGTTTATCTGTTTCCCCTGATGAACATAAGCTTCATAAGGTCAGGGATTTTTTTCTATTTCATTTACTGCGATATCTCCACCAATAAGAGTAGTGCCTAGAACATAGCCGGTGCTCAATAAAATATTTGTTGAATTAATGAATACATTTAAATGAGCCCCTTTGGGATCAGATCTGGGTTCAGATGTGTGTTTGGCCAGTTAGAAACAAGGAGGCCCCTAGTATATTATTACTCCACCTCTCGGAGTCTCAATTTCCTTATCTGTAAATTGGCTATAATGTCTATTCTACTGGGTTTCTGGGAAGGGTCCGTGAGATAACACATGTAAAGGGCTAAGCACAGTGTCTGACTCAGAGCAGGAAATATATAACCAGAAGCTATTTTGCTATTGGAAGAACAGTAAGTGATTGACGCTTGAGAACACAGTGAAAATATCCTGGTAAGAGCACCCGCTTCAGAATCAGGCAGTTCAGGGATTGGAATCTCAGCCTCATCACTCCGAAGATGTGCGAACTTTAGCAAATTAGCCTCTCAGAACCACAGTTTCACCATCTATCAAAAGATCTGGACTATAACTCAGAATTATTGTAGGATCTGAATTATTGGGAGGATTTAACTCAGAGCCTCCATGTACTGCTGCTCAGGTTGTGCACTGCATACATTCAGGGGGCCACCACGGATACAAGCTGCAAAGTCAGTGACAGCCCACAGATCGTGCAGGGCACAAATGTAGTAATACAGTTATGAAATAATGTGTTAAAAGCCCCTGACATCTAGTAAGTGCTGAACAAATGGTGTCCAGAAATCAGCTTTGTTAATCACACCTTTAATTCACAGAAGGACAAACTATGTAGCCTTTGGCTGACATAATGGAGAAGGAAGCTGTAGCCATGATAATATATGAAGCAACTTCAGTGATGATGGGGATATGATGTCTTCAGGGAATCTATTTTCATTGTTCTTTTGAACCCAGAGTTCAAGAAGTTGGCCATGGCTCTCTGCTCACTGGACATTTTCTTGGTGAGCAATAGATATATCTTGCAGTGCCAGGATGTGTGTGCTCTTGGAATCATTTGGTCTTAATGAGGTTAAGTTTGATTTAAGTGGAGTGTAATTGCCTTTCCCCATTAAAATAATGTGGTCTTTTTTCTTAAATTAAAACATAATGCACAAGATCCAATTAAACGACTGACCTTTACGAAGGAGCTCTATAGATGTCCTGATTCCAGCCTCAGCTCTTGGAGTCCAGCGACCACCCCTCACCCTGGCAGAGATGGGGGTTTACTTCCCGGTGGGGTAACTTGTAGGCATGGGGCACAGCTAAGAGTGGAGGAAGATGCCTGTTAAAGCACAGAACTTACATTCTAAAGAGTTGTACCCTCCTACACGGCCCCCACTTGCATCTCATAAAGCTGGCTGCCAGACTTAACCCATCTCTCCATAGGCAGGAGCCTTGAGGGTTCTAATAAGCCCAGAAAAATAGCTTGAAAATATGAACAACCAGGAGTCCCCATTGAAACAGCCAGGCCCTGCCCAGTGTGCCTACAGGAGAGTCCAGCAGCTGACAAGTCACACCAACAAGCAGAGAGTGTCCACGCAGCAGTGTAATGCCTCTCTCCTAGATGTCTGTCAGACACTAAGGGCATAAGGGTGCTGTATCCAAGTTGAATCTTCATCTTCCTTACTAGGAAGTCAACATATGCTCCCTAAATCTGAAAAATCAAGAAAGCAATATAGACAAGTTCTTTAGAAAAATGGAAGTAAATACTAGAAGAAACACTGAGAGAGTCCCAAGTGGTTGCGTCTGGAAGTGAGGATAAGAGAAGAGGTGACCAGGACAGTGAGAGCTCTGAGGCTTCGTAGAACTGGTTGACTTTTTAGAGTAGGTAATAACTTTGATGAAACTTTATATTGCTTTAAAAGGTAATAAATATTCATTGGAAAAAGCTTAGAAAATACAGATATAGAAAGAGAATAAAATAAAGCCATTCATAATATATCACCCCAGCAAAGCCCACTGATGATACCCTGCCATGTTAGTTCTGTGTCTTTCTCCTATACACACATACATGTGTATTTTCTTAAGTGTGAGATTGTACTGTGGATATCATTTTGCAGTGCTTTTTTTCCTTAAAAGTAACTATGGGAGATTTTTGTCATATCAACAGTCATCTACTATAGCATTTTAAAAGCTCTCTATTCTGCATCATATGGATATACTGCAATTTATTTAATTCAACCCAACATTAACCATTAATTATTCAATCAGCCTAATTCTTCCAGCAAACAAATGCAACTATAGCTTTTCTTTGGAGAGGTAGCAGAAAATCATTTTCTCTATTGTGGGTTCAGTTGTTGTCATCAGTAGTTTTCATTTTGCTTTACTTGCAAAAGAGTAAGATATTTCACTTGCTTGGCGATTTTTTCCCCTGACAATGCACACTGTTTCTTTTTGAAATGCTCTCTCGCATTACAATCGTAAATGGAATGCATGTGTGGTAGATGGCTGTGGTTGCCAGCCAGTGTCCCTTATTTCGTCTTCAAGTAACAGCACCTCGAATTTCCTTGGTTGAATCCCTCTTCCCTCCACCCACAATGCTTAGCCTGTGTGGTCTGGGTGAAACTGACCCCTCCTTCCAGTGTGGAGGTGATCTGAATCTGGTGCATCTTTCTGGCCTTAGTGAATGGTTCAGGGATGGACATGCGCCCAGAACTGATTCATGGAGAGTCGATCCCAGAAGACAGCCATTCATCAACCAGGAAGAGAGCCCTTACCAGAAATCAATCTTGCTGGCAACTGCATATTGGACTTTCAGCCTCTATAACTGTGAGAAATAAAGTTCTGTTGTTAATAAGCCATCCAGTCTACGGTATTCTGTGATAGCAGCCCAAATGGGCTAAGAGAGCCATCTACCAGCTCTGTGACTGGGGGCAGATCACTTTGCTTCTCTGCACCTCAGTTACGTCATCTGTGAAATGGGGATAATGACCTCAGAGGGTGGTTCTGAGAACAAAATGAATTAATACATAGATAGAACCTGGCAATCAGTAATAGTAACAACTACATTTATTTCTTATGCCCCTGTGTAGTTGTCTCAGCAGGATAGAAGTAGAAATATAAGTGTATTAATTTTAATAGAGAATGCCAAAGTGTCCTCCAGAAGCTATGCCAACGTACCTTCCCACAGTATACACAGTGACATATATCAGAATTGTGGTCAGGAAGCCAATCCCAGGTAAATCTAAGGCTGTATTTCTTACCACGTCCTGGATTAGTCCAGTTCGCTGAATCCGTCCAAGTCATACTGGTTGGCGTCTGCTGGGAATGGCGGGTCCTACTCCCAATTAACATGGCTCGCGAATGCTATGAGTAGCTCACATTTCCCAAGCACTTTCCCTTCATGTAGCTCAGGGCCCTGTAGGTTAGGCAGGGTAGGGCAGATGTTATTCTCTTATGGAAGAAGAAATTGTAGCTAAGAGAGGTAAGGAGCTTATGTAAAATCACCCAGTGGATAAGCATCAGGCACAGAAGTAAGAATTCAGGTCTTCTGAGAACCTAATGCATTTCCTACCATACCTCATTGCCTCTCAAAAATCCTTATGTTAAAATGAAATATACTCTTAAAATGAAATATATTCACAATGAAGTATACCCTTTTCTCCAAGTTAGCTTTGAAGAACAAGCATTAAGACTATATCACATACTAAGAGTGCACTTCTTAGAAAAATAAATTTGATTGCAGCCTTCTGATTCAAATAAAACCCACTCTGTTTAAATTTTCAACTATGGTAAGATATAGCTGTAGAGAATGTGCTTTCCATCCTAATTTGAGACCTCAGTTGGCAGCTCCTTTTGTACTTCTATCTTTAAAAATCTGCTTCCCCATCCCCCAGTCTTGTTATCTTCTCTCTGACTTGCCAAACAAATCTAGTCCAAAAAATAGAACTGATTAAATGCCTAAGGGAAGGAAGTGAAGAGCTCAGAATCAGTGGAGTCTGTTCCCACATGCTCAGGCTGATTTAACTTTTCTCACATGACAAATTAGGAAGAAAAAGAAAAATTTGCATAGAAGGGCAATTAAGAATAAACTAAAGGTGTCATTTGTCCCAAATTAGGACAGGATTCCAAACTTTATTTTTACATGGATAGAGTAAGTTTCTGGCAAGTGGGAACTATGGGTGGATGCTTCTATTATCCTGTGTCATCCAAAAAGTGGGAGCTTAATCACAGGGAGGACCAGCCCACCGTGAGCTGCGCCTCGGGCCTTCTCTTCATCAAGCCAGGCTGACTGCCATGTTAGGGATTGGAAAATGTGAAAACGCTCAAGGCCTATGAATGTGCACTCAAGTGTAATGAGAGAGAGAGAGAGAGAGAGAGAGGGATAAATGCATGAATGGATGGATGAATGAATGAGCGGGTCCTCAGCAGGGGGATTTATTTGGATATGGAACGTGGTGGCTACCAGACTACCTTCTAGCTCATCCACCCTGGTAAATTCTTTCCCAAAACTCTAAGAATACTGAAAAGATGGCTCTGCAAGTGTAATGTTGGGAGTACATTTTTAATGTGCAGGAATTGGTACACTGTAACCACTTGTTATTCCGCCTGCCAGAGGAAGTTTCTTTTTCTCTTTGGCAAAGAGAAGATGCCTACGTGTAGAGATTCCCAGCTGTTGACAGCCTTATATTTTGCCTCTCAAAGTGAGCTTTCCAAGAGCTTAAAGGTCAATTAACCCTAATAAGAGCTGGCAGCCTCCCTTCCCATCTCCTAGTGGACAGAAAAAAGAGAAAATATACAGAATGGGGTCTGAAGTTGCTGAGCATCTTGTTGTAGTATCAATTATGATTTTAAATAATAATAGAAATTGACTCTGGGCAATTTAATTAAAATGACATGCAGGCATTTATTGAACTGTTTTATGACAGCATAGAGAATCCTAGGAAAAACTAAACTTAAGAACTTCATCAAGATTAGGAATATCCAGTAGCTCTAGGAATCTGGGTAGCAGTACCTACTAATGAATGGACAGTCATATCAAAGAATTGTCTTTGAGAAAATGTTCAAATTATTTTCTCATCAGATTGCTAAACCTGATTTCAAATTGCTGGGCAGAAACATCTGATTAGCTCAACTTGACCTAGGCAGAGGACGCAGGACACAGCAGACAAGCCTGCATACAGTAGCACAGGAATTATTCCCCAAATGCCAGCTGCTATTATTTTTAAAAGGCCATCAACATGTGGGGAAACAAAAGGAACAGATATTCATGATGCTTTAGTTTCTGTCTGTAACCCAAAGAAAAGTGTAAGTCTTCCCAGGTGGAACTGTGCCCTTCCAAAGCTTTCAGGCCCAGCACATGAAACAGCCAGTATTCTATTTTCAGAAACTGAAGATTATACATAGGAACAACCTTTCCCATCTCTACCTCACACATCAAGGACAAGATCACCTAAACCCTGAGAGGAGATAAGGGATAGGGAGTGTGGACAAGCGAGCAGCCAAGCACAGTGTAAGAAGAGCCATGAGAGGGAGCACAGGGTATCATGGGAGCACACAGCCTGACCTTGACTCAGCAAGGGTCAAGGAGGAGTCAAGGTGGATGAGAAGTTGGCAGTCTATAAAAAAGAGTGGAATGTCTGAAAGCAGGAAGAGAAGTATATGATGCCTAGGAGGGGATGCTGAAAGCGGTTCATTTGTCTAGGAGCATAGGGGTTTGGAGTAGGTCAGACCCTCGGCCCCAGTTCCTCACCACTCTCTGCGGGCCCAGCCTTGCCATGGTAGGGTGAAGAGTACTTCTCTCTGTCCTGGCTTTCATTTGGCCATGATATTTGGTAGACATGCCAATCTTAAGAGGCATCTTTAGAGACTAGGTCTTAGGCACTGGATGTTATATTCGCATCCCTGTATTTCTGTGTGGGAAAATGGAAGTTTCTATGGCCAGGATCCTCACGTGAACCTAAACTATTTGATGATGTCATTGGCCTACTGCTAGGCTACTGCTCCCACACCCGCAGGCAATGAGCTCTTATTGTCTGAGTCACTGTATAAAGAGCTCTGCCCAGTGCTCTGCAGGGAGGCAAGGGCGAGGTGGATTAGGGACCTGCAGACGCTGGACGCAGGCGTGATCCTAGTGCCTGACCTATCACAGGCAGAATAAAGCTGGGTAATAAACACTTTTACCCCAAGAACGTTCCATTGTCATTCCTCCGTCTCACTGAACACACAGTGATCTTGCCTGGGGCCAAAACCCTCAGGCAAGACATTTTGCCATTGCTATAGGAAAAGCAAGCCCCAACTTGCCTGCTGGTCCAAGGAGGGTGAAAGACATGAAACAGAGCCACCAGGCCACAGAGCTGCATCAGCTGAGCCCAGTCTAGATCACCCAACCCCACCTGAGGCAGAATTGCTACAGCTGACCTTCACATCATGAGAACAAACAATTGCTGGTTTAAAACTGCTGAGTTTGGGGGTGGTTTGTCATGCTGCATTACCGAGACAAGGGCTGAGAAGCCTGAGAAGGGACGGGAAAGGGAAGCAGAGACCTGATCATGAAGGGCCCTCTAAGACTATTAAGTTGAACTTTATCTTAAGGGCAGTGGAGTCTGTTGAAATGTTTTAAGTAGGGAAGTTACATTGTCAAAATTCCTTTTTAAAAATCTCATTCTAGAGTGTCTGTAAGGTGGGCAGGTTTGGGGGAATAGAGGAAGCCAGGAGAAATTACCTAAAGTTCTCAAACTAACAGTTTTCCAAAATGTTTGACCATTTTACACACTTATCAGGAATGGGTGAGAGTCCCACTTTTCCAAAATTATACCAACACTTGGTATTGTCAAACTTTTAAATCACTAATGAGGTTGAGACTTTTTTCATGTGTTTCTTGACTATTCCTGTATCTTTGTTTGAGAAATGACTGTTCAAGTGGTTTAGCCATTATTTATAGCTGATTGTCTTCTTAATATTGAGTTGTAGTTCTTCATATGTTCTGAATTCATCTGATTATATAAGCAATACTTTCTTCCAGTGTATGGATTGCCTATTGACTATTTAAATGGTATCTTTAACGAGCAAAAGTTTTCATTTTTATAAGATCCAATTTATTAAAGTTTTCTTTTATGGCTAGTGCTTTCTGTGTCTTTTTTAAGATCTTTGCTTATCTCAAATTAGGAATGATATTCTGTGTTTCTTCCTGAACCTTTATAGTTTTCACTTTTTAATTTAGGCCTATGATCTACAGTGAACTAATTTTGGAGTATGATGTAAGGTGGAATCAAGTTTCATTTTTTTGTGCCATATGGATACCCAGCTATTCTGGCACCTTAAAAAAAGATTTTCCTTTCTCCATTGAATTGCCTTAGCTCTGATATAAAAACTTAATTGACCATATGTGTGGATCTATTTCTGGATTCTCTGTTTCATTGATCTATTTTTCTATTCTTATACCAATACCATATTATCTTGATTACTGTAGCTTTACAGTAAGATTTGAAATCAGGTGGCATGAGCCATCTTACTTGACCATTCTAGCACCTTTGCATTTCCATATGAATTTTAGAATCAGCGTGTCAATTTCTACCAAAAATAGAAATAAAAAGACTGCTGGAATGGTAATTGCGATGTTCCCACAGATTACTCTGGGGAGTGCTGACATCTCAATAATGTTGAATCTTCCCATGATGGAGCATGAAATATTTATTTAGATCTTTACTATTTCTCATCAGTGTTTTGTAGATTTCAGCACAGAGGTCTTACACATCTTTCATTAACTTTGTAAGTATTTTATTTTGGGCATGCTGTGGTATATGATACTGAGGTTTTCATTTTATTTTCCAGCTGTGTTGTTCTTTTATATACATGCCGTTGCTTTTTTGTATATTGAGCTAGTATCTTACAATCTTTCATAACAGGGACATACTCTACTTTGTAATGATGTATTATGTCCTTTGGAAATAGTCAATTTCTTTTAATATTTTGTTAAGAATTTGCATATAAGCACAAGATTGATACCGGTCTGTGATTCCTTCCTTGCAAGGCTTTGCAATGTCCTTAATGTTCATAATTCCTTGTTAGAGTTACGCATGATTCATGAATCAGGAAGTGTCACCTACTTCACTATTTTCTGAAACGGTTTGTGTAATGTTGTTATTTTTTCTTCCTTAAATGTTTGATAGAATTCACCAGGGAAGTCATGTGGGTCTGGAGTTTCCTGTGGCAAGGTTTTAATTACTAATTTAATTTCTTTAGCAGATAAAGACTTATTCATATCTTATTTTGTGAGTTTTGTAATTTGCATCTTTCAAAGGATTTGTCACTTTTATCTAATTAACTTTCTAGTTGATTGACATGATGTTATTAGATAAAGTCTTTTATTTGTCTTTTAATTATTATAGAATCCATAGCAGTGTCCCATCTTTCATTCCTGATATTGGTAACTGTGTTCTCTTTTTTTTCTTGATTAATATAGCTTGAGGTCTATCCATTTTATTACTTTCTTCAAAGAACACTTTTAGTTTTTTTAATTTTTTCTATTGTTTGTTTACTTTGTATTTTACTGATTTATACTACTTATTTTTTCCTTATATTTGCAATGGGTTTAATTTGCTCTTTCCAGTTCTTAAGTAAGGCTTAGAAAATTGATTGTAACCCTTGTTCTTTCCTGATACAAGCATTTAAGACCATAAATTTTACTCTAAATACTTCATTAGCTCAGTCTCACAAATTTGTATATGCGTGGTTTTATTATCAGGTCAAAACATTCTCATTTTTCTAGTGATATCTTATTCATGGGTTATTTAGAAGTGTGTGGTTTAATTTTTACTAGAAATATTTTTGTTTTTTATTTTTATTTTTATTCTGTTATTGTCAAAAGAATACATTCTTTGTGACTGCAGTCCTTTGAAACTTACTGAGATGTGTTTTATGACGTATTTTGGTCTGTTTGGTCCAAAATAGTTTATGGTCTATTTTGGTGAATGTTCGAAATACATTGGTAAATAATAAATATGCTGCAGTTGTTGAGTAGTGTTTGATAAAATGTCAATTATGCTCATTGATAATCTTCTATATCCTTTGTTATTTTTGGCTTATATGTTCTATCAGTTCTTGAGAGAAGGTAAACCTCTCCAACTCTTATTATGGATTTATCTATTTCTCATTTCAATTCTATCAGTTTTGTATTCATGTATTTTAAAGCTTGTTGTTAGGTGTATACACACTCAGAAATTGTACGTCTTCTTAATGGACTGATTCTTTCCTCATTATGTAATGTCCCTCCATATCCTTCGTAATTATCCTTGACTTGGTCTGATATTAATATAGCCATGTTTTACAATAATCACTATATGGCTATCTTTTTCTATTCTTTTACTTTTAATTTGTATGTCTTCATATTTAAAGTCTTTTTTAAAAAGCATATAATTGGGTCTCATTTTTTAAATCCAGTCTTAAAAATTATTTCAAATCCAGTATTTAAAGCAGAATTACTTCTTTTATTAGACTGTGTAGTCTATTTAGATATGATGTAATTAATAGTTTGGTTGGGTTTAATTCTGCTATCTCACTCTTTGTACTCTCTTTGTCCCATTTATGCTTTGTTTCGTATTTCCCTCTTTTCCTTACTTCTTTTGGATTAAGTAACTGTTTTCTAGCCTTCCATTTTATCTTCTCTATTTGCTTTCTAGTTATGCCACTTTGTTTTAATTTTTAGTGGTTGCTCTGGGGATTAAAATGAGCTTACTTTTGTTATCACAGTCTACTTTGAATTAACTTTATATCACTTCATATATAATATAACCACCTTACACACTATACTTTCACTTGCTCCTTTTCATCTTTTGTGCTATTATTGCCATACATTTTGCTTCTATATACATTATAGCCTGACAATACTTCCCTAGTGTTTTTGGTTTAAGCAGTCAAATGTCTTTTAAAGAAACTAAAGAATGAGAAGAGTATTTATACCATGCATATTGTCTATTTCTAATACTCTTCTTCATATATCTGATATCATATGGAGTCATTTTCTTTCTGTCTGAAGAACTTCCTTTAACATTTCTTATGCATGTACACTGGTGGTTACTGCAACTTCTGCTTATCTAAAAATGTCTTTATTTTACCTTTTTTTAATTAAAGCTATTTTTGCTGGATATGGAATTCTAGGTTGGCTGGGGATCTTTTGCTGTTTTTGTTTGTTTTTTATTTCAACATTTCAAATATGTTATCCCATTATCTTCTGACTGGCTTTATGTCTGATGAGAAATCAGGAGTATTTCTTAACATTATTCCTTTGTATGTAACCTGCCTTTTTTCCTCTGGCTGCTTTAAAATGTACTGTTTCAGCCACTTAAGTATGATTTGCCTAGGTGTGGTTTTCTTTGTGCTTACCTTGAATAAGTTTTATTGAATTTATTAGACCTGTTTGGAGATATTTTTTTCACCTGATTTAGGGAAATATTGGTCATTTCTTCCATTTTTTCTTCTTGCCTCAGTTTTTCCTCTCTTCTTACACATGCGTTATATGGCTTGACATTTCCCCATCATCCTTAATTCTGAAGGAGACCTGAATGCAGACTTCTGAGGCACCTTCTCTGTTCAGTTCTTTCCTCTGCTACCCCATAAGTTTCAGCCGTCAGCAGCCTGAGCTCTGAATTCTGTTTACTCCACACAGTGCAACCACTGCTGTCTTTGGGATACACTTCCTTGTGCTCCATCTGGAAGGTGTGCCCTGGCAGAAAGCCAAACTGAATGTGGGGCTCACCCCGTGTTTCCTTGTTCAGGGTTCCCTGCCATGTTTTTTGGAAATCTTCACAAGCATTGAGCAAAGCGCTCGGCACATATTAGGTGCTTAGTAAGATGTTTTTAAGGAGGAGGGCATGAGTAACATGGCTCAGTTAAGTCTTACTTCTGGAAATACCCAGGAGGTTATCCAAATGGCCCATCCAGAGAGTTGATTTCCATCTCTCCACCTTCTCCCTGTTCCCCTCAGGGGTAATCAACTTCCTCTCCACAAGCTGGCAAGCAGTTTTTTGTGCATTAGGTTACTCAGTTTGTAAAGCTTTGAGCATTTGGAGAATGATCAGAATTATATGCATCCACGGTTTTTATGTACTGTTCTCTGGGGTGTTTGGTATACTTTTTTTCCAAATCAGCTCCATGCTCTCTGGAAGAATTATTGGTGGGGAAGGGAGACTGTGAACAACCTAACATAAATCATTATTCAGAATGTATCCTTGCAGTCTTGCATGTGGTTTCTCAACTTACCAAGAAAAGAGCTTCTGAGGTTATTCAAAGAGGGCTGCCAAAGGGAAGGAGAAGGCAGCCCCAGGGGTCTCCTGGGAGGGGAAAACCAGTTGGAGGAGGCTCTTGGGCAGAAGAAATCCCCCCCAAAATGCTTCCCAGCTCCTTTCATTTGCCTCAAACACCCAGCTCTGCCTTATCTTCCTGGGACCCATTTTCTGGATCAGTGAATCAAATGAAGTACAGGTCATTTTATTTTGTTTTCATTTTGACTGGGAAGATCAGGTCTCTAAAGGAAGGATTATTTCACGACTACTTTGAAGATTCCATTTGGATTTTTCAGTTTGCCATTCATTATCTGTCATTTTACCCTCACCGAAACACACACTCTGTGATCTGTGCCCTCTTGTCTTCTATGAAGGACACGTGTCCTTTGGCTTTGCGGCCTGATGACCCCTTTCTTGCCCTAGAGACCCACAGGGGTGATTGGAGTTTGGAACTCCTATAGGTTGACCAGTGGAACCAGCCCTCCGACTAAGATTTTCTATTCACCAACAAACACTCTCCCCATGCCTGCGTTTTGGTTCTAGGCACGAGACAAACAAGGGATTGAAAAGACTAAATGTGTGAGAGTTTTAATTTTCCTCTGGGGGAAAAAAAACAAGTTGTGATTTTCTTCCAAGCAAATAAACAGTTTGCCACATGACTCTTCGAGAAAATGGCTTTCCTGTTATTCTGCATGTTCCATGCATGTTTCAGTGGGGGGATCTTAGGAAGCAGCACATTTTCTCATGTTGTAGGGAAAATGTGTTTTCCAACTCATAGTCTCTGGGCTCTAGTAACTGGGTTTAAGGCACCCACTCCATCGCTGCTTCTGAAAGGGAGTGAAAGAACGAGGAAGTGCAGGGTTTGCCTTCTCTAAGCTCTGAGGGCTGCTGGGTGGGGGTCCAGAGAGGCCTAGCCTCACGGGCCCGCGGCAGCTGGTGCTCCATGCTCCTGTCCCTGCCCCCAGAGTAGATGGGGTTGGGGGCCTGTGCACTCTGCAGAAAGATGGCCCAGAAATAACTTGTGCAATTCAATCTCCTGGACTGTGGCTTCTGGGCATGTGGAGCCCCCACTCTCAGGCCTTGGCTGGCCCTTCGCATCCTTGCAAGAACGTCAAAGACTCTGGTACCTTTCCTTAATTCCCCACCTCAATACCTTCAACAGTTCACCTGTTGCTTTTACGATAAAGTCCTTACTTCTCAGATTTTCTCACAGGGTCAGTTGTCAATATGTGCTGAGAATTCTACTGCATCTTTATGATCTCTCATTGCTGCCTCTACAATCTGCTCTCCGTTCCCCTGTCTGGCCACCACCACTTTCTCACCCTTGGCATGCAGAAATGTTTGCAGCCCCTTGAATGCCCTGGACTCTTCCAGCTCAGGACGTCACTCCCGGGAATGGGAACAGCACACACATACTGCACCTCGCTGATGCCTGTTCATACTTCACATCTCAACACAGGATTGCTTTGTCCAGGGAGCCTTCCTACTTGCTGCCTTAGTTCACTGGGTTTACCACATCACAGTTATTCATTAGCAAGCATTTACTGAGCATGTCCACACAGCAGCCAAGTGCTAGATCCTGGGGATACAGTGGAAGGAAATGGTAATAAACAGGCAAAATAAGGAAATAAATGAGGAAATACTATTTGTAATAAGTACTTGGAAAGAAGATAAAGAAATGGAAAATCAGAAGTGAAGTAAAGACTACCCTAGGCTACTTTAACTTCCTCTTTACCTCTGTGTCTCCATGAGACAGCAATTTCCTTGAGTGCAGAGATTTGTATTAATCACTTCTTTGTTTCTAATGTCCAATATAGGACATGGCATACAAAAGGTACTTAATAAGAGTTTGTGGTGTGAGCCATAACCATTTTCTGTTCTGTTTCTGGGCATATTTTCAACTCTGCTGGAAAATGGAAATTTCAAATCTATTTCCAGGAGGGGTAAACTGGGTAATTAAAGCAAGAAAGAACAATGACAATGGCTCTTTTGGGAATCAACCTCCTTCCCTCATCTAACATGCACCTATCATTAGCGGTATGATGGTATAGTGGTTTTAAAAAATGTCCTCAAATTCTTTGTCAATGCTCTTTCAAAAGATGTAGCCAAATTCTCTTCCCCTTGAGTATGGGCTGGTCTTAGTGACAAGTTTCAAGTGAACAGGGTATTGCAGAAATCATGTATTCATTTTGAGGTGAGGCCGTGAGAGACAAAGATAACACAGCTTCTGTCTCTCTCCCACCTTGTTCCCACCTGAGAGGCCAGCTGTCATGCTTTAAGGCACTGTCATGCTTTAAGAAGCCTGTGGAGAGACCCACATGGTGAGGACTCAAGCTTCCTTCCAACAGCCAAATGAGTGACTATCTTGGGAGTGGATCCATTCGTCCCAGTTGAACCTTCAGATGACTGTAGCTCTGGCCACGACCTTGGCTGCGACCTCGTGAGACCCTGAGCCCCCACCGTTTAACTAAGCTGCTCCCAGTCCGACCCCAAGAAACCTACAAACAATAAATGTTTTTTTTAAGCCACTAAATTTTGGGGTAGTGATTTTTGCAGCAGTAGATAATTAATATGCTTTGCACACTTGAATTTATGTAGTAAGACAAGGGAGTTAGCAGGGCTTCCTCTGCAAGGAAAGGTTCTTCCATACTAGAAGGGAAGGAGGGTTTGTCTACAAAATCAGAATGGTAGTTACTTTCTAATGCCTGGGAGACTGAGACAATTGGGATTCTGGATTTTCAGCCTTCTCCAGAGCATTTCCTTATAATCCTAAATGAGATGGAGACACAGTGTAAGCATGTAATTCGTCAACCATGCTTCTTGAAAACTTTCTATATGCTTAACACTGTTCTAAAGAGTTTTGCATGTATTAGTTTATTTAAGCTTCACAACAACCCTGTCAGGTCCTAGTATTCTCCCTGCATTACAAATGGAGAAACTGAGGCACTGAGCAGTTAGCTAACTTGCCAAACAGGTTTTTAATATTGGAAGAAGGCCCTAACATAAATGAAGGCATTTTAGCAGACACTTCAGTATTATTTCATGTAATCCACAAAAAGACCTGCAAGGAATAGATCAAAGCCCTGTCTTTTAATGGTAACAACATTGAGGGCCATGACAGTTGAATGACTTGCCCCTAGCCACACAGGAAGTGGCAGGCATGGGTTCAAAGTCTAGGCCCTCCAAAGCCCTCTTTCCAAGGCACCCAACTGCTTCTGTGCCTGCCACCCTCTACGGGCTCTCAGCTCTCAGATGTGTGCTCGGCAAATCCAGAAAAATCACCCAGGTGCTGGCTGGCTGCCTAAATAGGGAATGAGGTGGCAGCTTTGAATTCACACATTCCTAAGCCCCTCCAGGCAGCTGTTACCCACACCCAAGTCTATGCGGACGTACTTTACCACAAGCCCGGGGAAGCGAGGAGTGAGCAAAGCAGGCAGTGGGGAAGCAGGATAAATGGGATGCAAAAAACCCAGCTGCTCTGTCTTCAAGGCAGAAGTTCTGTAAATCCAGAGGCACCTGTCCTTGTGACATCCCTGAGGCTTGACTTAGCTCCCTGGGATGCAGCAGAAAGTCAGAAGAGATGGAGAGAAAGCTGCTCCTGTCTGTCAGGAGAGGAAAGAGTCCCATCTATGAATTCAGACAGCCAGCCTCAGGACAAATCATGAAACGAGGGAAATGTGTGCCGTGCACCGATCTCCTTGCCTGTCTCTGCCTGTGTCGGTGGGAACCTACTTCCCTGTGCACAGCCAGCACGTGTCCATCTCAGCTCCTCCTCTGGCCCTTCTGCCCCTTCCTCCCTGTGTCTGACACATCCCCTTGCCTTGACAGAGAAGTCACAGTGGCTTCCTTGTGAGCTAGAAACTGTTAGTTCTCCTTGCATTTCTCTAAGGATATGGTTTAGGACTTCCTCTTGATCCTTGGGATGATTGAGTTTTGCCGTAACACAAGAGCAGGAAGAGAGCTCTGTGGTTCAGATCTTGAGGGCTTGAGGATGACCAGGAGAGTGAGTTAGAAATACAGACTCCTGTTTCCCACCAGCAATTCTGATGTCCTCAGTGCTCCAGTGAATCTGCATGTGTGAGCCATGTGCGGACCACTCTCAGAGAAGCTGAAAGAAAATCACCATTTAGAATGGATCCATTAGCCCTGTATTCACAAAAGCCCTGGGCAGTCAAGAAAAGCATCTCAGTGGGGGAGCCCCATTCACGCTTATCACACCTTGAAAAATTACTCAGACCTGGTTACCTCTAACCCGTCAAACAACATTTTGTATTCCATTGCAAAGGTGAAGAAGTTCTAAAAAGAGAGACGAAGCTAGAACTTGTTCACAAAATCGAAGGAGCAGTTGCCTTTTCATCCTTACCGAGAGCTGGCTTTCCTCTGGGGCCTTCGCTCCCTTCCAAGAGCTGTTTTTGTCCACTTCTTGTTTATATCTGTAGTAGATGGAACTTTGGTGCCTGTTGATTTTTCTTCTGGCATGACACCCATGAATATGTCATGTTAAATGGGAAAATGGGCCTCACAGTCATGATTAGGGCAACTCATCAGGTAATTTGAAAATAGGAAGGTCGCCCGGGGTTGGCTTGGTGGGCTCAGCGCCCTCACAGGAGCCCTTCAAAGTCGAAAAGGAAGGCGGAGTCAGAGAATGTTTGCTGCTTGGAGGTGGGAGGGCTGCGTGAGTACGAGTGCCCTTACGATGCTGAGAGAGGTCCTCGGCTGAAGGCCAGCCAGCAGCTGGGATCTCAGTCCTTCACACTCCAGGACTCTCCAACTCCCTGCATGAGTTTGAAAGGAGAATCTTCCCCAGAGCCTTCAGATAAGAGCCCAGCTGGTGAACACCTTGATGTCACCCTTGAGGCCCACTGAGCAGAGTCCAGGACAACCTGCCTGGTCTCTTGACCTACAGAATCGTGAGAGAGGAAGTGGGTGTTGTCTGACAGGCTTGTTATATAGCACTAGAAAACTAACCATATCTACGTGCTTTCAAGTTTTGAGTGTTTTGGTCTGGATTTTTTGGTTTGGTTTGGATTTGGGTATTCTGTCTTGAACTCACTGCTGATCGGCTCCTCCCATAGAAGCTCCTGCCCCTTTTTGAAAACCACATCAGATTCCACTTCCTGCAGGGAGCTCCCCCCAGCGGAGTCATCTTTTGTCATTAGCAGTGATAATCTTTGCTGAAGAAGTCCTTATTTTATTGGTGAGTGAAAGGTAGGAACGGGGTAGAGATAATCAAGGATGGAACGTAAGTACGGGGATAAATGCGAGCCGAACACAAAGAAAGGTTCATTAACACATGAATTCAAGAAATAGTGATCGAGCATGCATTAGGTTCCAGGCAGCGTTCCAAGAGCCAAAAATACATTGGGGAGTAAGACAAGGTCCCTGCCTGATGAATTCTACACTCTAAAGGAGGGAGAAAGATGACACATGAATCAATTAAGTGAAGAAAATATTTCAGACAGTAGTAAGTCTAGGGTAGAAAACCTCCAATATATGTGGCTTCCAGTGGAAGTCATATTAGAGAGGGTGACTGTTAAAGCCCTCTCTGAGGATGTAATTGTTGATCTGAGACTTGAGTGAGGAGAAGGGAAATGTGTCCCAGCAGGAGAACAGCAATCGCAAAGCTCCAAGGCCAGAAAGAGCCTGACTTGTTCACTGAACAGGGGAGGAAAGGACAGCCTGACAAAAACGTGGAGAGCAAGGGGGAAGCATAGTTGAGTTCAGACTGGCAGGCAGAGGACAAATCAACTAGACCTTGTTTGGACTTTATTATTAGTACACTTGGAAGCCAATGGGTGTGGATATTACAACTGCTTCCAGAACAGTCTCCCTGCATTCAGTCGCCTCCTTCCCAATCCCCCCTCTATCCTACTGCACCAGAGTGACCCTTGCCAATGGAATGCCTGGCCATGTCACTTTAACTCTAAGAGCTACCAGTTACTCCCACAGCCCACATGATGGAGTCCGGTCTCACGATAAGGCCTCTGCCGAGCTCTCCAGGCTTGTCCCTGGGCCTCTTTCATCTCAGCTCCGTGGTCACAGTACACTCAACTGTGTTCCTTTTCCTGTACACCCCCTACTTTTCTTTCCTTGGTGGAGCAACATCAAAGATCACAGCAGGAAAAAGGTAGCAGCCTTGCAGGAAGTTTACCCTAAGGACTCTAGATAGAGGTGCGGGCCAGGTTAGGGGGCCAGCAAGGATGGTGAATCACCTAGGGCTGCCCTGTAATGGGGGTGGGGGTGGGGATGCAGCTGCTATCAAAACTGTGGTAGGCGAAGAAGGAGCAGGTGAGGGAGAGAATATATAGTCTAACAGCTCTAACCTTCCACTGGCTACATACATGACAGAAAGCCAGGGAAAGACAACTTGGTGACACAGACACAGTGACCAGCCTCACAGGTCACAGAGAAAAGACAGAATGGGTCAGAGAGGAGAGAGCACACAGGTTTGCTGTTCTCACTACCTGGAATGTCTTCCCCCTGCCTTTTTACCTGGCAAACTAATAGTTTATCTTCGTAACTGCCTTCCACAATCTACCTGGGTAGAAGGGAATAAATGAATTTAAGTATTCTACTGAAATTGTCGCATTGTCTGGGAAGTAGAGAAAGTGTTTATATTCATCTGTTTAAAGTCAAGAATGTATGGTATAATCTCTAGAGTAACGACTAAAAAAAAGTGCTAAAAGAATGTAACATCTGAAAAGAACATAAGGAGTAGAAATTGAATGATTAAAGAAAAAACACTTGAATAATCCAAAAGAAGGCAACAAAGTAGAACAAATTAAAAAATAATAAGATGTAGATTTAAAACAAATAGTAATTTCAGTATTAAATGTAGAGGGACTAAATGCTTCAATTAAAATTTAAAGGTGGTGAGACTGAATTTAAAAAACTCAACTATATACTTCTCAAAAGAAACATCCCTTAAATATAAGGACATCAAAATGTTCACTGTAAAAGAATGGAAAAAATCATAGCATACAAACATCAAGGAAAACAAAGATAGTGCAGCTATTTATCAATGAAATATTACTAAGTATATTAAACATTACAAAGAAAGGACGTTTCATAATGACAAAAGAGACAGTCCTCTAGCATTGACTTAACAACTGTTCAGCAGTTTATAGTTACTAATGCTTGGTATCCATGAGAAAACATCAGACAAACCCAGACTGAGAGACATTCTACAAAATAACTTCAAAAGTGTCCAGGTCACACAAGACAAAGAAAGATGGAGGAACTGTCACAGATTGGAGGGGATGAAGGAGACCTGATAATGTAAGGCAATGTAGGGATCCTCGACAGTAGCGATCTGAACCCCAGAAAGGATAGTAGGGGACCTTCAGTAAAATGAGATTGAGGTCTGCACATTAGGTCATAGCACTGTGGCAATGTGAATTTTCTGGCTTCAGTAACTGCACCATGGTTATGTAATGCTACTGTTAGGGAAAGCTGGGTGAAGGAAATACAGGAATCCTCTGTATTATGTTGACAAGCCTAAAGGTTTTACAAGTCTAGAATTATTTCAAATTAAAAAGTTTAAAACCATTAACAATTTCTGTTTATCAAAAGATTCCAGGAGAATGTAGAAATGCCACAGAATGGGAGAACACATATACCCAACAAAGAACGTGTTTCCATAATATATAAACAAGTCTTGCAAATCAATAAGAAATATATATAACACTCAATAGAAAAAGGACAAAAATTGCTCAAGGCACTTTGCAGAGATATCTGAATAGCCAGTAAACATAAAAAGATACACAAGTTCATTAGTTGTCACAAACATGCAAAATAAAACCACAGTGGATGTCACTATACATTTAACAGAATTACTATAATTAAAAGGCCAATAATACCAAGCACTAACAAGGACTTGAATTAATACTAGACTTCCACACCCTTCTGGTGGGAGTATAAATTGGGACAATATACCAAAGATGAATATATGAATACCCAATCTCCCAGCAATTTTGCCTCTAGGCATACATTACATTAAAAAAAGTGTTTGTATATATATCTGTGTGTGTGTGTGTGTGTGTGTGTGTGTGTATTCACCCAAAGACAGGCACAAAAATGAGACAGCAGTACTATTTGTAATAGCCCCAAATGGATAAAAACCAAATGTCCATCAGCATGAATTGTGGTGTAGTCTTCTAATGGAATAGTATGCAGCAGTAAAAATGAAATTACCACTATACATGACAGTACAATTGAATCATATAAACATAATATTGAGCAAAAATAGGCAAAACACATCTGTGGTGACGGATAGTGGTTGCCTTTGGGGAGGGGCAGGTAATGACAGAGAGGAGAGATGGTAACTGGGAGGGGTGTGGGAGGGCAGTGGTTAAATAGGTATGTGCCCTTTGCGAAATGCATTGCGCTGTTATTTATGTGTATATATGTTATCCTTACAAAAATGCTTAATTCTTAAAATCTTTTGGAAGGCCAACGAGAAAAAATAGAAACATTTTCATGAAAATATTACAAATCCCTTTGTTTTAAAGAAAACCTAATTGTTCTGTGTAAAACACTTCACTGTGTGGGTGAAGAAAAGCTTCTGGAATAGCCCTTTCACATGTAGGAGGGGCAAAAAATCTAAGACTTCTATGCTGAAACAGTATCAGCAACATAAACAAATACTACAAGCAACCAGACAGAAAATCAGAGAAGAAACTAACCATACACATCTGG
Source organism: Smutsia gigantea (assembly GCA_032199065.1). Taxonomy (NCBI): domain Eukaryota; kingdom Metazoa; phylum Chordata; class Mammalia; order Pholidota; family Manidae; genus Smutsia; species Smutsia gigantea. The sequence continues at coordinate 139,765 of JAVSCE010013065.1, read as the reverse complement.
AGAACCAAAAACAAACAAAAAAATTAGCTTCTAAGAAATCAAGTTGAAGAAGTGAAAATACATGTTTTAGATGATAATCAAACCACTGAGCCCATGGTGATTTGGGGGCTCTGTCTTCTCAGAGTGAAAGCCATGGGTTACTTTGTGGGGCAAGAATAAAGAAAGAAAAAGATACACAGCATAATGAAGGGGCATCAGAATGAATAGAAGATAATTCCCTTGGACATGAAATGCAATCAAGTCAAGACCCATATTTTATCTCTGCTGGAGGCAGTCTTATTTGTTAGTAAAGTGCTGGGATAATCAACCATTGTTCTCTCTGCCAAGACTGTCAAAACAAATACAAGCTTCTTTGCTCAGTGCTAAAAATGTCTGAGCCTTTGGAGAACAGCTGGGCAGAAAGCAATCTTGTTCAATTTCAGCACATTTTCCCCTAAGCATTAGGCCATCCGAATGCAAGCCACATCAAAGCATCTCAGACACCCACTGCAGGGACAGACCTGTCATGAGAACATGGCCTATCAAACCCGAGCACGCAGAACACACAATGAAACCACTTTAAACTTGTCCAACTCCCTGTCGAAAGGAACAGGGCCTTTGAAACAGAAAAAAAACTACTTTTTATAAATGTTGATTTTTATAAATATAAAAATAATGTTCTGCTTGCAAAATGCTGTGTCTTGATAAGACTCTAGGAACATTAGACGTTATTTATGATCTCTTGGCTGTCATGTCAGTGTTGCCTAAGGGACATCTCCTAAGCATTTGCAGAATTATTCTCCATGCTATTAAATCAGCTTTTATTAAAGCATGTCTTATCTGTGGCTGCATGACTTATATTAATTAGGATATCTAGAGATGCAAGGAACAAAAGTTTGAAATCAACTCAACTGGCTTAAATAATAAGAATATTTCTTTTATCAAGTAACAAGAATCTAGGATGTATTGTCCAATATGGTGACTATAATTACTACTACTGTATGGCATATTTCAGTAGCAGGAGATTAGATTTTAAAAGTTCTCATTACAAGAAAAAACTGTAACTGTATGGTGACAGATATTAACTAGACTTGTTGTGGTGATCATTTTGCAGTGCATACAAATACTGAATCATTATGTTGTACACCTGAAACTAATACAATGGATGTCAATTATACTTCAATTTTTTTAAATAAATACATAAGAATCCCAGAGGTAAATCAGTACCAGGGGGATTCACCCAGTAGCTCAATGGGTCATCAAAGACCCAAGTTCTTTCCGTCTTTCCCCTCTTCCATCTTCATGCTAAGTCCCCTCATGGTCATAACATAGCTGTTGGAGTTCCAAACATCACACCCAGATATTAAAGTGTTAAAGAAAAGATCGTTCCTTTGATTTTCTTTTTATCAGTGGGGGAAGCAAAATCTGTGCAGAGGGCCTCTCAGAAGATCCGTCATTATGTTCCGTTGGTCACAGTTTTGTGTCATACGCCTATGCCTAAACCAATCACTAGAAAGACAAAGGGGATCGCAATGCAACCATTAGACCAATTTACTTCTAACCATGGGGACAGGGTCACTTTTCCATGACTGATATGAGGGAGGATTGAACACCCAAATAAGTATGGGATTCTGCCAGCTAGAAAGAAAGGGGAACAGCATGTTAGGTAGGCAACCATCTGTGTCTGCTACAATTGGGATGCAGAGCAAAACAAGCTGGCTGAACTGAATTTCTGGCTTAACCATGGAACATGCAGAAAGTCTTTTAGATCATGACCTTGGCTGTTGAAAATTGTTGGAAATGTATGATTCACTCCCCCCTCCTCCCCCCACCATGTAAAATGGAATGACATCTTTGGTTTATCTTCAGCTAATGACATTCCTCTCCTGCCCGCTGAAAAGTCTCCCTGTACCCCCATTCTCAGGATGGCAGGAGTAAGCCTTGGCAGCCGTGTCTGTACTGGGCTCCTGCCTCCCCCGTCATAGATGATTGCAGTGGAGGTGCACAGCAGCCCTAATTGGACCAACCAGCTTCTCTTCCCAGGAATGTGAGCTGTGGGTGCCATCTGGTTGCTTCAGTACCTACACATGATCGGGCCTGTGACACAAAACCTTCAGAACTGTCAGGCAGCTGCTTTTCTGCTATTTGGGATGTGAAGCAAAAGCTGATGTTGGGGAAGGTCAAGATGAGATAGTTAATACACAGAGAGAAGTACACATGAGTTTTGGCTCTTTAAAGCACCTTAAAATTGTCCCCTCCAACACACGCACATCCAGATCCAGACCCAAGCTAACTTGGGGGAGCTCACATTATTTGCGACCAAAGTGTCCTACCCGATATATGAGAACACAGAGTCCCTTTTCAGGGATGACTGAGGATTCTGCAGAATTTTAGGGTCATCATTAAGAACTTCCAGTTCTTACTAGTCAGAACTCCATGTGTAGAAAACAGAAGACAATGAGTCAGACCTGTCATAAGCTCACCCCAGAACTTGGTACAAAAGTTACCTTTGTTCAGTTTAAATCCTTGCTATTGGTTCAGTTTCTAATGCTTTAATTCCTTTCCCTAAAAGGTATTTAAGCAAAACACTCAACAGTAAAAACAATGAATAATTGTGAGTTCTGTATATTGTGTTGAATGTTACAGGGGGAGAGAATGGGACTGATACATATATTGAGTTCCAGCTATTTGCTTTCCATCTACTGTTTACTTTAATCCTCACCACCTACTATACAGCAATCACTATAAAACCATGTTACCAAGGAAGAAGCTGAGTCTCAGAGACTTTGCTGTTTCACATGGCTAGAAAGCCACGGAGGAAGATTTTAAACTCAGGTCTAAGGAGAACCAAAGCTATTCTGTTTTTACTACTCCATGTTATTAACACATTTTTTTTAATGTGCCTTGATTGGATATCCTGTTAGGTAGATTGTGGTTAATGGACATTTGATTCCGACTATTAGTATGTGCACCAGGATATTCTGTATATTCAGGGAAAAAGACAAGGACAGGGAGAATGACCTCCCAGCCTCAGACCTGTGAGGATATTTCTGCATTTTCTAAATTAAGCTTTGCTACATCTAGCAGGAACAGAGGGGAGCAATCTTTTAACACCTTATAGATAAAGGTGGAAAAACCAAAAGCCAGAGAAGGTTAAGTGCTGAGGTTAAGCAAGATCCTTAGCTGGACCTAGAAACAATTTGTAGCCATCAGGTTCCCACTATCTCAGTGGGTGTACATTCTAGAGCTGTTGATTTTTCTGGACTAATTAAAACTGATTGGAGTTTTAGCGTTTGGCTTCATTTTTGTTTTCCCCATCTTTCGCATATTCAAACTCACAGACTGTCTACTACTGCCACTTAGCAACAATGTTGGGGAAGAGTTGGTCCTCACGGTTCCCAGCCTGGATAGGAAACTGTCAGAATGAAATTAGGTATATTCAGGCAAAACCATTCACTTTAATGTGGTTTGTTCCTAGCAAGACAATCATTGTTTAAATCAAACTTTCCAAACTCCTCAAAACTGACTGAGACACACAGAGCTGCCCATTGGGAATATGCTGTAAATCAGAACCAAAATTTTATCCAGTCATGCTGCTGTCCTGCAGGCCACTTAACTCTTTTCTACCCATTGAATGCTTCTTCGTTTTGTGTAGATTTTATGTAGTCAGCAAAGCAGTTGATTGGTTTTTCTTAATTACAAAGAAATGTTACACACTAATTTTAATGCATTCCAACATTACACACATAAAAGGTAGAAAAAGAAAATTTGGATGGGAGTTCTTAATACTCTCAGTAGCCCTTCCTCTAAACTTTGCCAACGTTGAGAACATCTTAAGGAATGTGAACTACAGGAAAACTCCAATTAGTCAAAATGACAAGGGAATGGGAGATTCCAGGTTATCTCAACAGTTAACCAGAAAATCCTTTTCACATCAACCCTTGATGTTGAAAATCTTACTGAAAGGTATGAATCAAGTTTCCTGCCTTAAGAAGGACAGTTTACCCCAAATAAGATTTAATGCTTCTCTGACACTGAGGGTCAGGACGGACCTCAGTCTAAACATTCAGAACCTCATTTCCATTGTCCAGAAAACAAAACAGGAGACTGGGAAGAATTTGTACTTGACCCTAGGATATCTTTTTGAAGTTCCTTAAACAAGTTTTTTTCCTCCATGTTCTTTGCCCCTTTTTCCTTGTATTGATTTAAAAAAAAAAACACTAAACTGGGAGTTTTGCCTACATAAATTCCAGTTACATCAAGGTTTTACCAGGGTTAAGTTATTTCATTTAGTACTAATCAAAGGTGCAACTGAGGCCTCAACCATCCGGAGTTGGAGCCATTCCTTCTCTTTCTTGCCTCAGACCAGTCAGAGGTGGGCTTGGAGGAGATGCACGTCCCCCACCCACCACCTTCACCCGCCAGAGAAAAGAATGGAAGGGGGCGCTGTACTGCTGATTCCTCCCCAGATCACCTGTCGCTGTCCAGACCAGGAGCGCTCAGTTGTGGCACATGGGCATTTGGGGCGGCACCGTGCTATGCTGAGCACCATTTCTGGCCTCTACCCATCAGATGCCAGCAGCACCTTCCCCGGCCCCCCAGTTGTGACAACCAAACGAGTCTCCAGACATGGCCAAAGGTCCCCCAAGGGGCAACATGGCTCCCAGCTGAGAACAACCTGTCTAGACGGAGGCACAATTATTCTCTTTCTCCCCTTCCTGTCAAGATTATGAGTTTTCTTGACTGTGGCGAGGAATTTTATAACATATTTCCTATGCTGTTGAATGGAAGAACAAAAATAATTCTCCAATGAAAGTCATATTTTGACCTGAACTATGTGAGGCAGGCCTTGTTGAACTAAAACTGCAGGTTCTGCATTGTTTGTGGAAGGCAGTAGATTCATTTTCCACATCAGTCCTGATCTTGGTTTTAAATACTGAATTTGCATACTTCCCCAAATTTCCCTGAGTCAGTGTCACTGTGGATGCCAGGTCAGTGCCTCAGCTGCAGCCTCTTGCGATGTAAGGTCTTCCTCAGTTTCACGTCTGCATCTGCCTCACGCATATTTTTACCACAGTTGCTGCTCCCTAACGCTTCACTGATTTTTCACCCACTGGTTTTTTAAATCAATTATTCCCTTTCTCCTGTGGACTCAGTTACATTTACTTTTTTTTTTATAATTTATTTTATTATCATTAATCTACAATTACATGTGCAATATTATGGTTATTAAACTACCCCTTCATCAGGTCCCCCCCACCAACCCCATTACAGTCACTGTCCATCAGCGTAGTGAGATGCCATAGAATCACTACTTGTCTTCTCTGAGTTGTACTGCCCTCCCCGTGCCCCCCCAACATTACATCTGCTAATCGTAATGCCCCTTTTCCCCCTTATCCCTCCCTTCCCGCCCATCTTCCCCAGTCCCTTTCCCTTTGGTAACTATTAGTCCGTTCTTGGGTTCTGTGAGTCTGCTGCTGTTTTGTTCCTTCAGTTTTTTTCTTTGTTCTTATACTCCACATATGAGTGAAATCATTTGATACTTGTCTTTTTCGGCTTGGCTTATTTCACTGAGCATAATACCCTCTAGCTCCATCCATGTTGTTGCAAATGGTAGGATTTGTTTTCTTCTTATGGCTGAATAACATTCCATTGTGTATATGTACCACATCTTCTTTATCCATTCATCTACTGATGGACACTTAGGTTGCTTCCATTTCTTGGCTATTGTAAATAGTGCTGCCATAAACATAGGGGTGCATATGTCTTTTTCAAACTGGGCTGCTGCATTCTTAGGGTAAATTCCTAGGAGTGGAATTCCTAGGTCAAATGGTATTTCTATTTTGAGTTTTTTGAGGAACCTCCATACTGCTTTCCACAATGGTTGAACTAATTTGCATTCCCACCAGCAGTGTAGGAGGGTTCCCTTTTCTCCACATCCTCGCCAACATTTGTTGTTGTTTGTGTTTTGGATGTTGGCCATCCTCACTGGTGTGAGGTGATATCTCATTGTGGTTTTAATCTGCATTTCTCTGATGATTAGCGATGTGGAGCATCTTTTCATGTGCCTGTTGGCCATCTGAATTTCTTCTTTGGAGAAGTGTCTATTCATGTCCTCTGCCCATTTCTTAATTGGATTATTTGCTTTCTGTTTGTTAAGGTGCATGAGTTCTTTATATATTTTGGATGTCAACCCTTTATCAGATACGTTTTTTATGAATATATTCTCCCATACTGTAGGATGTCTTTTTGTTCTACTGATGGTGTCCTTTGCTGTACAGAAGCTTTTCAGCTTGATATAGTCCCACTTGTTCATTTTTGCTTTTGTTTCCCTTGCCCGGGGAGATATGTGCATGAAGAAGTTGCTCATGTTTATGTCCAAGAGATTTTTGCCTAGGTTTTTTTCTAAGAGTTTTATGGTTTCATGACTTACATTCAGGTCTTTGATCCACCTTGAGTTTACCTTTGTGTATGGGGTTAGGCAGTAGTCCAGTTTCATTCTATTACATGTAGCTGTCCAGTTTTTCAACACCAGCTGCTGAAGAGGCTGTCATCTCCCCATTGTATATCCAAGGCTCCTTTATCAAATATTAATTGACTGTATATGTTTGGGTTAATGTTTGGATTTTCTATTCTGTTCCGCTGGTCTGTGGGTCTGTTTTTGTGCCAATACCAAATTGTCTTGATTACTGTGGCTTTGTAGTAGAGCTTGAAGTCAGGGAGTGTAATTCCCCCTGTTTTATTCCTCCTTCTCAGGATTGCTTTGGCTATTCGGGGTCTTTTGTGGTTCCATATGAATTTTAGAATTATTTGTTACAGTTTATTGAAGAAAGCTGTTGGTAGTTTGATAGGGATTGCGTTGAATTTGTAGATTGCTTTAGGTAGTATAACCATTTTGACAATATTTATTCTTCCTAGCCAAGAGCATGGGATGCATTTCCATTTCTTAGTGTCCTCTTTAATTTCTCTTAGGAGTGTCTTGTAGTTTTCAGAGTCTTTCACTTCCTTCATTAGGTTTATTCCTAGGTATTTTATTCTTTTTGATGCAATTGTGAATGGAATTGTTTTCCTGATTTCTCTTTCTGTTAGTTCATCGTTATTGTATAGGAAAGCAACAGATTTCTGTGTGTTAATTTTATATCCTGCAACTTTGCTGAATTCAGATATTAGTTCTAGTAGTTTTGGAGTGGAGTCTTTAGGATTTTTTATGTACAATATCATGTCATCTGCAAATAGTGACAATTTGACTTCTTCTTTACCAATCTGGATGCCTTGTATGTCTTTGTTTTGTCTGATTGCTGTGGCTAGGACCTCCAGTACTATGTTGAATAACAGTGGAGAGAGTGGGCATCCCTGTCTTGTTCCTGATCTTAGATGAAAAGCTTTCAGGTTCTCACCATTAAGTATGATGTTAGCTGTGAGTTTGTCATATATGGCCTTTATGATGTTGAGGTACTTGCCATCTATACCCATTTTGTTGAGAGTTTTAATCATGTATGGATGCTGAATTTTGTCAAATGCTTTTTCAGCATCTATGGAGATGATGATGTGGCTTTTCTTTTTGTTGATGTGGTGGATGATGTTGATGGATTTTCGAATGTTGCACCATCCTTGCGTCCCTGGGATGAATCTCACTTGATCATGGTGTATGATCCTCTTGATGTATTTTTGAATTCGGTTTGCTAATATTTTATTGAGTATTTTTGCATCTACGTTCATCAGGGATATTGGTCTGTAATTTTCTTTTTTGGTGAGGTCTTTGCCTGGTTTTGGTATTAGAGTGATGCTGGCGTCATAGAATGAGTTTGGAAGTATTCCCTCCTCTTCTATTTTTTGGAAAACTTTAAGGAGAATGGGTGTTATTTCTTCTCTGTATGTCTGGTAGAATTCAGAGGTGAATCCATCTAGTCTGGGGTTTTGTTCTTCGGTAGTATTTTGATTACCGATTCAATTTTGTTGCTGGTGATTGGTCTGTTTAGTTTTTCTGTTTCTTGCTTGGTCAGTCTGGGAGGTTGTATTTTTCTAAGTTGTCCATTTCTTCTACGTTTTCCAGCTTGTTAGCATACAGACTCTCATAATATTCTCTTATAATTCTTTGTATTTCTGTGGGATCCGTTGTTATTTTTCCTTTCTCATTTCTGATTCTGTTTATGTGTATAGATTCTCTTTTTCTCTTAATGAGTCTGGCTAGGGGTTTATCTATTTTGTTTATTTTTTCAAAGAACCAGCTCTTGGTTTCATTGATTTTTTTCTATTGTTTTATCCTTCTCAATTTTATTGATTTCTTCTCTGATCTTTATTATGTCCCCCCTTCTGGTGAGTTTGGGCTTCATTTGTTCTTCTTTTTCCAATTTCAGTAATTGTGTCTTTAGACTATTCATTTGGGAATGTTCTTCCTTCTTTAAATAGGCCTGGATTGCAATATACTTTCCTCTCAGAACTGCCTTTGCTGAGTCCCACAGAAGTTGTGGCTTTGTGTTGTTGTTGTCATTAGTCTCCATATATTCTTTGATTTCTGTTTTGGTTTGGTCGTTAACCCATTGATTAATTAGGAGAATGTTGTTAATTCTCCATGTATTTGTGACCTTTTTGATTTCTTTCTAAAATTTATTTCTAGTTTTATACCTTTGTGATCTGAGAAGTTGGTTGGTAGGATTTCAATATTTTTGAATTTACTGAGGGTCTTTTTGTGGCCTAGTATGTGGTCTATTCTGGAAAATGTTCCATGGGCACTTGAGAAGAATGTGTATCCTGTTGCTTTTGGGTGCAGAGTTCTGTAGATGTCTATTAGGTCCCTCTGTTCTAGTGTGTTGTTCAGTGCCTCTGTGTCTTTACTTATTTTCTGTCTGGTTGATCTGTCCTTTGGAGTGAGTGGTGTGTTGAAGTCTCCTAAAATGAATGCATTGCTGTCTTGATCATTACATAATGTCCTTCTTTATCTCTTGTTACTTTCTTCATTTTGAAGTCTATTTTGTCTGATACAAGTACTGCAACACCTACTTTTTTCTCTTTGTTGTTTGCATGAAATATCTTTTTCCATCCCTTCACTTTTAGTCTGTGTATATCTTTGGGTTTGAGGTGAGTCTCTTGTTAGCAGCATATAGATGGGTCTTGCTTTTTTATCCATTCTGTTACTCTGTGTCTTTTGATTGGTGCATTCAGTCCATTTACATTTAGGGTGATTATTGATAGATATGTACTTATTGCCATTGCTGGCTTTAGATTCGTGGTTACCAAAGGTTCAAGGGTTGCTTCTTTACTATCTAACAATCTAACTTAACTTTCTTGTTAAGTTATTGTAAATACCGTCTGATGTTTCTTTATTTCTCTCACTTCTTATTCTTCCTCCTCCATTCTTTATATCTAGGTGTTTTATTCTTTGCCTTTAGTTAGTATTTGGATGGTCTGCTTTCTTTGCTATGATTTTTTTTTCTGTAGTGACATCTTTTTAGCCTTCGGGGTGCTTCCCTCTAGAGCAGTCCATTTAAGATATCCTGTAGTGGTGGTTTATGAGAGGCAAACTCTCTCAACTTTCATTTGTCTGGAAATTGTGTAATCCTTCCGTCATATTTAAATGATAGTCGTGCTGGATATAATATTCTTGGTTCGATGCCTTTCTGTTTCATAACGTTAAATATATTATGCCATTCTCTTCTGGCCTGTAAGGTTTCTGTTGAGAAGTCTGATGATAGTCTGATGATTTTTCCTTTGTAGGTGATCTTTTTTCTCTCTCTAGCTGCCTTTAATACTCTGTCTTTATCTTTGATCTTTGCCATCTTAATTATTATGTGTCTTGGTGTTTTCTCCTTGGGTCCCTTGTGTTGGGAGATCTGTGGGCTTCCGTGGACGGCAAGACTATTTCCTTCCCCACCGAGGGAACGTTTTCAGCAATTATTTCTTCAAAGACACTTTCTATCCCTTTTTCTCTCTCTTCTTCCTCTGGTACTCCTATAATGCGAATATTGTTCCGTTTGGATTGGTCACACAGTTCTCTTAATATTCTTTCATTCCTAGAGATCCTTTTATCTCTCTCTGCCTCAGCTTCTCTGTATTCCTGTTCTCTGATTTCTATTCCATTAACAGTCTCTTGCATCTCCTCCAGTCTGCTGTTAAGCCCATCGATCTCTTGTCTCATTTCTGCATTGTCTTTCCTCACTTCCCTCACTTCCTCCCTCAGCTCTTGCACATTTCTCTGTAGGTCCATCAGCATGGTTATGACTTTTATTCTGAATTCTTTTTCACAAAGACCATGCATTTCCATCCCGTCAGGCTCCCTCTCTGGGGTTGTCTGGTTGATGTTAGTCTGGACCATATTCCTCTGTCTTTTCATGGCTATAGAAGTGGCCGCTGGTAGTTGCCACGTATGTCAGCCGGGCTCTTCAAGACTTTAAAAAGAGAGAGAAAAAAAAGAAAGAAACAAAAAAGAAAAAAATAAAGAAAAGAAAAGAAAAAACAAAAAACAAAGCAAAACCACGAAACAAAAACGCCCACCAGGAGTAGATTCTGTGGGGATGCTGTAGGTGGCGCTGTTGCCCCACTATTCTGCAGCCATGGCCGTGCCGCTCCGCAGGGCCCTTTATAGCTCTGGCCAGGGTGGGAACTAATGGGAGGCTGTTGATCTCTTTGGGAAGTTGATGTGTGGCCACCCTTTCCCTGTTGCCAGCTAAGGGGTCTGAAATTCCCCAGGACTTCCAGCCTGCTGGGCTGAGTGTGCTGGGGTGATCTGGCTCCTCTGCTGGGCTCCTGTCTCTTTAAGACCGCTGAAGAAAGCATGCGCTTTTCTTTTTTTTTTTTCCTTCCCAGGAGCCGGCTGCAAGCACCCTGGCGCGTTCCCCACTCAGATCCCGCACCCTCTGTCTCTGCAATCTCCGCTACACCACGCGATGTGTGTCAGCGCTTGCCATGCAGATCACCGGGGCTGGCTATTTTGCGGGGTGCACTTCCACTCCCTCCCAGCTCCGAATCCTCTCCTCCCGCTGGGGCACTGGGGTGGGTGAGTGCTTGCGTCCCGCCAGGTCGCGGCTCCGTATCTTACCCACCTCCTGGGGTGCCGAGTGCTCTGGGTGTAGCTGCACGCTGTGTGCTTTCCTGTGTATTCTGGCCTCTCTTTTAGGAATAGTTGTATTTGCTGTATTTTCGTAGATAAATATAGTGTTGGGAGGAGATTTCTGCCGCACTGCTCATGCCGCCATCTTCCTGGAAGTCTCCTGAGTTACATTTAAATCTGATGTTCTTAAATATTTTGAAATCTCAAAGTTTTAAAAAATCTAAATTTGTGAAATTTAGGGGGTTAATTTTATATCCCTGATTTTAAGCCTGCAGAGGTATTTCTGTGATAGAAAGAGGTAGAAGTTAAATTGTTTTAGATAAGCAGATTTTCTGACTAGGAGAATTACCCTACATGTGTTGATTATCAGTTTTCAAACACTTAAATTACTATTTTATATTGTAATATGTGTACGTGTATACTCTCTCCCTTACATACACACACACAATCTTCCAGGTTCATCAGATTTTTTTGTGTGTTATTCTTATTTAGATTGCAAACATATAACACAAAACTATAGGTATTCTCTGCCTAAAAAGATTTCCATGTACAAATATGAAGCCTAGAATATAAAAATGTAAACAGTTGCATTGATTATAGATGATCCTTTTGCTTATCCAAAACTTTCCATAGATTGTCATTTACATAGACTAAAATTTCTTTAATTTTATATTTTTCTGACCTGGAAAGTAACATGTTCCCAGGAACTTCACTAAAAATACAGAAAAGCAAAATGACAAAAACTTCCTTGTTACGTCACTAACCAGAGATACTCACTATTAACATTTAGAAAATGTTCCCTTTCCAGTCTTTTCTTCCTTTTAAGTAAACTCAGATCACCCTGCACAAACAGCTCTTTACCCTGATTTATTGTTTATCACAGTAGGCATGATAAAATACACCTAGTGCATTCTAATTGTCCCCCTTTGTGGGACTCGAGGTGACCGCCAGTTCTCCACCATTGTCATGTCCAATGCACAGTGAGAACCTCTATACGTGAATCTCTGCACACATGTCTGAGCAGCACTTCCAGCTAAAGCTGAGAAGCCCGACACAGGATCAAAGGGTGTGGGTGTTGTGAGGCTCAGGGCCTATTGCCGAATTACCTCTGGAAAGTGGTGCCCATTTTCAGTCTCTTCGTTGGCAGTTCTCTCGAAGGGCTTCCATCTTGTTCTGTCAGAATCCAGGCCTGTGAAGACATTTCCCATGGGACATTCTTCAGATACGTCAATGTAATAAGATCCATCTTAAGATATCTATCAACAGCCTCCCTGGGCCATCTCAGACCATCTGTCAATGGCAACTCGAATATATTTTGGGAAGATGCTGATGCAGTTGCCAAATAAGTTTGCAGTTGAATCAAGTTTTCTCATCAGTTAAGTTGCAGAATTGAACTGTGTTACTGACCTGTGGCAATCTTAGCACAATATCCAGAGACTCCATGTAGGGACGTGTTGTAAATTCAAGGGCAACTGCATGAGGGAGAATGTGGATCACCTTTCACATGAATTCCGTAGAGCTCACACCATCCCAACCATGCTGCAAACTTGGCAGCAAGAACTGATTGCTAAGCTTTAGCTTCAGGCGAGATGGGGGAGAAAAACACCACTTTGATGCAGGGCTGTTGTACTTAGAAAGGGAAAGTGATGCCTTCTGACTACCACATATGCAATTGGTGCCTTGTAGTGGGTTTGCTTTCCATGCCACCAAGTGATCTCTGACCAAGACCAATATGTGGGATAAGTTATGTGCTCCCAGGAAATGGGAAGTATCAGTTTTCCTACAGTGTATGAAACTGGAAAGCACTATACATATGAGAGTTTATTACAGTTGTCATTGGACAGTTATGAGCTCTGAACTGACTCTGAGATCCAGCTATTAAAATGGAAAACATCTAGGGACTGTCCATTTTAATTTGGATGCACAAAATTGTAAGTACCAGTAATTTCCTGGTGTCAGCCCTACCCCCACCCCTTCCACCTCTATAAAGAATCACGGAGCCCAAATCAGCCTTTAGCTTTCAATGGACTGGCATATATTTCAAGCGTTCAAACGGGCAGAGTTGCCTCTGCTCTCAAATAGAAAAGGGTCTGCAGGTTTTCTTGTCTCTGTACCGCTAGCTAATTGAGTCACTTTCTGAAGTGTCATCGATAGCACAAGGTCCTCAGGTATCCAGGCTGTTCCTTAGTACACTGGACCACATCATGCCCTTGGCATCTAGTGTGACAGAAACAAACCTCCACACCAGAGCCGAGAGAAACTACAAGGAACGCAGAACAGATAGAGCCTGGGGCCCACACCTTGCAGTGAGGCAGACGGGAAAGGCAGGCCTGACCTGAATGGCTTCTCACTATAAATAGCTTTAATAAGAATCGGTTGTACTTAACCACCCTCAGACAATCTCAAAGCATCTTAAGTACTTCTCCAGTATGTGACCTGTTGAACACAAGAATGGCCTGAATTCTTTCTGTCATTGCAAGGCAGCCCAAACTCAACCAAATGCTATTCTCCTGGAACAGCGACCAAAATGTGGCCCATGCCATCTGCATGTGTTCTGTGCATTTATTCTCACTCTGAGTGTACGGAGAGAAAGGCAAGGATTAGGAGAGCTAAGGTTTTAAAAACATCTTTACCTATGCTATTTCAGGTAGTTGTCCCCCCAATTTTTTTTTTCAATCTGGGTGTTGCCAATCCTGATTACGCGGAGACGCGAATCATGCATCATGTGAGCTCCCAATCATCATGTTCCAATCTGCCCTCTTGAAAGAGGCACAGGTTAGGATTATCCCACCTGACGATTTTTGTCCCAATAATTTGACAAGCCAGGACTTTCATCTCTTTCAGAGAGGAGGAAACTGAGGCCCAGAGAGGTTACGTACCTTATCCAAGGGTACACAGAAAAAAATGGCAAGGCCAGGACATGAACCTCAACCTGCCTAATTTTAAGGTCTCTGTTCTCTACATCTTAGTGCAGCAGAGCCTTGGGTTAGGGGGATCCCTTCTGCATTAGCTTCTGAGATGATCTCATGCCTACGGACCCACGGCCTTCCGTCTGTGCCTCGGACTTGCTGTTGAGCTGTTGGGAGAAGTGAGTGGGAAGGAGGCAGAGCACAAAGAGCTCTAGACAGAATGGGCACTCAAGAGATGTTACCATTTCGATGAAAAATTACTATTACAAGGCATGATATATTGCTTATAGATTTGCACCAGTTTTGTGTGTTAATTTTTCTACCTGAAAGAACCCATTCTATTCTTTATCAACATAAGTAATTTGTATGTCTTCTTCCAGGTTTCCGGGTAGCCTCGCTCTCTCACTCTCCTAATACCTGGGAGTCCTGACCATGTATACTGCACCTAGAACTTCATATTGCTTTGCATTTTCCTTCAGTCCTGAATCGGTGTGGAATTCAGGGTCAGCTTAGACAACCCAAAAGTGCATGATTGTGGCAGAAACAGACTCCCAGTCAGGGTTTCATTTCCTAGTCCTCTCTGCCTCTTGTGGGGCCAATGTAAGAAGCCAATGTGCCCCTTCAAGCTCTCTCTCCCATTCTGCCTGGATATACAGAACTTTGGGGCCTGAGAGCAGTGATTCTCAAACTCAGATATTCGCCAGCATCATCTGGAAGGCTATTAAAACACAGATAGCTGGGCCCCAGCCAGAGTTTGGGCAGATCTGCTTGGGATCTGAAGATATGCAAGTTTCCAAATGTTGGTGCTGTGATTGGTCTGGGGCCCATGCACTGGGAACCACTGCCCTAGGACAATGCCCCAGTGAAATACTGGTTGTACTTTATATTCCTCTGGGGGTATTTAAACAGATTAATGCCCACGATGCTACTCAAACCAATGAAAACAGAATCTCCTGGGGTGCAGCCACGTATTAGCATTTTTAAAGCTCATTAAGCAAGTGCAAAGTGCGGTAGAGGTTGAAACCATTGCTTTAAAGTGGAGCCTTAGGACAAGAAGGAACACTAAGTGCAGGTTAGCAGCCTGCAGCGAGACGTATCCACTTGGATTGTTACCGTTCATTGCATTAGGCTGCTGAAATTCTGGAGATGATTTCTTATCATAGCCAGCATTATCTTAAAATGATAATGTTAACTCTTTAAGAACGTTTCTTTCAGAAATTCTATTTTTATTTCCTACCTTGTTCTTCTCTGAGAAAGAGTATCGATCTAGTTCCAAGACACCTACTAGTTCACATTTTCTAAAGGTGGACATTTCAACAGAAATAAGCTTATAACACATGTAACATAGGTATAATTTCTTCTTCTCTCTGTTCCTTGAGGCCAGAATGGCAGGGCAGCCCTAGATACCCCTCTCCCCACTCCTGTGTCTGATCTCACCTTGGACATGCATTTATCCTCCCACCTGGAGGCAGGTTCAGAGTTCTTGACTCAGCCTGATAAATACTAAAGTAATTTAGTTGGGGCCCAGTTGGGGTCCTCAGGCTAAGCCCCATGTCAGCAAACCAGAACTTAGCTGAGTTTCTGGGCTCAGCTCTCAGGAAAAGAAGGCCTCTGCCCACCAATCAGCCCTTGCCTGCTCAACACAAGTGACCTGATCTGACATCAAGATTTCCCTTCGCTCCAGGTAAGGAAAGTAACCCCGTTTTAACCATGGAGTAGATGCCCAGCATGACTCCCTGTTCTTGCCGTGGATAGCAGTTTGGAGCTTCTTTCTATCTGCTCGATCAGATGCTGCCTGACGCATGAATGGCTGACCAGAGCCTGTAAGATCTTTAAAATTTACTCAGTTGAATTTTATTCTTCAACATGGGCAGCTCCTGGGCAAATATTCTGGGCAAAGGTGGCAAAACGCTCTTTTATCCTTCCCTGATGTATATTGAAAACCAAAAATCAACACACCAAACCAGCAACAAAGCCCCTGATCCAACACACATCAACCGGCACCAGAAGACACAGACCTAGACGACCAAACCAGCTGTATATGAGAATCAATTGACCAACGAGGAAAGAGAACATGAGGTCCACCCTTGCTTACTTGAATTTGCATTAAGGTTTTGGACCAAAGGCCTCTCTAAAAGTAAAGTGCTATTTATTGCCCCCAGGAGGCCCCGTAAAGAGACGGGGTTGGAAGGCCAAGGCAGGATCCAGGTGAGTCCGGGTCCCTGCCAAATGTTCCCATAAACCCTCCCTTAGCTAAAAAGACGGTGTAATTGAGGGGCTAACATAAGCACCTAAAAGGCATGGTGACCAAAAAAAAGACATGGCTTTTACTGAAGAATTCAACCCATGTCCATGTTCACTTTAAGCAGGCCCAGTAATCACATGAATAATAAACTGGACAGGTTTTCCCCCATAAAAACGTCAGTTTTAGATGGAAGGAAATGGAAAGGCTAATGGCTCTAAAAGCATACTTTGCAGGTTCTGCTTCGCATGATAAATGGAAAGGGACAAACACCCTCAGGTAAGACAGGCTTTCCTGGCTGAAGGGCTGTGAACTGCCCTGCCTTGGGCGGCTCTTACTGTTGGGGCTTACTCTCAACTTCCCGTTGGCAAACTGACAGCTCCTTCAGGGGCAAAAAACAAATCCAACCCAACCCAAGATAGTAGAGGCCCGGAGAACGTTTACGGAATCACGTCACCAAGCATCTGGAAACAAGACTTGCTTCAGACATAAAGTGATTCAGGGGCTCAAACCCCAGGGTCTCAACACCCTGCGTCTCTCTTGTCCTCCTCCTGGCTTGTCAGTATTCACAGACTGGCACTTCCTGTAATAGCAAGACAGTTGCAGCGTCCCCAGCCTCCCGCCTCTCATGTGCATTCAGGCTAGAGGGAGGGTCTCCTTTCCAGGATTTGCAGCAAAATTCTCAATGCCTCTCCACATGGCTCCTTGTCACGTGATCGCCAATGAGCCAATCCCTGGCAGCCACGGACCCAGACATCGGCAGCCAATCGTTGGAGGCTGAGCAATGCGGTGCGCTGTGGGGCGGAGACTCTCCCTCTCTCCTGGCTGCGCCTGGGTGAGAGGCGCGAGGCTGGAGACGCTGGAACTGCTGGTTTGCTCTCAATAGAAGGTGCCCGTCTGGCTTCGGCCTAAATCACATGCTCTCTTTCTGAGCTGGGGGTCTACGCTTTCCAGAATCACATGACTGGGTAGGGGAAAGAGATGGTGGAATTGTTCCAAGGAGGAGGAATGGCTTCCGGGCAGCCCCAAAGCCACCTATGTCTGCAACAGTACCTTCCCTTACAGGGCCAGCCCCAGGAAATTCTTCAGCCGTTTCCCCTGCTTCAGCAGGCACATCGGACTTCCTCCCCAGCTTTCCCAACGACTCGCGCTCAACGTGGACAGACGGAGGCAAGAGAAAGCCTCCAAGGGACCAGAACTCAGAGGCAAAGATGTCCTGAGAGGGGCAGAGCGAGGCCGAAGCACAGGTGGTGTGTCCGATACAGTCATCGCCATGTCCCCAGGCGGAGCGCCTCGCCGGCCGGGACCCCGGGACCTGAGGAGGAAGTGTTGGCGACACCCTCGCCCGGAGGGGACTCCCCAGGCGCCGCTTCCTCCTCGGCCTGGGCTGCTCCTCTCCTCCGCCCTCTCGCCACACACATAGATCCTTTTATGATGCTCCATGGAAACCAGGAATGGAATGAATCAAAAGTGGTCAGAGGAACCATTGTTCTCTCTTGTAAAATAACTGAACCTTTGTTAATTTGTTGCCAGCCTTCCATCTCTCCCAGAGAGATCCCCATTGGAAGGAGGCTGTAAACAGGAAACTTGAAACCCGCAGTCGCCCTTGTATTACTGTTTGCGGGCAGCTGCAGAGGGTTCGCCGTCCGCATCCCTGAGCTTGGGCCTGGGGGTTGAATCCTAGTAGAGAGATGAGCCGTATACATTTCTAAGGCAGGAGGGAAACCACATTTCTTCAGGAGGAAAGCAGAAATGAGGATCAGAGATGAGGAAAGAGACATTTTTAAATAAGTGACAGATTTGCAAAAATATTCTCACACTCACTAGCTGTGGGGTTTTGAAGAAGTCACTGAACCTTCTCCGCATCACTTGTCTGCTCTGTAACATAGAAATAATAATAGTGCCTACTTCCTTGGGTTACTGGGAACACTGAATAAATTACTGTATGTAAAGTGTTTAGAACAATGACCAGCGCTTATTAAGTGCTTGTGTTAGCTATCATTCTTATTAACAGCCACAGAATAAACATAGCAACGTAATATAAATTCACTAACTCATATGTCCTATATTTATTTATCTGGGGCACAGACAGCCCCCACGTGGCCAGTGAAGGTCGATCTCAGCCCCAGGGCAGTTCCTTATCAAGTCTGCATTTCCTTGGGGGGGTCTGAGTGTCTGTGCAGCCATGGCACCCCAGGCCAGGGCCCGGCATCACCTCCTCATTCTCTAAACCTGGATCCGATGAACAACAGAATTCTCTCTGAAACTCTTCCCACGGGTATGGTCTCAACTTTTACCTTCAGAAAATTCTTCACGGCTAAACATGATGGTCGATGAGTATAGTTCTCCAAATCTAGAACTTTTCAGTCTAGCTCTCCAAATCTGGGTTATTTCCTCCCCCCTTGAGGATGTAAACTGTGTGAGGTTGGGGACTGTATGGCGTTTGTTCACCTCTGTACCCCTGTCTAGAACCAGCTGGGTTCTGGACTGGCTTATTTTGTAGATCAGTGGATAAACGGATGGAGTCAGCCTTAACTTCCACTAAGCAGAGAACATCAGCCTCACAGTCCACGCCGGCTTCTGCCCAGTTCCATTTGCTCAGCAGGGACTGGTGCGTGGTGAGGCTGAGGCCCGTGGGTACTTTCTGCAGCCGACTTAGGTCTCCACTGTGTCACTCCTGGTGGCTCACCCCCTCATATATCCAGAAAAGCAAATTGAAGTGTAGTCTAAATCCATTCGAGGGAAGAATAAAAGGTTTTCTTTACATAAAAAATAAAATCAAGCAGTACTGTCTGTGTGACACAGGCACGTTACCAAATGAAACATTTCTAATGGTAGGGACCACATGGATTACTGGGTACATTTGATGAAAATCTAGGGGTTATCTTCCAGGTTATTTGATTCTGTGAGGTCGCTGCACTCTCATGGCCTTAAGCTTTGGGATTTGTAAACAAAGTTTACAACTTTGTGAGTTGTAACTAACCCACAGCAACGCAAAGCATTCTTTGCTGTATGTGCGTGAGCGTTCTGTGGCTGCTTAACAAACCACCACAAGGGTGTAAATTTATTGTCTTGTATGTTCTGTGTGCCAGGTGTCCAGGCAAAGGTTGGTTGGGTCTCCTGCCCAGGTCTCAGCAGGCTGGCATCAGGGTTTTGGCCTGGTCTCATCTGTGGCTCACATTCCTCTTTCAAGCTCACTGGGGGCTGGCAGACTTCAACTTGCAGTTACAGGACTAAGGTCTCTGCTTTCTTGCTGGCTCTCAGTTCTCAGGCTCTAGAGGCCACCTGGCTTTCTCCAAAACTTGGCAGTTTTGTTTCTCAAAGGCCAACAGAATCTCTCATACTTCAAACACCTTTCTTCAAGAAGGGTCCTGTACTTTTAACTTTTAAGGGTCCTACTGAGGTCAGACCCTTAATTCAGTGTCTCAGAGATTTAATTTTTCTGCAAAATCCCTTCACCTTTGTCACCTAATGTAACCCAAATATGAGAAGAAATCCACCATATTCACAGTCCTGCCCATACTCAAGTGGAGGGGATTACTAGACAGGATGTATGCACCAGGAGGCAGGAATCTCACCACTCTGCCTACCACAACATGCAAGTGAATTTTGAAAACCATCCCCTCTATCTTCCTTCAAGCCAGTTTTGCATCTATTAGGCAAATTGGTGTCAGCCTATATGTTTGTCTGTGCCTTTTGCATTCTCCTTTGGACCTGTTGTATCATCTTACAGGTTCCTTAATTAATAAATGAGTTAAAGAAAATCTTTGACACGCGTTCATTTTATAACTGTGTGAGTCATGATTTTTACCTTTAAAAATATCATCACTTTTATATAAATGCTGATTTCATCATTTCTCTTCAAAGCATGAAGTGTGTTACTATTACACGTTTAACTAACAGGCTCGTTCCCTTTTCCAAAAATTACCCTGGAAATACTGAAATTGTGCCTCTTGAGACCTAATACTATCTGCTGCAGTGAAGGGGCAATGTTTCCCACTTTTTATCATCTCACTTTAAGTGGCTTGACCCTGGCACCCAGCACCCAGCACCACAGCCACCGTTGCCTGAGCGTTAGAGAGGGGCAGGTAGCAGCCCTGCCTCACCGTCTTTAGGTTAATTTCCTTGTTAGGAACAAAACGTATCAAAGGGCCCTGCTGACACTTTCCCTTGGAATCTTGGGCTTCCAGGATTTACTACTGGGATGGGCAGAGGGTCTTCTCCTCTTTATGATCCAAATAATGCACTTTCCCAGCACTGGTAATGCCTTTGTGGAAAAAAAAAGTCAATGCGATTTGTTATTACCTACCTGTATTTAGCATAGTATTCAGCAAATGACAACTCTCTGCCTCCTTTCCTGCTGTGCCGTGAAGAACAAAGAGAGAAAAAGCTAGGATTCCCTGCCTCTACCCTAGGATCGAACTCCTTAAAAGCAGGACAACTTACTCCTAAGTGAGTATGGCTTGTAGCCCACTCCTGCTTTCTTTCCCAAGCAAAGCAAAATCTTGCTTCTGCCGGAGAAGCAAATGAAAGCTTAATACCAGTTAAATAATACATAATAGTTGTATCATTATCCTGTCTTCTCCCAGTCAGCTAACTTTGTAATGTGTAAACGCTTATCGGGCATACAAAATCAAACTACATTAACTGTTGTAAAGTGGAAGGAATGATTCTGATTAGTCTGGCAGAGTACAAAGCCACAGCAATTGTATTTTGCTTCCCTTTCTCCAGCCAGGAGCCAGGCTCACATTCTGGACAATCATTACAAAACAATTTTCCTGTCCAAGTTTAAAGGCATCCATCCCGTCTTCACAAGTGGTCCCCCAGCTCTCTCCCCATGCTGCTTCCCTCTCAATTTTCCTCTCTCTCTGCCTCTGCCTTCAAAAGCTAAGGCTGTACCATAGTTTTGCCTCCAAAGCCATTAGCAAATATTGAGCCTGTTTCATCAAGGTGTGTCCTGGAGAAACAGAAAACCCACTTGACTATCTTTATCCATTTTTCATGACTACATGGTAAGGATGAAACAACAAGCCAATTTATAAAAAGCATTAAAGAGGGGGCTTAAGATGGGGGAGGAGGTGTAGTTTGCAGTGGGAAACTGGAAAAGGCATTCAAGTGTGAGCTATGCAAATCTTTGAAATTGCTTCTGAATCCGCTGTTACAGGTTACATTCTCAGCTAGCTGTATTGATTATTTTTATCTAATTTATATGTTAGAATTTCTGCTAATGGGCACTTTTGAAACATCTTCTGCATTTAATGTATCTAATATCCATTGATCAGGTCATTGGCTTATTGGTTATCTACTTTGCTGGCAAATGATTCTCTCTGTTTGCCTTTTTCATTCCAGGAGCATTTTCTATTGTGTCTCATTGCATTAATGGAAACGATTGATATGGAAATTACTAGGCACGGAGCTCAAGAATTCTATGATACACAATCACATTGCATTTCTTTATGTTGTAAAACTGTTCTTGTATAATTAGAAGTAAATATTGACATGTTGGCAAAACTGTTAATTTAATTCAAAGCAAAAGAACAAGAAACATCTTTAGACAGGAAAGGAAACACCAAATATTTTGCATAGCTATGTATCCTTTGGTAAAATAAATATAGTGAGTTCAGTGTCTGTGCTTAACACTTTGTGTTGAAGATTCTCTAGCATCCCTAGTTAAACACAAGTGTATTTTTTATTATAGTTGCTGTAAACGTGCCCATTTTACAGATGGAAAAGTTAGCCACAGGGTAACTAGTATTGGCATTATATCACCCAGTGTGACAGCCGGTAGCCACACATGGCTGTTGAACACTTGAGGTAAGTTAGTCTGAACTGAGATGTATTATCATTATAAAATGCACACGGAATTCTGAAGACTTAATATAAAAAAGAATAGAAAATATTTCATTAATATTTTATTGATCATATCTTGGAATGATAGAATTTTGAATAGTCAATAATAATAAAATATTGAAATTAATTTCATCTCTTTCTTTTTCTTTTTTTTTTAGTGTGGCTTCTAGAAAAATTTAAGTTGTATTGTGCTTCAGATTATGTTTCCCTTGGACGGCACTGATCTGGCACAACTTGTAAGTGAGTGGTGAGTGTCTAGCGTTGTGATGTCCAGTATGGTGGCAAATAGCCACACATGACAATTACATTTAAATGTAAATCACTTCAAATGAAACACAATTTAAAATTCCATTCCTCAGTGGTACCAGTCACATGTCATATGCTATTGCCATAGGTGTCTAGTAGCTACCATCTGGGCAATACAGAGAGAGAAGATACACATCATCTCAAAAATTCTATTGGGAAGTTCTGGCCTAGCACATCGCTAAGCAAGCATTGGGACTGACCATGCCACTCTGCTAAGCCATTGTCCATTGACACTGTAAAGAAATGCGATGAAAATAAATGTGTCCTATTAAAAAACTGCGAATAGTGACAGCACGGGGTTGGCAGTGATGGTTATTAAAATGGATATTCATCCTTGAAAATTCTAATCTCTAGGTGCCATGAAGGATATAGCTTCAGAAATGATATTTATCCACTGGAGTGACCACCTAAATCTGATGGGCAGAAAAGATGTAACTCGGGTGGAAAAAAATGGAAACAGGGTATTTTCATAAGGTTTAGTGAACAAGAACTTCCATGTCAGCTCTAATCTCTTTGTAGGGGGTCTGGTATCTGATGTCAAAGGCGTCAGGCTACAAAACAGGGTCTGTGATCGAGCAGCCAGTGTTCGATATGTAGGCCTTCTGCCCCGAGGTTAAGAGAGTAACAAGAACTCTGTTTTTTAGTTTAGGTCTTAAGGGGCTATGGGACAGGGAGGTGACAGATTTTAAAGTAAGCGCTTAAGGAGAGATTTCTTTAAAGTCAAGGATCAAAATTATTCTTAAACCAATATCCTGGAATCATCAGCCCAAATTCATGTCTTCAGTCTCTCTCTGCTTCTGGCTGTGGCCTCTTCTCTCCAAAGCTATAGACAGCCGGGATGTAGTTGGGAAAATATGGGGAAGGAGGTATAGGGGTAAGTGAACTAGTTCCTCATTTTCTTTCTTTGGCACCTATTCTTTCTTGTGATGGTGCAGGGATGTGTGTCCAAACACGTTCATTTGAACGATATGGAAGTCCTCTGTTCTATTTGTCCAGGAGGGAAGATAACCAGGGAATTATTCCTTACTGAGACCCAGCATGTGAGCACTGTTCCCCATATTCCAAGGAGGAAACTGAGTCTCCGAGTGGTTAAGGCTACTGTCCAAGGTCGCTAACTGGTTAGTAGCTAAACCAGGATTTAGGCCCAGGTCTTCCCTGAAGCCAGACTCTGTGCTTTACATCAAAATGCCTGTCCTGGGCACCTGAGGCAGAACACAATGGGATTCCCTGCAGACAGCATTAATGTGCGTATGAATGAGTTAATGCTGCGTTATTACTTCTGAAGTGCAGGATTTAGCCTATGAAATCTCAATGGACAGGAGTACAGAGGCTAAGAATCTTGGTTTTGTCACTGATAAATGATCTGCAGACTCTTAATCCTGGTCCCATATTCCTCATTTGTGAAGCTGCTGGCATATTTGCACTGAGCAGATAGCTCTCTCTGCCAGCTTAGCTTCACATGGCAGTTTGGGATTTTTTTTCTTCTTCTTCAAGATTTTATAAAGCTGAGTATAAAATGGGAATGTTTTCATAAATGCTTAAGCATCTTTAGTGAAGCTAATTTATAGAATCTAAATGTTCCTCTCTGGCAGTTTGAACTCAAATTCCTCAGCAGTGGGGGGTTGGCGCTGAAGAACAGGAAACTGCTCGGTTTCATTGTTCATGCTCAACAATAAAAAATTAAACGGCCTAAAAACTGCAAGCCAGAGAGAAATTTTTAGGCATTCTCTCCTCTGAGTCTGAGGGATGGTGATGAACCCCCAAATTGGATGCTTCTCTTTTCTCCCCCGGGGCCTGGCAGCCAGGCCGTGTGCCTCTGGTGTGACTCAGTCCGCACGGCAGAGCCGGGCATCACGCCCGGCGTGTTCCTGAAGGCCCCTCGGGCAGCCGCTCACCGCTCGGCCCTTCTCCGAGGAGCGCACCTCGGGAGTGCCCGGCCCGGGGGCCAAAAGCCAGGACTCGGCAACCACCACGAGGCGCTTTGGGGCGCAGTCGGCCAGGGAGCTTAGCCTTCAGCTAAAGCCTGTAGCAAGGCTCTCGTGGGAAGATTTTGGGGAGCGACTTTCGGCTTCTCTTTTATATCCTATCCTTATTTTGGTGTCTGTTTTTGTTTCCAAATTACAAGACGGCATGAAATCTGCCTTCTCTGTTCTCATATGGAACCAGGTGCTCTATAAATAAGTGATATTTAATACATCACCAGACGAGGTCTTTCTCCTCACTTCCCATCTATGGTTTTCCGAGATGTAGTGCCCTCCTTTGTCCTTTGCCTCCCAACCCCAACCACACCTGAAAGATGCTAAATCCTCTTTGGATGAGATGGCTTTTTAAATAATTGTGCGTAGTTGACACTACCCTAGGCTTCAGATCAAGAGATTATGGATCCTGTATAATAACAGCACCGACACAACTGACATGCACCAGGTGCTTCCGCTGTGCCCAATGCCAGGAAAGAGACACCTCATCTGTTTAATTCTCCCAACAATCCTCAGACAAGTACCGTCATCATCATTCCTATTTTGCAGATGAGAAAACTGAGACTTAGAAAGACTGTAACCTGCTCAAGGCTTGTAAATGGCAGAGCAGGTAGGCACCCTGGTCCTGCTGCGGGTGTCTCATGCGTGTCACTGTGCAGAAGCTCAGCTTCTCCGATTCCCATGATGGACGAGAAGGACATTCCTCAGGCTGGCCTCCATGCTAACAGAGACAAGAAGACAGGTAAATTCAGGTATATCTCATTATATGAAAGAGCTATATATTTAGAAATCACTGGGTTACTCCAGGATGAGGTGAGCTTTGCTGCAACACCAAATCCCCAAATATTAGTGGCTTAGCATAATAAAGGTTCATTTCTTGCTCATGCTAGATGGAGATGCTTCAGTTAGTTCCAGCTCAGCCCAGCCTTGGAGTCATCCCACTCCAGGCACCAAACACGTGAGGGAAAAAGCCACTAGAAGATTACTGCCCTTAACATTTCAGTCACCTCCAACTATTCACGTCTTCCTAGCCCCAGACATCATGGAGTCAGACAGCACTGTGCCCTGTCTGAAGCCCTGGCCCACAGAATGGATGAGCCTAACAAAATGGTTGTTGTTTTGAGTGTGGCTGTTTATGAAGCAATAGATAACCTTAACATACATACTGGATTTGCACATGCTGCAGAGTGTCCCTTTCACTCATTCAATATTCACTGAGTGAGCTTCAGGAGCCAGACACTATCCTGGGCACACGTCAGTGAACAGAACAGATGAAAACTTCTGTCCTCATGGTGCTTGAAGGGAGAATAGTTGCTGGGGTTTTAAAAAAAATCATTTTAAGTATACTCTTCTGGGTATAAAAATAATATTTTTTTATTTCACAAAATTTGAGAAATATGAAAAAGTGGTTAGAGACTACAAAAAAAAAATCTCACAGAAAATAATCACCATCACGCAGAAATAATGCATTATTACTCTATTGTATCTATTACACATACCCACACACACTCTAAACTGGAGTCACATCATGTATTCAGTTTCATATCTGACATTTTTTCCTCCATTTAGAGTGCATTGCAAGCTCTTTTAGGCCAGTCAGGCTGTTATAACAAAATACCCAAGACTGGGTAGCTTATAAGCAACAGAGAGTTGTTTCTCACAGTTCTGGAGGCTGTGAAGTCCAAAATCAGTTTGCCTGAAGATTCAGCATCTAGTGAAGACCCAGCTCCTGATTCATAGGTGGCGTCTTTTTTGCTGTGGTGGAAGGGGTTGAGAGAGTTACCTGGGGCTTCTTTTAGGAGGGCCCTGATCCCATCCATGAGGGCTCTACCCTCAGGACTTCATTTTTTCCCAAAGCCCACACCCCTTAACATCACCTGTGGGTTAGGATTTCAACATACAAATTCAATAAGGACACCAATGTTCAGACCATAGCACAGACTCTTCCTCGACCACTCATATCATAAAATAGGATTAAAAATTTTACAGGCTGCACATTGTTCCAGCCTGTAGCAATTATTTAATTATTCCGTAACTATTTTACAGCCCAGTTGATTCCAATTTTTCACTGTGGTAAGCAATACCTTGATAAACAGCCTTGTACAGGAATCTTTGGCAGCATCTCTGATTAGTTGCTTAGAAAATAATCAGAGAAGTGGGATTACTGGTTCAAAGGGTAGGCAGATATTCAGGTTCTTAATAAATATGGCCAGGTTGCTTTCCAGAATATTAACACCAATTTACATTCCCACCTGTGTTTCATGACATGTTGCTTTCATTCTTGTGCCAATATTCAGTATTAGAATGTTTCTAATCTTTGCCAATTTGTCATACTAAAGAATGGCATCTCATTTCAAGACTGGTTCACTGCATAGGTTGCTGAATAATATTGGGATTTGCCTAAACCTGAGTTCTCACCCCACCTCTGGCACCTTTAAACCAGCTAGCTAACCTCTCTAAGTCTCATTTTCTTTTTTCAAATGGTGATATTTATTCTGACATCTTGGGGTATTGGGTGGGTTAAATATGTGCAGGTTTATAAAGGATTTAACACTGTGCCTGTCACAGAACAAAGAAGTGGTAGCTATTATTATGGATTTGACAATTCAGAAATAAACTCATGAGGAGTTCCAGCCTTTTTCCCTCCCTCTGTGTCTTAGAGAAGACTCTGGTTTAGGCCCATCATATTTCTCTCCCTTCTCTGAATGGGGGGCTACCATTCTTTTGGACTTTTGTGAATGAGAATCAGGAAGACTGAGAGAGGAGAAGGACAAAGAGACGCATTGGCCAGGGACAGAACACCCAAAACCTAGTGGCTAATAAAAAAAAGTTTATCCTCCTACAGATGGTGGGTATGCTATTGGCTATAAGTAGGCTGCTTGTGGCTGGGCTCAGCTGGGTGGTTCTGCTTCAGGCTGTAGGCTGATTGGTTCCAGGTTTTCTGCTTGATCTGGGGCCCATATCGAATAAACAGAAAATACCCAAGGCACGTTCTTATGGTAGATTACCAGAGCAAAAGAGGTCAAGCCAAAACCCACAAGCAAACTTTAGGTTTTTCTTCCTATTGTACCTGCTAATATTCCATTGGCCCAAACAAGTGATATGGCCCAGCTCAACATCAGTGGGAAGTCTCTTCCTCCCACAGTGGGGGAGGGAAGGGAATGAGTATGTGCTGAGCAAATGGTCATGATGAATGTTCCCAGGAAATTTCAGAAAGTGTGTGCTCGATAGCACGCAGTGTAAGAAAATGGGGAGAAAAGAAAAATGATTATGAGATGCATTGTGTATGTGTGACATTTTACAAATCAGAATCCTTTTAATTTCTGAAAGCCTCTGGTTAAGAACTTGTGAATTACTTCTTGTCTGTCTGGACTGGGCTTTCTCAAAATGAACTTCCGCTTGGGGCCAACCTTATGGTGTAATGACTTCCACAGCATCACATATGAAAACTTTTTACTACTACAGCCCTACATAGTTCTTCCTTTTTGGGTATTGTAGGCCTTTCAAGCATTTGCTGATAGTTCTTTTTCTTTTTCTTCCACTAATAGAAGAGTATGGAGAGTGGCTTCCTAATTTTGATTTACTGAGCAGATACAGTCTCCACAGGAAATGTGTCAGGTGGCCCATCACCACCTCGTATTAAGTAGGACAAACATCAAGCTTTAGAAAACTTGCGACGGGGAAGGCCCAGGGGCACAGAATGAGAGCCATCAACCGGGTCTTTGTATTGACTCAGAAGCTCCAAATTCACTTACAGAACCTTCCAGTGAAATAAAACTAATAGCGCAGAGAGTGACACTGATGAAACGGAGCTGAAAGAGCTCTAATGAGAAGCACCATGTCCTTTTAGCGGCCTTTCGCGCCTGCGTGGAAAGCCTCCTCTCGCCTCCCTGGAGACGGACCTTTCACCTCGAGCCCGACTGGAGCCAAATGCCTGTGATCTCCAGGCGTGCTTAGCCCTTCAGACAGCCGGCATGTCTCATATGTACCAGTGCCCCACATCCGAGGAGTATGAGGCGCTTGTGAATAAAGCCATCCCAAATGAGAATTCTTATTCACTCTGACTGTAGGTAGACCAGCCGAATAAGGATGTATCAGCTCTGCTTCTCTCTCTAAATGTTCACTGTCTTTAACTTTGTCAAACATTTTTGTTTTATTTCACAGGAAGCAATGTTCTTGACCTCTTTAAAAAAAAAAATCCAAGCTGAGAAGAATCCTAGCCTATATGAAGAGTTACACTAACTAGTCGGCCCTCAGCCTTCCTGGAGCTGTGGCATTGGGGTGTCAATGTCCTCCACACCCGTGGCACTTTCACTGGAAGAAAGGGCGACGTATGTGCTTCTAAGTATACGTGCATATGTGAGTGTTTACGGGGTAGGGAATTGTCTGTGATTCTGTCCCGTCAAGTTATCAGGAGACATTGATTAGAGTTTTTTTTTTATCTACACCCAGATTGGCTGTTTTTTTCCTATCTCCATGAAAGAAGGGAATGTGTAAATAAAATCATCCCTATTGTTGTTTCCCCTTCATCCCCAAATGGTTGCTTTTTTTTCTTTTCTGAAGCTTATTTTAGGCAATATTACCACCTGGTTAAAAGCTTAGACTCAGGAGTTGGATAACACAGGTTTGAACATTCAGCCATTTTCTAGCTTTGTGACCTTTGATAAGGTGCTTTACCTTTCCATGTCTAGTTTCTCCTGGAAATGAGGAAAACAACAGGGCCTACCTGTGGAACCGTAGGGCACCTGGCATGCCAGCAGCCCCCTCACCGGGCCATGTGGGATTTCAGCTGTGGCTGCAGGACTGCGGTCAGCAGGGTCCCCGCCCCCTGGCTGTGCCCCGCCCCAGCATCCACCGACTGGCTCTCAGCTTTCCTGCCTCAGGCTTTTTTCCAAAGTGGGGCAACCAGGAAGTATAGAGGTTTCATGTTTAATTAATGGGGGACAGAAGTCCGTGGATAAATATCTCATTCCCCGACTCAGCGGGATCGTCTAAGATGTAGTCTACTCGGGTCCCAGAGGGTCCACGTCGGGACTGAGCCTCAGTTGCCCGCAGTATTAACCAGCTCAACAAATGCACCTTTTACTGACCTTTCTCCCTCCCTTCGGCTTCCTAGAATCACCTCCCATCATATTGCCCACACCCCAGCCTTTGTCTCAAGTTCTGCTCCAGGGGAAGCCAGCTAAGGAAACTCTCAGCAAATATTTGCTGTTATTATTTTTATGGAAAGCCTTTCTCTTCTTGGGGAGACCCATTTTGGAACCAAAATTCAAGCTGTGTGTTGAGACTTTTTTTTCTCATTTGATATTTTATTTAAATTGAAAAATGTACAAATTGATAAATGATGACATCATTTTGTTACACATTTAGCAAATCCCATGAAACCAGACTGTCTCCCCAGTACTGGAAACTCATGGTTTCCATATTTCTCTTTATTTCCTGCTGCTTTTCACTCTTGCTTGGGGAGGAACTGGGCAGCTGGGGCAATGTGGGAGGTACTCTGGGAAGTCGGTGCTGTTTGCCAGCTGGTGCAGAAGTATTTTTCGTTCTGACGTTGGCTTTCTGCGTTGGTGTGTGCTGCTCGAATGTCAGTCCTGGTCGTCAACATTGGCATTAGGTCCTCCAAACTCTTTTATCCAACCCTTTTTTGATCCCAAATACCCACACTGGCAGGACAAGTGAGCAGGATGAAGATTCTAGCCAGTGACCATTGAATTTTTTCTCCCCTTCAGTGCAAAGCCAACTGGCCCTTACCAGCATCAACCTCGACTTGGGCTTCTGGCACCGTGCTGTGAGATTGGAGCCAACTGGCCTACGTGGGCAGCTTCTAGCATTACCATGGCCTGCTCTTTTCCCCCTTGGAAATTTTCATTGTAATTACTTGGAGTTTTGCTGTGATTAAGCTCATGGTTTTGTGGCAGATTGCTGAAGATCATGGGTCGGGCTGACACACGTTGTTAGCGCGGGCAAACGTCTTCCTTCCAGTTCTCTCAAATTCAGCGCTCCATGGGGTGGCCATGAGGGCACAGGCACTGCCAAGGTGACTTTATTATGTGTATCCTGGAGTATTTTCCCTTTTGTGTATGTAGCTCCCTTTCCTGGAATTATTATTTCTGGTAAGATTGGGGTTGATTTCAGGTTACCTATTATTTTTCCAGCTGAAATGTTTTATTCCTTCACTGTGCCGTTCCCTTCGTGAAAACACCCGTCCTGCTCATGGAAGGTCATTTTAGATGGTGTCACTGCTCTATTTCTCTGTCTTCCAGGACATGGTGAGATACAAGACCAGAGACAAGCGACGACTCTGACACTTACTGACTATGGGGCTTTGGGCTTAAAACTTGATTTGAACATTTGTTTCCTCAACTGTAAAATGGGGATAAAAATAGGGCAAAAAAGATTATGTGAATCAAAGCATAAAGCAATCTGAATATTCATTTATTCCATAAATATTGAAGGAACTCTGGCCATATGTCAGTCATAGTTCCCAGCCTTAGGAAGCTATGGTTTGGTGGGGAAATAACACATTAATAGGCATTTAAGGTCAGACTCATATAAGTGAAAACAGGGATAAATACAAAGTGTCACAAGAGCACCGGGGAATGAGGCTTAACTCAGTCTTGAGGGTCATGGAGGGCTTCTTGTAAAAAGTGTAGGAAGATTAGGAGTTATGAATGGTAATATTTAGTTATAATTAGCAGGGTGTTTACTACGTACTGGGTCACACTACCCTATTTAGATTTCACAATTGCATGTATCTCATTGGAGTGTTAACCTCCATTTTATGGTCGAAGAAACTGGAAAGATTAAGTAACTTGCCCAAGGACACACAGCTAACTGACATGGTCAGACTGAGTTTAAGTTTGATTCCAGAACCCTTCTTTTAACCACTATGTAAATCTGTTCTTGCCATGTCCCTGCTTAAAACTGGCTATTTGTGACTTCCTATTGCTCATAAGATAATGACTAAACTCCTGACATGCCCCCAAATCCTTGCCCACTGCTCTAGTCTCACCCTTCACCCTCTCTCTACCCCTGACCCCCATGACAGTCAGCCTCAGCAGCAGCTCATAAAGGACATACTCAGCCAAGTCTGAGCTTGTCCTGTAGCCAATAGCAAGCTGTGGAGACTTGGAGCAGATGAGTGGGAGCAAGACAAGACCTGAAAAGACCAGTTAGGAGAGGGTTGAAGCAGCACAGGCATAGGTACACGGGGACCTGAGCTCAGGGAGGCACAAGAAGGAAGGAGACGGGTGAATTGGACTCACGAGACATTGAATGGCTACTAGGATTGTGTTGGGAAGTGAAGGAATGCAAGGAGCTCAGGCTTATACCCAGATTTCTGGTCTGAACCACCTGGTGGAACTACTGGCTATTTTTAAGGAGTTGTGATGAATACCTAACAAAATCAAACAATACCTATAATTCTACTGCGTTTTCATTACATGAATGTTGAAGGGTCCTGGAAACTTTAGAATCATTTCCCTTCCCAGGCTCTTTTGTTCCCCTGCTTTCACACCAGGTATGGGAATTCACTGAAAACTGCAAAAAATCCTTCTTCCCTGCCCTACCCCCCAAGCTGAACTACAAAACCACCTAGCACCCTCCCGCCCCCCAGAGTAGGTAATCAGCGCCTGAAATTAAGCTTTTAAACATTAAAATCAATCAAGGCCAAAGAATTTAACTTGAAACGAAGAGGTGTTTAAAAGAAGTAGGCTGAGGTACACTGAGAAAAACAACTTAAATTATTAAAGCAGAATTTTCACAGTGCAGGGAAAATGTTCCAATAATGTCAGATTAAAAATGTAAATCCATTTACCTTCCAGATGGTTTTCTCAAGTACTCTTATTAAAGTCTGCTGCTTACCTGTTTGTCTATAAAAGAGTTTGTTACTTAGGGAAGGTAATCAGCCCTAGGCAGCCTGGAATTCTTTGCTCACATTTGCCACTGAGTGGGTAACTCCTGTGACTTTTGACTTGTTAGTTAATTACTGTATAAATTTCCCTACTGAAAATGGAGATTTTATTCAGTCTTGGATTCGTTTCAGAATTCAAGTGTCAAATGTTCATGTTATTTAAAAAGATGATTTATTTCTTCTCTGTTCCCTTCTCGACCTTGTGCTAAATTTGGGATACTGGTGTTATGACATAAAAATCACTTTCATATCAATAGATTTGAATGCCTAGAATATAAGGTTAAGAGGGTTAGGAGGCAGAATCAGTCCAATGGAGAAAGTGGGAGGAAAAAAACCCTTCTTAAGTCAGTGGTCTTCATTCAAGTGGACTTATATTCAACTATGATACAAGGAACACTGGTGTGTCATATGCTGAAATATATTATCTATATCAGTGCTGTTGAAAAGAAATAGCTGTGAGTCTCAAATGCAAGTCACATATGAAATTTAAATTTTCTAGTAGCCACGTTCAAAAAGCAGAAAGAAACCAGCGGAGTTTATTTTATTTTATTTAATCCAGTATATCTAAATATTATATTTCAACATATGATCAATATAAATATTATTGAGATCTCTTGCATCCTTTTTTGTACCATTTTTGAAATCCAGTTTGCAATTTATATTTAAAGCATATTATAATTCAAAATAGAACATTTGAAGTTCTCAGTGCAGCTACATGTAACCAAGTGTAGCTAGTGGCTACTGTATTGAACACTGCCCATCTATGTCATTCAATGACAGTTTTCCCCCTCAAATTGATAGACTCAGAGTAGATTTACCCATTTAATGAATCTATCTTTCCCCCTTTTCCAATCAAAAAAGAAAAAAAAATGCCTGTGATGAAAACAGGCAAAATGGCTCTATTGATAAATTGCAGGCTTAATTCTTTTTCATAGACTAGTTCCTTGGTTCTGGGACTGGTCACAAGTGAAATACCATCCTTTTCAGGGTGTAGACAGCTTCGTTCAAGGGGCAGTAAAACTGGGGCATTAAAATAAATAACAAGCAGCATGTTATTTAAAGTGAGGGATAAAAATTTCATCCTTTCAGGTGGTGCAAAATTTTCAATAAATGTCAGCAGATCTCTCTTCTGCAAGCTAGTCACTATATTAAACATGAATTACAAGAATTCTCTTTTGGTTCCCAGCAATATTTTTCTGTAGATTTGTCTGACAATTTAATACACACACATGTACACACACACACACACACACACACACACACACATTTGGCAGCTCTGGGATGACTTTAATTTCTAGTGAGATAACTCTCATGCTCAGCATTTTTTGTGGGTGGGTGCTACAATAATGAGATGCACCCAGAAGTTTCCTAGGAGTTGAATTGTATTATAAAACAAACCGAGTTCTATTTGATATGCTGAGCATCTTTACCTTTCTAGCTCTAAACCCAGCGATCACATTCTCTTTCAAGATGCAGGTGACTTCTGGGTTTTATGAATTGAATTTTTATTTTTATTTTTGTTTATTTATTTTTTTTGCTTTAGAAAGCAACAAGATCCATATGGTGTTATGGGAATCCTTTGGAATCAAAAGGATCTGGCTTTGACTCTAAGTGTTTCCCTGGGTTTTTTTGGACCAATCACTTAAATTCTCTGAGTCTCAGATTCTCCATCTATGCAAAGGGGATCATATTATTTAATCAGAGATTGTTGGGAAGATAAATGTGATCATAATTGTACAATATCTGAAGCAGATATTTGATTAGTGGTAATTCCCTTACACTGCATTCTTCAGGCTAACAGGTAAGTGAGACTCAGTAATGTTAAGTGTTCACAGACTCAATGTTTACGGTAAGGCTTTGTATTAGTTATCTATTGTTATGTAACAAATTATCTCAAAACTTAGTGGCTTAAAACAACAAACATGTATAATATTTTTCCTGGACCAGGAATCTGGTCTTAGTTAGAATGGTACCTCTACCTTAAGATCCCTCAGGAGGCTTCAGTCAAGGGGTCAGCCAGGGCTGTGGTCTCATCTGAAGGCTTGACTGGCAGAAGATCTGCATCCAAGGTCACTTATGTGGTTGTTGGCAAGGTTCAGTTTTTTGTGGGCTGTTGGATTCAGGGCCTTAATTCACCACTGGCTGTTGGCTGGAGGCCTTTACAGTTCCTGGACACTTGAGCTCTTCCACTGATCAGTTTACAAAATGGCAGCTGGCAAGAAAGAGAGAGAGACACACACATACCACTACTAAGGGGTGGGACCGAGAAGCCCAGGTATATCAAACTACTTCACAGCCTTTCTCTCAGTCAGTTGATCTTGTGGCCTTCTGATGATACATTGAGGGTAGAAAGTATATGTGTGTTTGTGTGTGTGTGTGTGTATTTCAAGAAGGAAATAGTCATCTCCTTCCATTAGGAAGCCTCTCAATAGGCAGTTTCCCACCCACACTTTAGAGTGGAGCAGGCCTTCAAGGAGAGTGAAAATCAAAGAAGGAAAGAGTATAGAGCAGGGAATAGGGAGCCCTTGTGAAACCACAAGCCCCAGGAGTGACTGGGGGAGTGGTACTTATCCTCTCTCACTCTGCCTGATTTTTATGAAGCTAATGGAGCTAAATGCCTCTTTGTTTTCAGTAAATTTTTTGTAAATAAAGCTGTCCTGTGGTCCCTTTAGTGTCCCTGCCTTTTTTCCCCTCTTGTCAGTTCCAATTCCTCTTCAAGGTTAAGATGGTCTTTTTGAAATTTGAAATGACTGAATCTTAGATGTGTTGGAAGAAAGGTAAAGATAATAATAATGATAGAAAATAGATAGATAATAATAGAAAAATAAACTATGGTAACAACAAAAGTACCATTTATTGAGTGTTTACTATGTACTAGGCAAAATTCTAAGTGTTTTCCATGTATTAACACATTTAGAAGGTCCTATAGAGAACCATGATGTCAGTCCTATGGATGACAAAGGCAGACGAACTAATTATCAATTGCCACATAGTGAATTACTCTGAAAGTTAGTGACTTAAAACAACAATAAACATTTATTATCTCTGACAGTGTCTGTGGGCCAGGGATTTGAGAGTGGCTGGGTGACTTCAGCTCAGAATTTGTCATGAAGGCTGCAGTCATCTGAAGGCTTGAGTGGGGCTAGAAGCTCCACTTCCAAGACAGTTCCTTCCAATGGCTGGCAAGTTGGCAGGAGGCTCAGTTCCTCTCCACGTGAGCCTCTCCACAGGGATGCTTGCGCATGCTCATCCCATGGTGGCTGGCTTCCTCTGAACAAGGGATCTAAGCCAGCAAGGAAGAAACCGCTATTCCTTGTGACCCAGCCGTGGAAGTTACCCAATGTCATTTCCACAATATCCATTGGTCACACAGGTCAGCTCCATTCAGTGTGGATGGAGACCAACAGATGCATGGATAACAGAAGGCAAGCACGTTTGAAAACTATCTTGGGGACAGCTACCACAGCAGCTGCTTGTAAGATAAACCACTACCACTGCTGCCTTTTCCTGAGCACTTACTATGTGCAAGGTACCATGCCAAAGAGTTTACATACATGATCTCATTTAATCTTGATAGCAAACGTAAAATCCAGGCGCTTAAGTTATCCTCATTTTACAAATATGGAAATGAAGGCACCGCAAGGCCAGTAAGTTGCCCAAGGTCACAAAGCTAGTGTGTGAAAAATGGAAAAGAGCACGAGAGCCATCTCAGACAGATCTGCCCTCATGTTCAGTTGTGCTATTTTGACCTGTCGTGTTACTGGGGCTGCTGTGAGCAGTGGAAACACATCTGGGAATTGTAGAGCATTATACTAAAGACCACAGAGAAAATTCCTTTTGCTCTCCTTCAGCAATGTGAAACCATGTCAGAAGCACACATCCAAGGTCAGAATGTGTCACTTTTGGTAAATAAGAGGCTTGAAGCACTCTGGTTTTGATTTTTATTAAATCAACCGTAAGAAAGACCTGTGACTGGCTCCCTAACGACTGAACAATTACCACTGGAACCCATCATGTTTTCCGGAAACTAAGTGTCCTGTGCTTTTGTTGGAATTCTAAACAACTGGGAAGGAAGAGAGTAATAAAGTATAAGAAATGGTTTTACCTCCTGCCCAGTTTCCATTGGTGAAGAGGTTAGGAATGTGTCAGAATAAAAACAATTGAACTTAAAGAGTTCTTTACGTTTGTCCAAATGATTTCAAAGACATTAATATACTTAAAAGAAGTGTGTGTGTGTGTGTGTGTGTATGATAGAGAAAGAGAGACAGAGATGGAGACAATGAAAGAGAGAGAGAGAGAAAGAGGAAGGAAGGGAGAGGGAGTAAGAAAAAGGAAGAAAAAGAGAGGGAGAGGGAGAAAGATGTAGAAAGTAAGCCAGATACACTAAGTCATTCCCAGAGTTGAAGTTTACGTGCCCAAAGGAACATAAGGAAACAAGAATGTTTCATATTCCTAATGTTTGGAGGCAAATGAGGACTTGAATAAAAAAAAGGTTTGTTTACTAAAATATTGTTTGTCTTCTCAGGTATCATTATCAAAAGCTAGGAGCCTCCCCCCAACATGCATCCTGGAAAAATGTGCCTACCCACCTACACCTGAAATTATGCATACAATTTTAGGGGATTTAAAACTTTGAAGCCCATAGGATGGTCTTTATAGGATCTCAGGATTAAAATCCCTGAATGCTAAATCTCTCAGAGGTTTTATTTATATGCTTCATACTTGACAAACTACTTTGTGGTATAGAACTTGCTCAACTTACACTTAGCATCACAACCTACACTGCACCACATTTCTTCTTAACCTTGAACTGTCATTGGTATTTTTAAATGCTGACCTGATCCACTTTAGCCTTCATGTTTCCAGACTTGAGCAGGCAATTCAAAAGTAAAGTCACTGAATCCTGGCATCCTCAAGGTTGTCTCCTATGCATCCGAAATGTAGCCCCAGCCCTCACACCCTCCAACCAGGTACAATTTATATACAGTACAATTCATCTTTTTTAGGGGTAGCTTTCAGGGGTGCAGTTCTACACGTTTTGACAAATGTATAAAGTGCCGTAACCACTGCCATAATCAAGATGCAGAACAGGCCACCCCAAAAAGTTCCCCTGTGCTCTTTTGCATTCATTTTTGTGCCCCAGACCTGGTAACTACTGATCTGATTTTGGTCCCCATTGTTTTGCTCCTCTTCTCCCATGTCTTCTAAATGGAATCATACAGAATGTACCCTTTCAGGATGGATTCTTCTCTTAGCAAGCTTTGGATATTCATTCACGTTGTTGCATTAAATGATAGAATGTCATTTGTTTATCTGTTCATTGGTTGATGGACATTTGAGTTATTTCCAGTTGTTGTAGATTGTTTTCATTAGTTTTTGCTATTGTTTTTGGTTTTCTGGGAGTAGGGGAGGACAACGGAGCACAAAAAAGTGTCATTGCACTCTTTCACCATTTAAATCCTTTGGGAATTTTCACCAGTGCTGTTTTGGGCCCCACCTGCACTGCGGCTCTTGGGTGTCGGTCTTTACATTTACTTTCCTTTTCTGTAAATTGGGTCCCCAATGTTCCACTGGTGTAGGTAGACAAGATGCAGATGAAATAACTCTCTTGAAGGTGAGCCTCCCTACTCCACTTGCGGCGCATGGACCACCAGTCTCCAAATCACCTAGAAGCTTGCTAGAAAGCAGAATCTCAGGACCCACCTCAGACCTACTGAGTCAGAGCCAGCCTTTTAACAAGATCGCCGCATGTGTCGGATGCGTTTTACAGTTTGAGAAGCACTGGTCATATTCCAGTCTCGCTCCTAGAAAGAAAATACATGTTTTCGTATACTGTTTGGCCCTTTCTTCGAACTTTTCTCTTCCTCCCTGGAGTAAATTCATTTCGTAGTTAAGTAAAGAACTCGTGTGGGTCTGGGCAGACGGTGGGCGCCGCATCCTCAGAGGATGGAGGCAGCAACGAGAGGAGGAAAAATACAGGAGCCAGAGAACAGAGCCCGGGCTGTTCCGGGACCATGGCAACCAGAGGCGGGCGGCGAGGGGCCGAAAGGGCCGGACGGTCCCCGTCCCCTCCAAGCCGGGATCCCCGGGACAGGACGCGGGCGGTGGCGCGCTGCCGGGACGCGCGCAAACTTGGCAGAGCGGGGCCGGGCCGGGCCTAGGGGCGGGGCGGACGGGGGCGGGGGCCGCCGCGGCGAGGGGCGGGGCATGCCGAGGCCGCGCAGCGACGGCGCCGGGCGGCTGGAGCGCGGCTACCGCGCCATGTGGCTGCTGGGGCCACTGTGCCTGCTTCTGAGCAGCTGCGGTGAGTTTAAAGTCCGGCGAAACTTCTGCGCGCGGGGCGCAGCGGTCAGCGCCCTCCCGCGCCGCTGCGGTCTCCCGGCGCGGCTGGGTGCGGAGGGCGGACCCCGGCGCCGGGCCGGCCTGGACCCCGGCGAGGGGCCGCGGCGGGGTGCGCGCTGCCCTATTGTGCGGGCGTGTGCGCCGGTTCGTGCTGTGTTGAGTGTGCGCGGGCGGGGCTTTGTGTGCAGCCCGGCAGCTGTCCCGATTGGGCGTAGCTCGAATGTGAGTGTGTTGTGTGTGTTGGGGAAAGGAGGGGAGGAGAAGGGAGAGAACTCTTCCCTGTTCCCCTCTTTCCAGGCTCCGCGGGCTCGGTGCATCGCTACTCTCCCTAGGGCCTCTTCCTCTGTAGCGTGCGTGCACCCTCGTGCCTCAGTTTCCCCACTCGGACGCGGGGCGGATAGTGTCGATGTTTCCTTTCACTCCTCCCTGGGACTGTGTTTGGTCTGTGTAAAGAGAGATGAAGCAGGGCCAGACCTGGCAATTATTAATCTTTCCCACCGGTCCTGGGGGCAAAACATTTATTTGCCATCCACCATCCCTTCTCTCCCCTCAGTGGGTGTCCTCACTGGCGAGGCCCCTGGGACAGGACTTGGGCTTTCTCTGCCGGCCCTTTGAACCTGGCATCCCCATGGCGTGCGCATTTCCCAGGAACTTTTCTGCTGATGTGGGCAGTCTCCGAATTCCAGCCCAGGATCCCTTCTTCCTCTGCCCCTGCCCTCTGGCCACAGCTGTCAGCTGCCCCTCCTTGCCTCGGGCCGCCCCCTGATGTTTATTTCTAGGCAGCTGATGCCCAGAAAGTGGGTGACAGGGCCCAGTGAACTTTTTTCAACACAAGCTTGCTTGCCTGACTTTTGTGCCATCGTCATACCCAATTTATGCTTGATTTTTCCCAAACGCTTCTAGTTATTTGGCTGTGGAGGTGTCTTTGGTGATGTGTTTATTGGGGAATTTGAGGCTCACTGCATTCTGAGCTGCCACCCCCTTCCCCCCAAGAGGTGTGGGCTTCGAAAGAGAAATCTCCCTCCTTCCTTGCAGTCCCTGGTCCTGCCCGTCCTCAGAATCCACTGTGCAGTCGTCCCCCCTCTCAGACCTATGACATCATTCCCTCTCCTCGGAGACTCCCTCTAGATGTCTGTGGGTTTGCTGTGGCTTCCAGTGAGGGTGGAACGCTGGTGACTGCTGCGGATTTTTAATCCGGTCTGGGTGAGAGTAACCTGTTTCTCCTGCATTATTGGGCCACTCCAGGGAGAGAGTTCCAAGGGGACGTTGGCAGCCACAGGTGGGTGTGAGTGATTATTTGGACACTGTGAGAACAGGCAGATGTCCAGGGCCCCTCAGACATGAAGACTTGCTCTCACTTTGCATAGGTGTGGTGTGTCCCATGATCACATGCAGTAGGACAGTCTGGGAGCT
Source organism: Smutsia gigantea (assembly GCA_032199065.1). NCBI lineage: Eukaryota > Metazoa > Chordata > Mammalia > Pholidota > Manidae > Smutsia > Smutsia gigantea. The sequence continues at coordinate 99,786 of JAVSCE010013065.1, read as the reverse complement.
GGCCCTTGTGTGTTCTCAGATGGCTGCTTGTAGCTCAGTGGATACTGTCACAGTTTGCGTCCCCAGTTGGTACTGGGTTGCTTTGGCTGAGTCTCCACTTCTGCAAAAATAGCTGTGAAGTTAGCTTTGTCCATTCTGTTGTCAGTGCTGGCTAACTAGTATGTGTGTACATACAAAATAGGGCTAAAATAAGTAAAATAGTCCCAGTGGGGAGGGAGGGATTAGGGGTCATAGAAAGTCCTCACTGTCCCTGGTGGTGGTGTTCCATTATCTGTGGTTGTTGACTTTATGTGGCTTTGAATCACCTTTATAGTTCCTGGTTTAGAAACCTCTTCATTAAGCATCATCTTTTTAGCATGGATTCCAGTTTGACCCGCAGTGTCATGAGAAACAGGGCTGGTCACTTTTCCTGAAGTCGGCTGGCCTCCCCTGGGCTCCCAGCTCATAGCGAAGCCTGTGTGGGTCAGTTTGGGGTTCTTAGCAGGACCGGAGACTCTACCCTTCTTATCCCACATCCTGCACCTTGATCCTCTTGTAGGAAGTTGATAAAACGAGAGATTGTAAAGGCCAGTGCTTGGGATTTCTGTGTCCCTTTGATAGTCTTGTGAAGAAACCTGGGTCAGAGTTGAGCCCTACTTGAGCTCCAGGAGCTCTTTGTAGAGCTGGAAGGCCACTGACATTTCAAGAGCAACTTGGAGGACTTTGTTATTCAGGAACCTTCTCAGACACTTTCATGTGTTTTTTTTTCTTCCTTTGTTTTTATTGTTTGTGTTAGGGAAGTGAAGCATTGATTTTTGGCTGTTATTATTTTTTAATGTATCTTGTGAGAAAAACTCAGCCCATCCGATGTCTAGTTTCCCTTCGTGTGGAGCAATTGGGCTTTGGTGCAGCGATGGTGAGACCTGTCTAATGGGGGCCTTGCCCCGTGGGTGGTCAGTTTTCTCATCTCCTCCCAGGCTGACCTTTGCTGAGACTCCCTGGCATTCAAGGGAAAACACTTGCTTTTCTCCCATGTTCCAGTGAGGGAGGCGTGAGTAGTGAGTGAGCTTTTCTCCTGGAAAGATTTGCTTAATAGTGTGAGCGGGTGGCTTTACTATTTTTTTTTTTAACTTGCTGAGTAGCTACACCCAGCCCAGCCCAGGTAGATGAGACTCTGTTCAGTGAAGTACAAATAAACACACCGTCTTACTTTTCATCTTCAAAGAGATGCAGAGAAAGCTCACCTGGAGTGTGAGGTGTTTTCATGCGACAACCCACTTGGACCCTTTACTATGATAGAAGTGCAGGAGGGACGGGTGTGAGTAGGCAAGGGCAGGATGGTGAATTCTGGGCCTCCAAGACCCGTGCAGTCACCAAAGTCACCAGGGTAACTTGAAAGTGCGCTTGTATTACCACCTTCGTGAAACAGTTTAGAGACTTTGGGGGTTAGGAAAGTTTATAATCAGATAAACTCATATTAAAGCCCTGACCTTTATAACCTTGCATCTTTGCGTGGGTGAGGAGAGGAAAGAGAACCCAGTGTTTAGGGAACATCTCCTGTGTGTGAGATGCTTTGCTCAACACTTTAAACACACGATCTTGTTGAAGTTTTCCAGTGATGTCATGTGGCAGGAAGTCATTTTATGGTTCATGAGAGATCATCCATGCCCAGGTGCCAGAGTAAGGCCTGAAGGGTGGATTCTAACTCAAGTTTCTCTTGGCCCCAGCCTGGGCTGCCCCCACCATTCTCAGGCATCCCACACAGTGCTTTCCTGCCTTGTGAATTGGCCCTCGGTGAGACTGTTCCCACAAACACCCCCGCCCTGCACCCCCTGCCAGACCTGTTCACTTCATAGTCATCATTCTGGACTTATTCAGTGGTCAGTGTTCATGCTAAATACATAAAATATATCTTAATCCTTGAGGAAAGATGGAACTTTTCAAAATAGCATCAGCCTTTGGGCTGTGTGTACAGCAGGGAGGCATGCTTGGCAGGAAGATACCACCAGCCACCATTTAATTTCTTGACCTGCATTGTAGTTAGGTGGGTGTTTGTTTCCATTCATAAATCTCTATATTTATATTGTCCCTTCTTCTTAAATATATATTGTATTTTGCAGTTAAGTAAAACCTCAAAGATGCTATGTACCGTGGACTTGACTGAGAACTGCTTCTTTAGTTATGAGATAGCCAGGGGACAAACTTAGTTTTTTGGATCCCCAGACTTCTGTTTTTGATTGTGGAATTTTCTTGTTGCTTCTCTTTCTCTCTAGCATATTTTGGAAATGCCTGGGCCATCGTAAACTTGTCAGTGTCTCTACCTGGCAACCCAGGAAGTTTTTAAGATGGCTGCTCCTGTGTGTGTGTGTGTGTGTGTGTGTGTGTGTGTGTGTGCAAGCGCCTGTCTTTCATTGTGGTTGTCATAGAGGGATCTACTCTCTTGGATGCCGAGGAGCGTCCTTAAAAATGGTTGTTGGGAGAGAGCAGCCAGCGTTTCTCTGTCACGTCATTGGCCTGACATTTGCTATTGCTTACCAGAGTAAGTGGGCTTCGGTGACGGGGTGACTGCCCAGGCTGAGGGATGGCAGATGTTTATTTCAGGTAGGACTGTCAGGGTTCCTGGAGATGCTTGCAGAGACGAGTCAATGTGGGGCAGGGTTTCTCACCCTCAGTGCTATTGACATTTGGGGCCGCATAGTTCTTTGTTGCAGGGGGGGCTGTCCTGCAGGAGAATATTTAGCAGCATTCCTGCTCTTAGATGCTGGTGGCAGCCTCCTCCCCTCCCCCCCCACCCCAGTTGTGACAACGAAAAATGTCTGCAGATGTTACCACACATCCTTTGGGGGCAGAATCCTCCCCACCCCGTTGAGAACCCCTGGTCTGGTGTGAGGGAGCCCCCTCGCTGCACATCTTGAGCATTATGATTGGTCATCCTCAAAATGCAGTTGTCCAGGTGGCATCCACCACCCAAGTGATCAGGGTTCCACAGCCTCGCGGGATCCATGTGAAAATACGTTCTTAACTGGAGATGTCCTCATCCCTGGCCCTTTCCTCTTACTTCTCCTTGTGCCAGAGTGAAACCGTCTAGAGTTTTATGTTGCAGATTTGGTTCTCTTGGGAGAGGTGTGATGTGGAAGTGGGTAAAAGGCAGGTGGCAGCTGACCCCAGAAGCCACCTGGTTCCCTGAATGTCAAATTTGGGAGTTTCATTGGCCTGAGAGCTAAAGGATAGGCTGCCTGAAAGTTGGCCTTGGGAGGTGGCGTGTTGAAATCTTCACCCTGGAAGTTCCCCTACCTCTTCTCGACAGAGGAGTTTTTGTTCCTCTCCGCTCCCTTTCCCTCCTATAATCCCTTCTCCCTTCCCATCAAAGGGCTTTATGACGAGTCAGTTCTGCAGGTGGTGGGGAAAGTCATCTATACGAGTGGCAAGTTGGTTTTGGAGAAATTTTTGTCTTTGACTTTCTTTGAAGTCTTTTTAAAGTTATGCTCTGTGTCACTTTGGCACCTGGGGGTTCCTTTGAGGTGCTTTGCCTTGCAGCTGCCATTTTCCTCTGTTCAGCGTCCACCTTCCTCCTCTCTTCAGCAGGAGTGTTTCACTTCTTCGCCTGTTCAAGCCACCAGTGCAAGCTGTCTGCTGTTGTCTTCGTGCAGGAATTCGCAGGAAGACGGGCGCTCCCAGGAAAGAGGCGCTGGGCCTGACGGGAGAGCGCCCATTAGCCAGACAATGTGCACCTCAGATCGTGCCCTCTTCCAAGAGCCTTCTCCAGTGAGGTGCAAGCAATTATCATTTCACTTTTTTGTCTTTGAGTAACTAGAAAATTCTTCTCCAAGCTTTATTTGGCTGTTCATCAGCGTGGTACCGGCTCTGCCACATCCAGGCACTGTGCTGTGCTCCAGGGCGCAAAGCTGTGGGGAATCTTATTCTCTACCCTCCAAGAACTAAATGATCCAGTGATGGAAATAGGGTTGCTACCGTCTTTCATGATCTGGAAAGGCACTCTGCTGCAAGTGGTATCTTGGAGGCATTCCTAAATGTGAGATATACTGAGGCGTCTAGGACCTTGATGGGAACAGGGCCGCATGGATATTGCCAAGGCCTTGGCAAACATGGATATCCCGTCTTTGGGGATATTTAATAGATGAATCATTCCCGAACAGGTTTCAGAGGTGATGATACGTGTCCTAGCTTGCTTCCTGAGCTTTCCAGATAAAATGTTGGGGTGTGCATGTTGGTGCCCTAAGACTCTTGTAGCTCATGGCTTTTGAGATTAGAGCAAGGTGTTTCTTCTGTGGCTTGTGTCAAACTTCTTTATTCTGTGGTCATGCTCTCTCTGTCTCTATAGTTTGTGTGTGTAGGTATGTATCTATCTTACCTCTTTTAGCTCTTTTAGTCTGAAATCCTACTAGGTTATGAACTCTTTGAGAGCTGGGAGCATATGTTAAATATGTATGTCATGTATCTTTTTTCCGTGGCATCCAGGAGCATGATAATGATGACCACACCTTGAAGGTTTAGTCTGTCTGGCATGGTGTCAAGACAGTACCTGTGTTCTTTTGTTGTTATCATCTTGAATCAAAACATTACAGAAATAATACATCAAATACAAACGTACTATAAAAATTTCAAACAAAATAAACATCATTACAATAAAACATTAAACTCTTCCTTCATCCTGATATTTCCCTCTGCTTTTCTAAACTACTGTTAACTGGTGTATGCCAGGTGAGCCCTACTGTGGATTTACACATATACACGAATGCACACACACATAGTTCAATGAGCTCATACTTGTCAAATTTGCAGTTTTTTCGATTTGCCTTTTTTTAACTTAAATGCTGTGTTTTGTCCATTCTGCTTTGAGCTACGTGAGTTGGTCACATGTGCCTCCCTTTTGTTTAGACAATTGGGTTATGCCAGAGCATTTGGCATTTTCCCTCACCTTCACTTGCATTACTCAGTTTGTGAACAGCATTCCTCTTGCCTCTGTCTCAAGCAAAATGCAGTACAGCTTCCGCTGCTTGTGAGTATTTTCCTCGCAAGTCCTTTAAAGTTCTTGGCCCTTGCTTGGCAAAAAAAGTGTGGCATTGCAGCCGTTCTTCCAGTGGCAGATATTTGCTTCACTATTGCCAGATATATGCTGTCACCTTGTCTTTCTGTGTACACAGTAATTTTTCATTTCAATGCACAATTTTAGTGTAACCTTATAATAGACATTCTAAACAGCAGGCAAATTCTGTGCAGTACCAGCAGTGCCCAGAGCTGGATGGAAGCGGTGACACACCTGAGGGCCTGTGACCAGGTCCCCCCAGGCACCTCCAGTGACCAATTAACCACGGCTTCTGCCCGCCCTGGGCTGTGATAAGATGCTGTTGTCTTTTGGACACATCTTGATTTCAGAAATATGAAAGGTAAATTAGGCACATCCCGATTTCAGAGATGTTGTGATCCCAGAGGTAAGTGTCTTCTTGACCACCTTTCTTTCAGCGCTTATGAATCTACCCATTCTTTAAAAACAGCTTAGAAAATATCTTCTGACATATGTATAGACCATAACTTATTTAATGCTTTCTCTGCTGATGAATCTTATTTCGTTTTCACAGCAGTTTATTCAGGTAGGTAGTACCCTCTGCCATGTTACACATGAGGAAATTGAAAGGTTAAGTCATTTGTCCCAAGCCCGTGGCCAGTAAGAGGTGGTTTCAGAATCAGTGTGGAGGACTGTGTGGCTTAAACCTGTGCTCTTCACCACCGGCTTCACTGCTTTGGTGTTGAGTCGTGTCCAGGTTCCTGTCTGCGGGAGGGAGGCAGAGCCCTCCCCAGCTTGTGCTAGAGAATCCGTCTTTGGGTTGTGAGGTCACTATTGACTCCATGCTTATCGTATTGGATTGAATGATCCGTTAGAGAGCTGTTGGAGTCAGGGGGCATCCTGAATTGATTTTATTCAAATGTCCTCTCTTTGGCAGATTGAACCTGACGTTCTGCCCCTGCCCCGGTGGGAAGCTTGTCATTATAGGTATTTAGTTTTGTTTATTTATTTAAATTGGAGTATAATTGATATGTAAATTATATTAGCTTCACATGTACAGCAAAGTGATTCAACATTTATATACATTATGAGATGCTCACTACAATTAAGTGTAGTTACCATCTGTCACCATATAAAGATATTACAATATTATTGACTATATTCCCTATGTTGTACTTTTCATTTCTGGGACTTATTTATTTTATAACTGGAAGTTTGTTTCCTTAATCCCCTTCACCAATTTTCATCCTTCCCTGCCTCCCTCCTCTTTGTCAATCACCAGTTTGTTCTCTGTATTTATGAATCTGTTTCTGTTTTTTTATTATTTTATTTTATTTTCTTATTAAGGTATTATTGATATACACTCTTATGAAGGTTTCACATGAAAAACAAAGTGGTTACTACATTTACCCATATTATCAAGTCCCCACTCATACCCCAATTCAGTCGCTGTCCATCAGTGTAGTAAGATGCCACAGATTCACTGTTTGCCTTCTCTGTGCTACACTGTTTTCCCCGTGATTCCCCCACACCATGTGTACTAAACATAATACCCCACAATCCCCTTCTCCCACTCTCCCCACCCACCCTCCCACACCCCTCCCCTTTGGTAACCACTAGTTCCTTCTTGGAGTCTCTGAGTCTGCTACTATTTTGTTCCTTCAGTTTTGCTTCGTTGTTATACTCCACAAATGAGGGAAATCATTTGGCCCTTGTCTTTCTCCGCCTGGCTTATTTCACTGAGCATAATATCCTCCAGCTCCATCCATGTTGTTACAAATGGCAGGATTTGTTTCCTTCTTATGGCTGAATAGTATTCCCTTGTGTATATGTACCACCTCTTCTTCATCCACTCATCTACTGATGGACACTTAGGTTGCTTCCATATCTTGGCTATTGTAAAAAGTGCTGCAATAAACATAGGGGTGCATATGTCTTTTTGAATCTGAGAAGTTGTATTCTTTGGGTAAGTTCCAAGGAATGGGATTCCTGGGTCAAATGGTATTTCTATTTTCAGTTTTTTGAGGAACCTCCATATTGCTTTCCACAATGGTTGAACTAGCTTACATTCCCACCAGCAGTGTAGGAGGGTTCCCCTTTCTCCGCATCCTTGCCAGCATTTGTTGTTCTTAGTCTTTTGGATGCTGGTGTGAGGTGATACCTCATTGTGGTTTTAATTTGCATTTCCCTGATGATTAGTGATGTGGCGCATCTTTTCATGTGTCTGTTGGCCATCTGAATTTCTTCTTAGGAGAACTGTCTCTTCATATCCTCTGCCCATTTTTTAATCGGATTATTTGCTTTTTGGGTGTAGAGGCATGTAAGTTCTTTATATATTTTGGATGTTAACCCCTTGTCGGATATATCATTTACAAATATATTCTCCCATACTGTAGGATGCCTTTTTGTTCTGTTGATGGTGTCCTTTGCTATACAGAAACATTTTAGTTTGATGTAGTCCCATGAGTTCATTTTTCCTTTTGTTTCCCTTGCTCGAGGAGATGCGTTCAGGAAGATGTCGTTCATGCTTATATTCAGGAGATTTTTGCCTATGTTGTCTTCTAAGAGTTTTATGGTTTCATGACTTACATTCAGGTCCTTGATCCATTTCGAGTTTACTTTTGTGTATGGGGTTAAACAATAATCCAGTTTCATTCTCTTGCATATAGCTGTCCAGTTTTGCTGACACCAGCTGTTGAAGAGGCTGTCATTTCCCCATTGTATGTCCATGGTACCTTTATCATATCTTAATTGACCACATATGGTTGGGTTTATATCAGGACTCTCTAGTCTGTTCCATTGGTCTATGGGTCTGTTCTTGTGCCACTACCAAATTGTTTTGAGTACTGTGGCTTTGTAGTAAAGCTTGAAGTTGGGGAGCATAATCCTTCCAGCTTTATTCTTCCTTCCAATAGGATTGCTTTGGCTATTCGGGGTCTTTTGTGGTTCCATGTGAATTTTAGAATGATTTTCTCTAGTTCGTTGAAAAATGCTGTTGGCAGTTTGATAGGAATTGCATCGAATCTGTAGATTGCTTTAGGCAGGATGACCATTTTGACAATATTAATTCTTCCTATCCATGAGCCCGGTATGTGTTTCCATTTATTTGTATCTTCTTTAATTTCTCTCATGAGTGTCTTTGTAGTTTTCAGAGTATAGGTCTTTCACTTCCTTGGTTATGTTTACTCCTAGGTATTTTATTCTTTTTGATGCAACTTTGAATGGAATTGTTTTCCTGATTTCTCTCTCGGCTAGGTTGGTGTTTCTGTTTTTTTAAAAAGTCTCTCTATTGTTTTGTTTTTTAGATTCCACATATGAGTGAAATCCCATGGTATTTGTCTTTGTCTGACTTATTTCACTTAGCATAATACCATTTAAGTCCATCCATGTTGTCCCAAATGGCAAGATCTCATTCTTTTTTATGACTTGAGTAATATTCCATTATGTGTATATCACATCTTTATCCATTCATCTATTGAAGGGCACTTAAATTGTTTCCCTATCTTGTCTATTAAATAATGCTGCAGTAAATGTAAGGGTACATACATCTTTTTGAAATAGTGTTTTCATTTTCTTTGGGTAAATACTCATAAGTAGAATTCCTGGATCATTCAATGTATCTATTTTTAATTTTGTTAGGAACCGCCATGCTGTTTTCTGTAGCGGCTGCACCAGTTTACATTTCTACCAACAGTGCACGGGGTTTCCCTTTTCTCTCCATCTTCACCAACACTTGCTATTTCTACAGGTTTTAAATTGGCCATTGTAGAGGTTTGTTTTATTAAAAGAAATAATAACACCAATAAATAAATTATTTTAGCACCATGAGACTTGCCTTTGAAGATATTAATGATGCATAATCCTCCCCCCCAATGCTTGATGGAAATATTTTGTTAGAATCCTAACCAAAAGCAATTTCTTTTTGGTCAGTACTTTCCTCAAACAGTGCTGGGTGCCAAAGAGAAGGGCCCACTGTTTATAAAATCCAGAAATAGATTTTGAAGACAAAAATATAGTGCTAACTATAATGCCTCATATAAAAAAGAAAAACTTAAAAGTTCTTTCTTACTTTCTGAACCTGAGCTTAAGGTTATTTATGATTCACATATAGGAGAACTTTCCCTGAACTGGTCACTGATGTTATTTATTGTGGAAGGTGAAATGTCAAAATACTGCACAGAAAGAACGTAGAAATAATTTGTCCCATCTTGTTACCTCAAACCAAGCCACTCTTGTGGGCAGTAAGTCATGCCTTGTGAGAAAGTAATGCTGCGGGTGTCTCAAGTATTAATAACCACAGGCAAACCAGCTGAGCCTCACAGTTACAGTGGTTGCTCCCAAGTTCTCTCCTGAAACTGGTTTCTCTTTTTAATGAGTCATTATGCTATCAGGACACTCTAAATCGGGTGAATTTGCTGGTGCTCAAATCCGACCGTGATTTTTTTTTTCGGTATCATTAATCTACAGTTGCATGTGCAATATTATGGTTATTAAACTCCCCACTTGATCAGGTCCCCCCACCAACCCCATTACAGTCACTGTCCGTCAGCGTAGTGACATGCTGTAGAGTCACTACTTGTCTCCTCTGAGTTGTACAGCCCTCCCCGCGCCCCCCCGACATCATTGTGTCTGCTAATCGTAATGCCCCTTCCCCCCCCCTCCCCGACCGTGATTTTTGACAGACAGATAGCACAGTGTGAAGATGAGGGTTCTCTCTGGCCTGGTGAGAGGCCACAGAGGGAGGGCAGCTGCTTAGCTTACTCTGGAACACGCCTTCGGGAACTGGGTGCTGGAAGGACATGGAATTTATGAATAACTTGATTTAGAAGACTTGCAAACCCAAGGTACCAGTGTTCCATGTGGATACTTGTGTGTCTGTTGGCATAGAGAAATGAAAGCATAAAGAGTATTTAATTTTATTGCCTTAAAAATCCCTTCTCGTTATTATAAGGCCCAGTGAGGTTAGCTTTGGGGATATCAGAAGTACGTCGTCTTTGATGGCATTACTGGGACATTTTCCTTCAGCGCTAGCCTTGAATCAGAGCAGTGTTCTCTGGGAGTCATTAAACTAATTTGACGTGGCTGGAAAATGAGCCCTAGCCACACTTGTAGCTCCATGGTCAGTTGGAAAAAAAACCTCTCAATTGGTTTGGAAGGTTCTAAATTTAACTTTTTATTTTAATTAAAAAAATAAAATGGGGAGCTTGGGGACCTTGGAAGAGAGATTAGCAACATAAGGTGTTTCATCAGAAAAAAAATTTCTTCAGAAAAAAATTCAAAGCCATGAAAAGCTGTTGATGCCAAGAGAAACCAGAAGAGAACTGACTAAAAGGTTTCAAAAACAGATTTTACAGGAACATCAACATAAGTTTGATTAGAAATATGGTAGTAGCAAGTTAACCCAGCTTGGCAGGGGCCCGGGGAAACAGGCCTGGAAGAGTTGGTGTTCACGACTATAGGAGGGAGAAAGTCGGAAAGAATGACTTGCCTCAGGAATGTTGTGTATTAATGAAGGCTGGCACTAACCTTGTACATGTCAGAGAAACTGTACACATCGGTGGAATGTAGGAGGGGCAGCAGTGATGCAGGTGAAGATTTACCATGCCCAGAGTTCGCTTAGGTTGCTCTAGTACATGATGTCAAAATATAATAGGGACACTCAATTTTTGAATAATAAATATCCTGGAGGAATTGGAAATGCTCAGAAATTGGAATATATATTCAGAAGGAATACTGTCCAGCACTAAGAGGCCACTATCAGGATTGTTGAAAGTACGCATAAAGTGGGACTCAGCAACTATCCTGAACAGAAAAAAGAACTTTCTTGTGTGAGTCCAGTTCTACGAGGCAGGGTAGGGCCAGTCCTGTTCTTTGATGTCTGCCTTATTTGCTGTTATGCTCCGGCACCTGAGTCAGTGCTTGGCATAGCGTCATCACCTGATAGGAATTCCTGTGAATGCCCTAGGAGGAGTGGAGGTGATCGTTACAGATAAGTGAAGTGACTTTGAAGAGAAAGAATTGAAGGAAGAATGACATTTACCTAGTCAAGCCCCTTGGTGACACATGGTTTCTCCTTGAGATTTGAGTCATCTTCACATACCTGCAGAGATATTTACCAGAGATACCTGTGGCTTAAGAAAAACAAAGAGGAAGGGGCCTTTGAGATAGAAATCGATTATTACAATTTAAAAATCAGGCAATAAATTAGATAATAAATACATTGTGAGACTAGCATGTGGCTCATCACAAGCGTTTCTGGCAGGTTAACACAAATTGCTGTGTATTTTAATTGCATTTGAGGAGCGTTTACATAGTTTACTTAATGAGTAGAAGTAACCAAGAGGAAAAAGTGAAAGCAGTTCTGATTTATAAAATCTCAATGTTAAATATGTTAGCTAGTAAGAAGCCTGAAGTTATCTTCTGGTCTAACTTAAAAGGAAATAAAAATTGGCCACTGAAGGCACACCAATGATTCAAGGAAGGAAGTGCATCAATAAATATGATCTTAGAAGGAAATGGAGGGTGATATAAATACATCAGTTATAAGACTAAATGTAAAACAAAATGTCACTAACACTTACTGAAAAAAAATCACCCATCTATTTATTATAGGTGACATAGTTAAAACCAAGGGATCGGAACAGAACGCAAAGCTAGGAAAATAATCCATTATGCAAGGGCTCCTTTTATGGTATCAGATAAGTAATTTCATAGCATCAAAATTAAGATAGATAAATAGGTTACTGCAAATGGCAAAAGGTTCATTAAACACTGACTATTTGAAAATCCCACACTAAAAGACGTGAAGAGTTAGGAACATAGAGGGTGTTGAAGGTTCTTCCAGGATAGAATTAGTGCTTGACAAATTTTGGAAGGTTAAAATATTTAGAGAATATGTAATTTTAATGTTTCAAAGAAAAAGTCTATGGGAATAGGGAAGTGCTGGATCTAAAATGAGCTGGCATCCGTAGTTGGGAGTGGGTGCGGCTGACTGGTTCCTCAGGACACCCCCAGGGGCCTTTCCTCTACACACCTGCTCCCTGGGTTTGTGACAGTGTTTGCTAATGGAAGCTTTGGGGATAAAATCCTCCCTGCTGATGAGATGAGAAGGTTGATGAAGCTTTGAGTTGGCTTTAGTGAGTCTGACATCAGTGGCTGCCCAGGGGTAGTGTCTGCGGGTGGGAATTTACAAGAGCAGTTTAGGGTCTGCCATACGGATAGGGAAGAAGGCTTCTCCAAAGTTATTGAGAGTAAGAGTATAGTTTTGCTTTTATATATTCATGACTGGATATTATTTCAATCATTAGAAAACATTGTCCTGGTTGAGTAGAGTGTATTTTCTTCCTTGAAGATGATAGCATAGGGATTATTGTGTATAACATTGCTACTCAAACTCTGGTCCCTAGACCAAGAGCGTCAGCATCACCTGAGTCAGAACCTCCGTCGAACAAGACCCTCACTGACTTGTGCGCTCATTCAGGCTGGAGAAGCCCTGGTGTGCTGGCTAAGAATACAGGCTTCCGGGTGAGTCAGCCTGGGTTCACAACCCACACGCCGCCTGGAGCTTGGTCAGGTTTCTTAGACTTTTTCCAACCCACTGTTTCTTCATCTGTAAACAGGGATAAATGGTCCTTACCAAGTATTTTAAATGAGGTACTGCATGTAAAGGACTTAGTTGATGTACTTGCCTACTAAATACTATTTATTTTAATAATTATTTAGGTTTATTACAAAAATTTGGACAGAAATTTAGAAAAAATAAGTTGAAGTTACACAACCTAAGGATGGTAACGCATTGGTTTATTTTCTTTCATTTTATATCGTTTTAATTATATGGAGAATATAACTTCAAACCCTGCACTTTTCACTTGTGAATATAGCATAAGCGTTTTTCCTTGTTAAACTAGCCTGGGAGAACAGTCTAACATCATAGAATGTCTGAGGTTTGCTATAAAATTTATCTGACCCAAGCAGGCCCGTGGCATGCTCTCTCCCAGGGCTCGTTTCCTTGTCTACATATGGGGGTGATATTACATGCCTCATTTAATTTTACCCAGTAGTTTTGAGGATCTGATGAGAATCATGTATGTGAAAGCGGCTAGTAATAGGTAAAAAATGGATCACATCTTTGTTATTGTAAGTGGTCAATATGTAGGAAAAGCCTAGAAACGTAATTACCCATTGACATCTAGGACTTTATTCTAATTAAATACTTTGGGATGTTACAGATACTCAGCTATGAGGACGTGTGTGGCAGCATTTTTTCTAATGGCAAAACACTAGAAGCCAACAAGATGCTTTGTCACTAGAAAGGGTGAACTATCACATCAATATGCTAAAATACTCTGCACACAGTAAGAAGCATGCTGTAGACCTGGCCACATGCGATGACTTCAATTTAAATTAAATAAAATTAAATACATTCAGATAAAATAAAACATTAACTTCTTCATCCATACTGGACTGGGTATGTTTCAAGTGCCATGTGGCTAGTCGCTACCTTATGACACAGCTCAGGTGTGGTACCTTTCCATCTTCTCAGAAGGTTCTTTTGGCTAGCCCTGCTCTAGAAGAAAAATTCCTACATGAAAAGAAAATTCTTCTGACACAGAATGATTCAAATTTGTAGTGTGTGTGTGTGTGTGTGTTATAAATTGCTCCTTTGGTACATGGCATCTCTTCATTTTTCTAAATTCAGTTATATATGGCTCTGACAGCCCACAGTCACCAAAAACTAGAGATGTGGTGTCAGTCGTTCTGTAAATCCCCTCCTCCTGAGGTTCTCAGGGCCCCTGGGTGCCAGGCCTGGGCACTGGCATGACTATTGGATTTTTTGTTTCAAAGCTGGTTGCCTCGTGTAGGGCCTTCTTGTCTTCTAAATGCTTCAGTCCACCCCGCCCTATAAATTGACTTCCCCTCATACTTTACAACAGTGATTTTTACAAGGCTTGGGGGAGAGGAAGTCCCCATGCCCCCGCGCCCATTCAGATTGGTGGGATATAGTGGGGGAAGGCTGAAACCATATGTCAGTAAACAGTAACGATGACAGTTACTTGGGAACTGTGGGCTCTGCTGTCAGTTTGCAGACCCTTGGGAACATTGCGTAAGAGGGCTCGGCTGTGGTGGGTCCTCCACTCCCCCAGGGCGGGAACATCCTCCCTTCACCTTGCGGGGCGAGGGGGGAGGTTGGGGGATGGGGGAGGTCAAGGAACAAGCGGCACCGACTTCCTCGGAAGGTGGTGTTGGTGCCCAGGTGACCCCCGTTTCTTGCTAGATTTTTAGCAAATGATAAATGATTCTGGCCTGGCCTGCTTGACTGAAAAGGAATGGACTCTCCCAGGTCATTCCTTTTCCCATAGCTAAATGCAGCGTTTATGGGTTTAGTGTGTGCCCTTATTTACTGTCTGGTCTTACTGTTGATTTAGGCTATGCCTGTGTTTGTACAGTTTCTCAAAGAAAGCTTCCCATTCACCCTTCAGAACCCCGTTAGTGTCTCTCCTTGTCTGGGAAGCTGTCCTCGTATATTCAACTCCCATCCATAGAATTAATCTCACTTTTTAAGAAATTTGATATATGTATATATTGCAAAAGGATCACCACAATGAGTTCGGTTAACATTCATCACCTTACATAGTTAGAAATCTTTTTCTTATGATGAGAAATTTTACGAACTTTTCTCTTAGCAACTTTCAAATGTACAATGCAGTACTATTAACAATAGTCACATGCTGTGCATTACATCCCCAGGGCTTACCAATATGATACCTAGAAGGTTGGGCCCTTTGACCATCATCACCCTTTTCTCCACACCTCCATCCCCTGCCTCTGGCACCCACCAAACGGGTCTTTTTCTATGAGCCTAGGTTTTTTTAGATTCCACATACAAATGAGACCAGCATTTGCCTTTCTGTCTGACTTGTTTCACTTGACAGAAGCCATCAAGGCCCACCCGTCCACATTGTCACAAATGGCAGGGTCTTTTTTTATGACTGAATGACACTCCATAGCCACACATCTTAATGCCTCCTCTGCCTTGCATTTGTTCATGCTGCACTTAACACACGGTCTTCTGATTTGTTGCTGCTCATTCCCTATACTTGAGTAATTATTAAACTGAGCTGAGTGTAAGGGCAATCTTTATGTTAAAAAATATGTACTTTTTAATTACTTTAAATTCTGGAGTCTTTCAAACATCAAAGAAGAACCAAGAGTAATATAACAAATATGAGTGTACCTATCACACAGATCTGATTTTTAACATTTGCCATTTTAATTCAGATTAAAAAATTATTTTATTTTGGTATTATTAATGTACAATTACATGAGCAATATTATGGTGACTAGACTCGCCCTATTATCAAGTCCCCCCACATACCCCATTACAGTCACTGTCCATCAGTGTAGTGAGATGCTATAGAGTCACTACTTGTCTTCTCTGTGCTGTACTGCCTTCCCCATATGCCCCCACCCCACCCCACCCCCACTACATTATGTGTACTCATTGTAATAGCCCTTTTTTCCCCTTATCCCTCCCTTCCCACTTACCCTCCCCAGTCCCTTTCCCTTTGGTAACTGTTAGTCCATTCTTGGGTTCTGTAAGTCTGCTGCTGTTTTGTTCCTTCAGTTTTTCCTTTGTTCTTGTACTCCACAGATGAAATCATTTGGTACTTGTCTTTCTCTGCCTGGCTTATTTCACTGAGCATAATACCCTCTACGTCCATCCATGTTGTTGCAAATGGGAGGATTTGTTTTCTTCTTATGGCTGAACAATATTCCACTGTGTATATGTACCATACCACATCTTCTTTATCCATTCATCTACTGATGGACACTTAGGTTGCTTCCATTTCTTGGCTATTGTAAATCGTGCTGCAATAAACATAGGGGTGCATATGTCTTTTTCAAACTGCGCTGCTGCATTCTTAGGGTAAATTCCTAGGAGTGGGATTCCTGGGTCAAATGGTATTTCTTTTTTGAGTTTTTTGAGGAACCTCCATACTGCTTTCCATAATGGTTGTACTAATTTACATTCCCACCAGCAGTGTAGGAAGGTTCCCCTTTCTCCACATCCTCACCACCATTTGTTGTTGTTTGTCTTTTGGATGGCGGCCATCCTAACTGGTGTGAGGTGATATCTCATTGTGGTTTTAATTTGCATTTCTCTGATGACTAGTGATGCAGAGCATCTTTTCATGTGCGTGTTGACCATCTGAATTTCTTCTTTGGAGAAGTGTCTGTTTAGCTCCTCTGCCCATTTTTTAATTGGATTATTTGCTTTTTGTTTGTTGAGGTGCGTGAGCTCTTTATATAACTTGGATGTCAACCCCTTATCGGATATGTCATTTATGAATATATTCTCCTATACTGTATGATATCTTTTTGTTCTACTGAAGGTATCCCTTGCTGTACAGAAGCTTTTTAGTTTGATACAGTCCCATTTGTTCATTTTTGCTTTTGTTTCCCTTGCCTGGGGAGACATGTTCATGAAGAAGTTGCTCATGTTTATGTCCAAGAGATTTTTGCCTATGTTTTTTTCTAAGAGTTTTATGGTTTCATGACTTACATTCAGGTCTTTGATCCATTTTGAGTTTACTTTTGTGTATGGGGTTAGACAATAATCCAGTTTCATTCTATTACATGTAGCTGTCCAGTTTTGCCAACACCAGCTGTTGAAGAGGCTGTCATTTCCCCATATCCATGGCTCCTTTATTGTATATTAATTGACCATATATGCTTGGGTTTATATCTGGGCTCTCTATTCTGTTCCGCTGGTCTGTGAGTCTGTTCTTGTGCCAGTACCAAATTGTCTTGATTACGGTACCTTTGTAGTGGAGCTTGAAGTCAGGGAGTGCAATTCCCCCTGCTTTGTTCTTCCTTCTCAGGGTTGCTTTGGCTATTCAGGGTCTTTTGTGGTTCCATATGAATTTTAGAACTATTTGCTCTAGTTCATTGAAGAATGCTGTAGGTATTTCGATAGTAATTGCACTTACTCTCTAGATTCCTTTAGGTAGGATGGCCATTTTGACAATATTAATTCTTCCTAGCCAAGAGCATAGGATGAATTTCCATTTGTTAGTGTCCTCTTTAATTTCTTTTAAGAGTGTCTTGTAGTTTTCAGGGTATAGGTCTTTCACTTCCTTGGTGAGGTTTAATCCTAGGTATTTTATTCTTTTTGATGCGATTGTGAATGGAATTGTTTTCCTGATCTCTCTTCCTGCTAGTTCACTGTTAGTGAATAGGAATGCAACAGAGTTCGGTGTATTAATTTTGTATCCTGCAACCTTGCTGAATTCAGATATTAGATCTAGTAGTTTTGGAGTGGATTCTTTAGGGTTTTTTATGTACAGTATCATGTCATCTGCAAACAGGGACAGTTTGATTTCTTCCTTGCCAGTCTGGATGCCTTTTAGTTCTTTGTGTTGTCTGATTGCCGTGGCTAGGACCTCCAGAACTATGTTGAATAACAGTGGGGAGAGTGGGCATCCCTGTCTTGTTCCCGATCTTAAAGGAAAAGCTTTCAGCTTCTCGCTGTTAAGTGTAATGTTGGCTGTGGGTTTGTCATATATGGCCTTTATTATGTTGAGGTACTTGCCGTCTATACCCATTTTGTTGAGAGTTTTTATCATGAATGGATGTTGAATTTTGTCAAATGCTTTTTCAGCATCTGTGGAGATGATCATGCGGTTTTTGTCCTTCTTTTTGTTGATGTAGTCTATGATGTTGATGGATTTTCGAATGTTGTACCATCCTTGCACATCTGCGATGAATCCCACTTGATCATGATGGATGATCTTTTTGATATATTTTTGAATTTGGTTTGCTAATATTTTGTTGAGTATTTTTGCATCTATGTTCATCAGGGATATTGGTCTGTAATTTTCTTTTTCTGTCATGTCTTTGCCCGGTTTTGGTATTAGAGTGATGTTGGCCTCATAGAATGAGTTTGGGAGTATTCCCTCATCTTCTACTTTTTGGAAAACTTTAAGGAGGATGGGTATTAGGTCTTCACTAAATGTTTGATAAAATTCAGCAATGAAACCATCTGATCCAGGAGTTTTGTTCTTAGGCAGTTTTTTGATTACCAATTCAGTTTCTTTGCTGGTAATTGGTCTATTCAGATATTCTGTTTCTTCTTGAGTCAAACTTGGAAGGTTGTGTTTTTCTAGAACATTGTCCATTTCTTCTATGTTATCTGGTTTGTTAGCATGTAATTTTTAATAGTATTCTCTCACAATTCTTTGTATTTCTGTGGTGTCTGTAGTGATTTTTCCTTTCTCATTTCTGATTCTGTTTGTGTAGACTCTCTTTTTTTCTTGATAAGTCTGGCTAGGGGTTTATCTATTTTGTTTATTTTCTTGAAGGATCAGCTCCTGCTTTCATTGATTCTATTGTTTTATTCTTCTCAATTTTATTTATTTCTCCTGTAATATTTATTATGTCCCTCCTTCTACTGACTTTGGGCCTCATTTGTTCTTCTTTTTCTAGTTTCATTAATTGTGAGTTTAGACTGCTTATATGGGATTGTTCTTCTTTCCTGAGGTAGGCCTGTATTGCAGTGTATTTCCCTCTTAGCACGGCCTTCGCTGAGTCCCACAGATTTTGTGGTGTTGAATTATTGTTGTCATTTGTCTCCATATACTCGGAAAGCAGACCTCCAGGGCTGGGTGTCCAGCAGTCCCAGGCTTCCACCCCCTCCCCCGCTCTGTTTCTCTTCCTCTCCGTGGTGAGCTGGGTGGGGGAAGGGCTTGGATCCCGCTGGATCTAGGCTTTCGTACGTTACCCTGTTTCTTGAGGTCTGCTCTGTTTGTGAGGTCTGTATGCAGTCTGGTGCAGTCCTCTTTCCTGTTGCTGTTTTAGGGTTAGTTGTATTAATTATATTTTCGCACTATCTGTGGTTTTGGGAGGAGTTCTCTGTCTCACCTCTCATGCCGCCATCTTGAATCATCTTAATTCAGATTTTAAAAGAAAAATATATTGCAGATACTATCAAAGACTTTTCCTCACCTCATTACTCTTTCTTCTGCCCAAAGGTCACTGCTATCCTCAAATGGGCCTATATCCTTCAGCCCATTTTTGATCTTTTATAAATTTGTGTGAATCTATATCCAAGCACCTTATATTAAAGTCTATATTAAATATATTTAATATGGACATATATTAAAGTGTATATAAATGCTGTCATACTGTGTCTGCTTTTGCAATTTACTTTTTTCACTTATTCTTATAATTTTGAGGTCCATCCATGTTGCCACATACAGATTTTTTTTTAACGGCTGTAGGGTATTCCACTGTATGAATATACTGCAGTTGGTTCTTTTCTTTTAACAAGACATTTGGGTGTTGCTGTGACTAGCCACACTACAGTGATAACCCTTGTTCACAAGAGCAGGACATTCTCTATAATATTCCTGAAGTAGAATTGCTTAATTAAAGGGTTTGCATTTTCCACCTGACTAGATATTGCCAACTTACCCTCCAAAATGGTCCTACTCTCTTAGTGATTCATGAGAGTGCCTTTTTCCCCACATTTCTTCCAGTATTTGGAATTAAGAGTTCTTAATTAGTTTTTCCAAGGGCACAAAGTGGTAACTTGCTGTGGTGTAATTTACTCTCCTCTGATTACTAGTGAGAAGTGTGGCAGGCTGTGGTCAGGCCTTCCTCAGCTTGTCCCCCCACTCCAGGCCCCCGCTGCTGGATGTAGCTGGAGAACCCTGAGGGCCCTGGGCACAGGTTTGGGGAAGAGGTGGTTGTGTGGTGTTGGTGCAGCAAGAATTTCCAGGTCTGGAACTCTGGGCCTCGGGGCTGGGCGATAAGGTCTAATTCTGCTGCAGAGTAGAATGTTTGCTTTTTACATGGATTCTTGGTGCTGCCATGGCTCAGTATCTGGAAGGCAGTTCTGTGCTCTTCTGTCTTGGTGGGCGTTTCAGTCTGTGAGGCTGCTGAGACCTCTGAAGTAAGGGTGCTCCACTGTGGGAAAACCAGCAGAACAGTGGTGATCCACATCTGGACCCCACTTCTGATGGAGGTATCAGAGAATGGTGGGCTCAGAAGGCAGGCTCTTGAAACAAACGGTCCGGGTGGAGATCCTGGCTGTGTGATTTTAGGCCAGTGAAAGAGCCCCTCTGTGCCCAGTGGGTGTTCTACTTGTAAAAGGGAGAAAAGGGTAATGCCAACCTCATAACATTTGTGGAGAGAGTGGATGACATCCTGTAGGCAAGGTTCTTATTGAATGTCCGGCTCCTGGCACTTGGTCAGCACTCACCGCATGCTGACTAGTCCATCCTCTGACCATGGGCTTGAGGGCTGGCGTGCCATTTACATCAGACTCCCCAGTGCCTACCCCAGGGCTGGCACTGGCATGGGCACTCAGTGAACACTTACTGAATGACTGTATGAGTTTTTAGCTACGTATTTATGTGCTTCAGTTTATATGTACAACAGGCTAAGTTGAGGCATTCCAGGTTTATTCTAAGAGCAAAGAGACTATTTTTAACCCAGGACTACTGTGATCCCATTTGCAGTCTTAAAACAGAGACGGGGACTATTGGTCCACCTGACATTTTCAGTCCTGAAGTTTCTGGTCACCAGCCATGAACCGAAGTCAGGTTTTTTGGACTGATTTTTCACACTGACTTTTAAAAATGTATTCTTCCCATCTACCTCTTCTCTGGAATGTTTTCCCCCTGTCTTCTTGGTCTTTCTGAAATACATTTGAATAGCTTTTTTAAAACTTCGGTGGCTCTGAAACAGAGAAGTGTTTGCATTTGAGCTTGTCGCCAAGTTTTAGGGAGTATTCTCTCCTTCATGACCTAGGACGTGGTGGAGGGTCAGTGCTGAGTTAGGGCCTCAAAGCAGGATCCTGAGCATTCTGGACATACTGTAGTTCTTCTGTAAGTTCAAATGACTCTGTCTCTTTTGTCCCTAAGGAATACTTTTCTATCCTAAATTTTGTTTCAAAGAGGGGGTACACAGCCTGTGGGGCCCTCATGCAGACTAAGTGACTGAGGATAATTTTCAGGGAATGAACAGCTTGCTTCTGGGAGGTTCATTAAGTTTCCTGGATTCTCTGGATCACCTTCTTTTAAATGAATTCCTATGGTGAATGAAAGAGCCTCAAAGATTTTGAAATAGAAATGCCCCTTCCCTAAGTACATTTAGAGGAAGACACACTGACTGTTCCCTTTTCTGGTTAAATAATTTTCATTTCTTTGAGAGATGGAAGGTGAGAGCAGAATGGAAAGAAATGGAAATTTCTTTGGAGTTGAGCTATTTACACACATAGGGCACCATGGAAAAGCCATTTAGTGGATTTAGAAACTAAGGGGGATAGGGAAACCAGCAAAGATTGGTTTTGTAAAGTAAATAATTAACAGTGCCTCTTGGAAAGGCTGACTTGAGTGAAAGTGGGGAAATCGTGATAAAGATGAAACCAAAAGAAGACATAATCAAAACAACACAAGTCAGAAGTACAAAGTTGTAAATGTTAATGGGAGAGCAAAGGAGAGTCCTGTACTGCCTGTCAATCAGAATTGTGGAGGAGGAAGGGCCAGGTCCAAGGACAATGGATTTAAATCCCATTGGATTCTAATTTGAATTGCTTGCATTGCCTGAGATTTAGGGATGAACATATTTGTGTGTTTGTGTGTGTATGCATGTATGTACACGCAGCCCTGTATTTATATGTATGTGTATGTGTACACATGTAGACATTACTAGCCTTGGCCCTATGGAGAAATTCAACATTGGACCTAGGAGGTCTGCATACACTATTTGCTTACCTATTTTAAAATGATCTATTCGGGATTATGTCACTGGCTTTTTAGAACAATTATTGATTGCTCACTTACTTGGAAGACACGATGACAGGTACTGTTTTATACACAGTTTCTCCCTGACCTGAAGTAATTATGAGTTTAGCAGGAGAGGGAAGGTTGGGAGAGGTTCTGAGTAGGGCCTTGTGTAGTGACGTGGGGGGTAATACTGTCACCAGTGGTGCAGACCACGTGCTGCCCGAAGAGAAGGACCACGCTGATTCCTCCCGAGAGAAGAGGAGGAGCACGCTGATTCCTGCTGCGAGGGGTAAACCAGGATGGTGAAGGAGGCCCCTGATGTGTGTGAGCTTGGTGGAAAGGGTGGAAGTCGGGTGGGACCTCCAGGCTGGTATGGGCAGAGCTGGAGAGGGAGGGAGGAATGCTGTTACCTGGGCAGCCACGAGGATTAGCTTTGCCGGAGTCTCCAAGAGCAGAGGAAGGTAAAGCCAGAGGAGGGCGGACTGGACCAGGGACACCCCTCTGCTAACGGTGTCCCCAGTTATTGGCACTCCCTGTGTCCTGGGCACTGCGGAAAGGGCTTTACACACACGATTTTGTCCTCTGAGTCCTCTCAAGAGCCCTGTGAGTGAGATAGGAACTGTCACCATCACTACTTGATCCAGTTGTAGGCTGAAGCTCAGAAAAATAAAGCAACTTGCTGGTAGTTGGGCAGAAGGTACGGACGTGGCGTGCCCTGGGCTTTTCCAGCTCCATGGTGCATGCTGGGTGGGCAGGGCAGTGGTGAGGCCTCCGGCGGCCACTGAGAGCGTGGGTTGTGTGAGAGGCATCGGGAAGGCTTTGCCTTGATCAAAGCTGGTCAGAAAGGCGGGGGTTGGCGCTCTGCATGGAGGCTCTGGTGTGTTGGGTGTGAGGAGGGCCTGTCCTGGGCTCTCAGGGGCAGGCTGGAGGGCCGGGCCTGGCTGCAGAGACCTTTGAGCGGTTGCCCTTGAACGGTGAGAGCGGAAGCTGGGTTGGTAAATGAGGGTGAAGCTGAGCTGGGGAGGGGGTACAGGCAGCCATGCGTCAGGAGATTTCCAGGCGTGGATTTAATAGACCAATAAAATAATGAAAAACAAACCGAAAAAGGTTGGACTCCTGCTGTTGACTCACCTATTTTATTGGATCAAATGAGAACATGAAAGAAATCACCCTTCATTAAATAACCACCATTTAAAAAATCACATTAATACAAATATGTCCAAGTGGGTCATTCACAGAACAAATGATGGTCTTCAAATGGAGCAAGTTTAGTTCTAAGGAGAGTTCCCAGCGACTGTTCCTTCCGTTTCCAGTTCCCTCGCTGACCTGTGGGCACCTTGCAGCAGCCCAGGGTGTTCTCACAGCACACGTTTGGCGACACTCTTGATGAGGCTGTTCTGTTCCGAGGCCTGGCTTCAGAAGGAAGCTGTCGGGCAGAGGCTGCGGGCGGGGACAATGCAGGAACCAGCATTGAAGCCTGTGGGTTTTTATGATTTGGAGAAGGGTTTTCTAGGCCAGGGAGCCCCAGCTATGTGGAGAGGAGCTGGAAGGGCTCTTGTAACACAGAAGTGGGTAAGAGAGGCCTGAGAGCAGGGAGGGGAGAGAGACGGAGGGCTCAGATCTGATATTTATTTAGCACTTGCCAGGAGCGCGGTAGGAGAGCTCTCTCACTTAATGCTCCTAAAAAGTTTTTGGGGGCAGAGGCACTATTGTTCCCATTTTATAGAGGAGGAAACTGAAGCTGCAGGTGTTTGATGCACCTGCCTCCCCTCACAACCACATTGCGGAGTTGGGGTTCAGACAGTCTGACACATTCTTTTCTTCTTGGGCTCCGTGCTCTAGGATGACATTGGCATGCCATTTGGAATCTTTTCAATGACAGTTCATTTATTTGGAGTAACAGCCTTAATGTGTGGGGGCACTTCTGGGCTTCCTTTTGGGACTTGTGACATTGGTTTTCTTGTAACTTTGGTGACTGTCTCCCTTATATTCCTGAAGTGCAGACCTGTCATTTGACAGCTGGCAGGTGGCATGGTATTGATATGCAGATCTCTGTTTCATGAACAACCTTTCCAAGCATATCCAGTGTGTGTGCCTCAGTCCCCAGCTCAGCTCCATGATTTTAAACAGCTCTGGACCGTGGAGTTGGGGTGCCGTGCATGAGGGTGGCTGGCAGCAGGGGCTTGTGTTTCTCCCTCTCAGGAATCTGAAGCTCAGGGAGGAGGAGGGAGAGCCCTGATATTCCAGAGCAGGCAGGGTATGAACCCTGGCCCGCGCCTTCTCAGGCCAGACTATTCTGGCCTCACTTCCGTGGAGGCTTCTCCCTTGCATTGGCATGAGCCCCCAAAGAGGGCTCCGTGGAAAACTCATAAAGGAATCTTTGAGCAGCTGCCCAAGATGGTTTTCAGGTTTTCAGTCATTTTCTTCATTTCATGGAAGCTCTGCTGGCTAGTTGGTGAATGGGGCCCAGGTTCCCCCAGGCGATGTGCTTCCCAATTTTCAAGTATTATCCATGGAGAAAAACTACCCTGAAGGAGCTCTTACTTAATGAGCTCAAGGTCAATCTCAAGTCGTGGGCAGCAGCTTTGGTCATCATGAAGGGCGTTTTTGTTTCCTGCCGAGCAGGCAGTGGGGACGGGGTCTTGCCCGTGGCTTGTGTGTTGCTTCTCTGGCCACACCATTTCCCCAGCTCTCCTGGGAAGGCCCAGTGTGTGGGCTGCCCAGGGTTCAGCCTCAGGCCAGGGCTTTCTCTCTCCCTACAGCCTGTGGGGCTTCTGGGGCTTTGTTCTGGGGCTTCATTGCTCCACTGGGAGGCAGTCAGATGTTGGAACCAGGGGTGCACACTGCGCGTTAACTCTTTTCTGCTTTCAGAGCAGTCGTGAGGCTCCTTATTGGCTGAGCAGCTCCTCCTGGGAGGAGGCATGGGGGGCCACGTGTGTGTGCCAGGTTTTCTCAGAAACCCACTGATAAAGTATTTAGACCGGTGACTTGGTACCAAGCTCTGGCTTGTTTGTTTTAAAAGTCTTAACGGCACGTCAGCCATAAGGATGCTGGCTTGTTAGCTTTGGGTTTCTGGCTTGCGGTTTTTGTTTTTATGAGGAGTGAAGGTGCCAGGCCTGATCTTCTGAGAAGGAGCCTGCTGTGTGGAGAAGAGTAGTCCCTTGTGTGGCTGATAACGATGAGTTCCCACTTGCTGAGCACTTACTCTCTGTCTCCCAGGCAGTGTTCTGAGTGCTTTCAGTGTTATCTTGTTAATCTGCTCACCGTCTTCTAGCTGGGTTGAATCACGTTCCCCCAAAAGATATGTTCAAGCCCTAACCCCCAGTGCTTTCAGATTTTGGATGTGACCTTATTTGGAAATGGGATCTTTGCAAATGTAATTAGTTAAGCCCTACTGGATTAGGGTAGGCCCTAGTTTCAATGACTTATGTCCTTAAGAGGAGGGGACACCAGACACAGGGAGGCAGATGGCCTCGTGAAGACAGAGGCGGAAATCAGAGGGATGTAGGTACAAGCCAAGGAACACCTTGCCTGTGTCTCTAGGAGAGAGGCGAGGAGGCATTCTTCCCTAGCTTCAGAGAGAGCATGGCCCTGCCAACACCTTGATTTTGAACTTCTAGCCTCCAGAACTGCGAGGGAGTAGATTTCTGTTGTTTTAAGCCACCCAGTTTGTGGTTATTTGGTAATAGGAAACAATTAAGTAGGAATTACATGGAAAGACGTTAACCCCTTTTTGCAGATGAGCAAACAGAGGCTCAGAAGTGGTATGTGTCCTAACCCCAGGTCACCCAGCTGTGTGGAGACAGACAGATAAGGGGATGGCCTGATGGGGCTGCCAAGTCCAGCATTTCAAGGTGACTTTCTGATGCCAGTTATCCAGGACACTTTAATGAGCACGTTAGGTCTCGGAGGGGGGCTACCCAGTTGCAGTTTAGATCTGCTTTAAATCCTGGCTTTAACCAGAAGTTTCCCTGAGTGTGACTCTGGGGGAATGCTTTCTTTGCTTTGGCAACAGAGGTATTTCTGTGCAGGGGATCTAAGTACGCGGTGACAATGCCATGTCATAGAGAGAGGCTTAAGCAGTCCATGTTCAAGGCGGCTCATAGGTAATCAGGGACCAAGCCTCATTTTAAGAAAGGTTAGACAGCTTGCCTGAAGTCTGTCTGCATTTGGGAAAAGGATGAAAAATAAAAGAGTGCCATGTCTTCTAAATGTCTCTAATCCTGTCTGTTTCCAGCTGAACCCTTAACTCCGTTTGAACCTAACCTCCCTCGCAACTGCCCCCCGCCTCTCCTTTGGCTGGGAGGAGAGAAGTAGTCAAGGATCACGTGTTTGGAAAGACCTTATTCCAAGGGCATTGGGGCACCAGGGCAGGCGTTTATTCAGGGGAGTGATGTGACCTGCTGCTCACTGTCATAGGCTGAACTGTGTCCCCCTCCAGTTCATATATGGAAACGCTAACCCCTGTACCTCAGAATGTGGTTGTATGTGAAGATAGAGCCTTTAAAGAGGTGATTAAGTTAAAATGAGTCTGTTGAGGTGGGCTGTAATCCTGTGTGACTGGCACCCTTAGCAGAGGAGACTAGGACGCAGAGAGAGAGAGAGGCCAGGGACACATGCGTACAGAGGGAAGGCTGTGGGAGGGCACAGCGAGAAGCTGGCCGTCTGCAAGCCAGGGGAGAGACGTTTGGAGAAACCAGACCTGCTGACCTGCTCTTGGCCTCTAGAACCATGAGAGAGACATTTCTATTGTTTTAAGCCCTCGGTCTATGGCATTTTTGTTATGGACCCCATGCGGACTGTTACAGACATTTCAAAGATGCTATAGCAGCTGTGGGGAGCATGGATGAGGAGGGATATTGTGGCACTCAGAGCAGCTGGGAGACTTGTGAAGAGATGGAGGTGGACTAGACTAGAGTGGTGGCCACAGATATGGAGAGAAGTGGGCAGGTTATAGAAAAATGTCGAGGTAGAATCCACAGAGGCTTATAACCAATTGTTGGGATGGGAGCAGGGGTGGGCCAGTGAATCTAGGAAGAACCTGGTTTCTGCCTGGATGGGTGGTGGCTCCATTCACTGGGATACAGGAAACACCAAAGGTGCTGCTCGTGTGGCCGATGAGGAGTCTGAGTTGTTGGTGAGACTTCCTGTAGGCAGCTGGGCTTTGTATCTGGAGCTCAGAAGAAAGATCTTGGTAGGAATGGAGATTTGGAAAGCACCAGCACTTAGTGGGCAGTCAAGTCAGGGGCCTGAATGACCCAGTGCCTTAGAGGAGGAGCGATGAACTTTGTTGAGCATAATACTCTGAGGGAGCCCCCAGAGGAGCTGAAGGAGAATGGCCAGACCGCTGGGCGGCAGTTCTAGTGGAGACCCAGATGGGGAGGCATTAGTGTGCGGGTGTGGGGAGGTCCACCAGGGGCTTTTGTGGGAGGAAGAGCAGGAGGAAGACCAGAGGAAACACAATGGCTTGAATTTTTAAAAATGATTTGATTTTGGGCAGAGGATATGAAGAGACAGTTCTCCAAAGAGGAAATTCAGATGGCCAACAAACACATGAAAAGATGCTCCACATCACTAATCATCAGGGAAATGCAAATTAAAACCACAACGAGATATCATCTCACACCAGTAAGGATGGCCAGCATCCAAAAGACTAAGAACAACAAATGCTGGCAAGGATGCGGAGAAAGGGGAACCCTCCTACACTGCTGGTGGGAATGTAAGCTAGTTCAACCATTGCAGAAAGCAATAAGGAGGTTCCTCAAAAAACTAAAAATAGAAATACCATTTGACCCTGGAATCCCACTCCTTGGAATTTCCCCAAAGAATTCAACTTCTCAGATTCAAAAAGACATCTGCACCCCTATGTTTATCACAGCACTTTTTACAATAGCCAAGATATGGAAGCAACCTAAGTGTCCATCAGTAGATGAATGGATAAAGAAGAGGTGGTACATATACACAATGGAATACTATTCAGCCGTTAGAAAGAAACAAATCCTGCCATTTGCAACAACATGGATTAAGCTGGAGGATATTATGCTCAGTGAAACAAGCCAGGCGGAGAAGACAAGTGCCAAATGATTTCCCTCATTTGTGGAGTATAACAACGAAGCAAAACTGAAGGAACAAAATAGCAGCACATTCAGAGACTCCAAGAAGGAACTAGTGGTTACCAAAGGGCTGTGGGAGGGAGAAGGGGATTGAGGGCTATTATGCTTAGTACACATGGTGTGGGGGGGATCACAGGGAAGACAGTGTAGCACAGAGAAGGCAAATAGTGAATCTGTGGCATCTTACTACACTGATGGAGAATGACTGCATTGGGGTATGGGTGGGGACTTGATAATATGGGTAAAAAACACATTGTTTTTTCTTGTGAAGCCTTCATAAGAGTGTATATCAATAATACCTTAATAAAAATTAAATTAAAAATGATTTGATTTTAAATTAGTAATACATATAATGGTACAAAGAATTGAAGAAAATACAGGAAAAGTAGTTCCCTCTCTCACCCCTGCTGCCTTGTTAAGCCAGCTTACCAGTTACCAGTTATACCAGTTCTCCGCCCAGAGGAAACCAGCCCTCAGATTCTTGTGTTCTTCCAGAGGTAGGTGTTTGTTTATATAATATGTAAATATAAGGATACCCACAGATACGTATGTAATTATATATATATGTAGTGTAAGTTTAATTTATTATTCATGCTGTTCTACAACTTGCAGGTATTTATTGCCTTGAATTTTATTGTTTTGAAAAAGAAACACAAAATTACAGCATAACGTTAAAGTACAAAAGAGCACACAGTGAAGTCTCCCTCCCACCCAGTCCCCAGCCACTCCTAGTCTGCTCCCTTGAGGCACCAGCTTTTTGCTTTTGTTTTGTATTGCTCTTATAAATAAGCATCTTTTCAAAATGATCTTACTGATCTGTAGGAGCTACTTACATAGTAAGGAAATTAGCCCTTTGTGATACAAGTTACAGAAATATCTTCTTACTTTAGTCAGATTTATTCATTTCTCTCTAGATGGGAAAATTCCTCCAGATTTTCATGGCCTTCCTTGCTCCAAGATTACATATTAAACAACTTTTCCCCTTTTGATTTATTTCACATACTTAAATCTTTCATCCATCTAGAATTTATTTTGGTGGAGTATATAAGTCAAGGTTCTGTTTTTTTCCAGGTGGCTACCTATTTGTTCTAATCCTTAGGAAATAATCCCTTCCTGCCCTCTTACTAAACCTGAATTTGTTTTCTGTTGCTGTGTAACGATATTACCATAAACTTAGTGTCTTAAAACAGCATACATTTATCATTTCACAGTTTCTGTGGGTCAGAAGTTGGGGCATGGCTTCGCCGGGTTCCCTGTACGTTAGCTGGAGCTGAAGTTTCATCCAGGGCTTGACTGGGGAAGGATCCATTTCCAAACCCACGTAGTTGTTAGCAGCATTCATTTCCTTGCAGGTGGCCGATCTGAGGCCTCATTTTCTTGTTGACCGTCTACTGGAGGCCAGTTTCAGTTTGTTGTCATGTGGGTCCCCAATATTGCCTTTTGTTTCATCAAGTCAGTGAGAGAAACGGGGCCCTGTAATCTCTGACGTACTCGCAGACGTCCCGTCACCTTTGCCTTGTTCTAGTGACTGAAGCAAGTACAGGTCCTGTGCACATTCAAGGGGAGATGATCATACAAGGGCCTGACACCAGAGGGGAGGCTGTGGAGGCACCTTCTGAAGAGTACGTCTGCCTTGCTACCTTCATTATACTTTAAATTTCTATGTATATTTCACCCCATTTCTGTAACCCCACCAAATTCGAAGGAGTGAGTAGAGGAAGAGAAGCCCGCTCAAAGGAAGGGAGGAGGTGCCTTGGAGCTGTGCTCTTCTTTCCCATCTTCCTGGGTTGGAGGCCAACCCTTGCCCAGTTGTGAAGTCCGTACCTCTGAGACCCTTTGGCAGCTGGCTTCAGTCTATGACTGAACTTGATAGAAAGGCTGCGTGCTGCTTTCATGCCCACACTCCATTCTCTGGACTGAGATAACTTAGCAACTGTTTAGGTGTAGTGCAAGCTTGCAGCCCTTCTTCCAAGTGTTTGGCTCTGGAATTCTGCGTATTATTAGAGATTATGCTCATAGTGACCAATACTACTTTCTGGCTGCACCACTGCCTCTAGATGAAATCAAGTGTATGGATGCAACTTGAAAAAGCTTATCCTAGTAGAATGCAGTAATAGGATAAGCTGTGCAGAGTTTGAGATGATGGTAGATTAATACCAGCTCTCTTCCCTGGAGAACAAGAGCATGCAGAACAGGCCACTGGAAGAATGGGGATTCTGGCCACTGTGTTGTCTCCATGTGGGCCTTCCCCACACTTCCTAAGATGATTTTGTTACCTATTGCTTGTGGCCGCCACCCCCTAAAATACCCCCACTTCCTTTCCCAAAAGTCATTATGGATTGATTGGCCTGCTGGGAGCAGAGGATTGAAACAGTAATTGAAAGGTGAGGGGTTAAAGCAAGTTGACAAAACAGCCATGAATAACAAACTGTGTGTCAAAAAGTCTGTGAACTGGCGTGCTAATGGCGTGAGCTCTGGCTGTCGGCTCTGGAGCGCTGTAGGGTGATGCAGTAACTCTTGCTAGAGGGAAGGGAATAGAACCTCTAGGTGGGCCAGGCCAGAGAGCTGGTCTCGAAGTGGAGGGACTAGTAGGGATTTTTTTAAAGAGTGGAAGGCTGTGAGACCAAGACAGAGAATCTCAGTGCTCCTTGGAGGCGCTGATGGTGGTGGAAACTTTTCAGAGCAAGTGAGTCAGGAATTGAGTGCCCAGGGTCAGGAAAATGGCCATTTATTTAGAAGATGCCTTTGTCAGGGCTGGAGATCCAGTTGACGCAGAAAGGGGGACATTGTGATATCAGGTAGGAGGAGCTGCGTGGTGTGGAGTGGGGGGCTTTCATTTCCCTAGGAGTGGAAGGGGCTCATGGAGGGGCAGGGCCCAGGCCCCAAAGTAGAAAAGGGGCCATCAGGGTTGGATGAGGTGATGTTGGCAATAACCTGGAGGTAATTCCTTAAACTTGTTGCTAGTGAATTATGTCATGGTAGAATCTGAACTTGGACATGTATATACGGTTAGATCCTTACATCCCTTCACAGTCAAGAAGCATACAGTTGTAGGGATTAGCTCCTCCAGAGATGCGAAGGTCAGTGTCCGGTAGGAAAGGGAAGGTTGGTAGAGGTGGTGGGGCTGGAACATTTCTACCCCACAGTTGGTGATGAGACCTGACTGGGGGAGCCTCTGAAGGAGGTTTTGTAGAGAAGAGAGAGATGGGGCCCTAGCAGAATAAATGAGGGGTGTTAACTAGAAATGCTGTTCTAGATGCAACCAGGAAGGAAGATCTTCATCTACTCTGAGGATATTCTTTTCCCCCTTTCTCTGGACCAGTGCGCAAATTTGATTTCATTCATTGTTAAACTTACTATGTTTCAGGCATTGTGTTAGTCACTTGGGGATACTGAGCTGAATAACACGTAATTGTGATGTGTTTTGTGTGTGTGTGTGCATGCATGCACACCTGTGTGTGTATGGATGTGCATGTTTAGCTGTATTGCTTTGGCTCTTTCTTGTTCTTGGAGTCTTGGAAATACATATGCTTAAAACATGTTTATAAATGTGTTTTGTTTGAATGTTCTCAGTCTACTGAAACTCAAGCCAGATTCAGTAACTGGCTTTATTAGCATGAAAACTGCATCACTCATGTACTCAGCTCACTGAATGGCTTTTAGAGCCTGTGGAGGTAGGTTATTCAGGTTGGTCTGGTGGCTGCGGGTCATCAGGGACTCAGGTTCCCTCTCTTAGGAATTTCTCTGTTAACTACTTCATGGCCCAGTATGACTGCTTGAGTACTAGCCATGTCATCTGAATTCCAGCATGGAGGAAGGAGGAAGACACTAAGCAGAAAATGAGCTCCCTCTTCTTAAGGGTCCTTCCTGTACTTCACACACACAACTTCTTTTTACATCATATTGGCCAAAATTTAGTAACATGGCCACGTTTTGCTGTAGAGGAGACTGAAGACAGTGCTTAGGTCAAATCAGCAATCTTTTTAGTGATCAGAAGAGGAAGGACGCATAACCGTGGATTTATTCAGGGGTTAATTATGAAGGAAAAAGGACCAAATACTGGCATTTCACTTTCGAAAACTTGTTTTAGGACAAGAAAGGGCACAGGGTAGATTGCTTCTTTGTATGTTACAGAAAACATCTCTTAGCCTCCCAGGCAGCTTTGAAAGAGGAGCAAGAGGTGTTCTGGGACAGTCCAAGCAGAGAGACCAGTCAGATGCCTGGAGGAAGTGGGCTTCGGGAAGGCCTAGTGGGGTTGGGTGTCAGGCCTGAGCCCCACGTCCGCAGCGGCACTCTGCTGTGCGGATGCCAGTTCGCTGGGCAGTTCTGTGGACTGTGCTCCAGGGTGAGGTCTTTCTGATTCAATGATAGCTTGTGATTCTCCAAAGTGATGCAGGGTACGCTGGCTAGTTTCAAATAAGTAGGAGCTTTCACGCTTTTCTGGAGAAAGGAAAATAACACTGAAATATCTCCCCCATTGCATCAAGGGCAAAAATGCAAACTAGCCCTTGGTGGACTGGATCCCTGCCTTTCTCCAGTCTCATGCCCCCTGCAGGTTTGCACGCCTGCAATACAGACCTGCTGCATCCAGTCCTGGTCCAGGGACAACCAGGGCAGAGCGGCCTCATCATTTCT
Source organism: Smutsia gigantea (assembly GCA_032199065.1). Classification (NCBI taxonomy): domain Eukaryota; kingdom Metazoa; phylum Chordata; class Mammalia; order Pholidota; family Manidae; genus Smutsia; species Smutsia gigantea. The sequence goes on along the minus strand of JAVSCE010013065.1, from coordinate 67,243 downwards.
GTTTGTGACATTCATGTGACAGGCGCCTGGTACTGAGGGGTGTAAAATGTTTCCCTGCAGGCCTCAGCTCTTGAAATATCTAAGCTCCTGGGTTCATTTGGGGCCGTTTCTCACACATCTCTGGGTCCCCAGTGCTGCCCTGCTTGGTACTGGTGTTTGGACCCAGTACCCTAGACCTGAGGACCCCTCTGGGTGTCAGTCCTGAAAGGGTTTCCGTGTTTTCTTAGCCTCATGGTCTCACCTAAGCAGGAGTTACTGCTTTACCTAGAGCAGCTTACTGAGCTGGAAAAGGCAGTTAAAAGGTAAATTGATCACCAGCTGAGCCTGGGAGAGTCAGCTTGTTGAAACATTTAAATTTTAAACACCCACATTCTGAGTTGTTTCTCTTAACAGTCCAAGGGCCCCTTCAGGTTAGGGGGAGGGAGGAGGAGTTGTTTAGCTTTAATGATGTTTATCCTTCGAGGGGTATAGCTATGGAGGCACATTTTCTTTGTCCATTCACCTGTTGATGGACACTTAGGTGGCTTCCGTGGCTTGGCTGTTGTGAATCATGCTGCAGTGGACAGTGGGTTCAGAGATCTTTTTTGAGTCAGTGAGCTTTAGATGAGTGTTGAAGGCATGAGGCTCAGAGCTTCTTGTTCATTTATTCTAGGTTGTTGCTGTTCTTTTGCCTCTGCTGAAGGCATTGGGACAAGCCAAGTTAAATCGAGTTAGATTAGTGCAAGTTCTTTGAAAGAGAATTTATGAGATAATGCAGGACCTTGTAGCTCTGTGCAGAGAACCGTGGTGGTTGATGTCACACTGGGACGAGATTCTTGAGCCAGTGGCTCTCTCCTGGAGAGGGATCAGGGTGACCTGGTCTCTTGATTTCAGCCTGGCTCTCAACTATTTTGCCAGATCTGTCCGCTTGCCTTCTTAACAAGCCAGCTGTTTATCAATGTGGGGCTTTGTTAAGACTGTTAGAGAAAGGTCCTCTATCCCTTCTCTAGAAATGTCTAAGCTAGCTTTAAATGTTCTTGTCTTTAAAATAACAAGGTGATGGAAATTTGTAAAAAATGGAGCCTCCTAATTGAGTTTTAATCCCATGGAAGTATTTTTGTAAGATTTATAACTGTGTTCAGTAGCTCTTTAATGGTACCGTCAGTTTGCGTAATGCTGATTATCCGGGCAGTTCAAAGTAATTTACAGCTTTATCTTCATTTTCAGGTGGCACATATTATCCCCATTTTATTGCTGGGGAAATTGAGGCTTCTTCTAGAGAAATACATGACCCGTAGAAAGTCAAATCACAGAAGGAATTACCACCAGGATTTCCTGGTGTTCCCCTTTTCTTTCCACCATTGACTTTTTCAGGATGGCGTGATCTTATTAGGGAACTAATCCAACTGGTGATTACTTGGTTGGTTTAAGTTATTTCTTTTGGAAATGGGATGACTGTTGCTCTTTACAGACATAAAATGGAAATTCTAATTCGCTTAGCTCCCCCACCGTGAAGGTTAATGAACGACTGTGAACTTTGTTAAGCAGTGTGGAAGAATGACAGTATGAGCAATGTTATTTTATTAATGATAAACTTGGATTCTGCCACTGGGCCTCATGAAGGTGTTTTCCGGTTTTCCAAATGTGGATGACACAGGCGCTGATAAATCTTAGTCTCCTTAACTTTCTGTCTAAGCCAGCCAAGGACTTCTTTTAGAATATTCCCCCACAAGCCAGATGTTTTGAAAGAGCTTGGTACCAAACCACAATTATTAAATAATAATTTGTATTCAAACATTAATGAAAGACATTGATAACTATGAAAGATTCCATGTGAAGGAGGTAGTTCTTGTTATCACACTGATGTGTTTTTGATTTCAGCCAAGAACAAAGACATTTCATGTGCTAATTGCCTAGCATATAGGCCAGTGGACAGGTTTGGTTGCTCTTTTTGAACTGTTCCTGGGACTCTTTGGTGCTCCTGGCCGTGGGGGACCTCAGTCTGGAAGTTACTGTTGGAGACCTCAGGCCACTGCTAACCCCAAGGGAGTCAAGGCATGACCGTTTGGGTTTTGGTTGGGAAGTTTTATGTACAAAAAAGAGAAAGAAAATGTAGCAAATCTTTCTCTCAAGGGCCCATGGTCGACTTAGGCCTGTGACTGCATTCTTTCAGCTCTCTCTTCTCCAGGCGCAGGGTCATGAGGTCACACCGGAGGCTGGGGAGGGCCGACTCGGAAGGAGGAAAGTGAGGGCTCTGCAGGCGGAGCTCCTGGGACCAGACTCAAGCTCTCTGTTTCTCAGCTGTGTGACTCTGGCCATGTCACTTCCCGTCCCTGATCTCAAGTTTTTTCATCTGCAACATGGAGGCAATAGCTACCTCAGAGGGCTGTTGTAAAGACTACATGGGATAACATGGATAAAAAGAGGTGTCCCAGTCTAGCACCTGGTTGGTTCGTAATACTAAGAGTAGAAAGTAACTCCTGGAGACCTAAGATCCTGTTAGCGGGGGCACATCCTGTGGGAAGATTTGTTTTCGCATCCTCATATTTAGTAAGAGTACACTTCTCTAATGTTCATTTAGATAGCTCTGACGCTGTGACCTTCGCCCCTCCCTGGGGGAGGGCAGCCAGTTTCAGCAGGGCCCTCTATTAGCCTGCAGTTTCCACAGCCACTGTTGGCACAGACAGCCCCCCCACCCCCGGCAATGTGGCCTTGGAGATCCGAGGGGGCTTGGCGTCTCCCACCGAGTGGGCACTGTCTTGGCTTCGGCTGGGAGCAGGAACCAGTGGTAGCCGTGCTCAGCCCAGGCTGTGAACGTGGTGTGTCTGTGGGTATTTGAGGCACACTTGGGCTGCATGTCAGAGAAGCTGCATTTTCCATTCTTGGTTCTCCCACAGGAAACTCAAGGAAACTCGGCCTTGTGGCCTGTGAGTAGGGGCTCCCTGGTTCTTCCAGCATCAGTTGCATTTCCTCAGCTGGTCTGGATTGAAGTGGTTCACTAGGCCCACATTCAGGGCCTCTTTTGTCAACTCTTTGAAGACAAAGACCATATCTACCCAATATTGGGCATAGTGAGTTAGATAAAATACATTATTAAGATGAATTTTAGCTGTTGCTTTTTTATAATGGACTTTTTTTAAAATGTGGCTACTGGAAACATTTTAAGTATATATGTGGTTTGTATTATATTTTATTAGACAGTACTGGTTACAGCTTTCTCCCTTTAGCCGGATAATAAATTGCATGGACCTGCTTGGGTTATATGGCGGGGTTGAGGTTTGGGGGCAGAGGTGGGTGTGAGATGCTCTGACTGGCTAGCTTACCTTTCTGATGGTAATGCTTAGACCCCTGTAGTGGGGTGTAGTGAGTTGAATGATGGCCCCCCAAAAGATAAGTCTACCCGGCATCTATGAATATGACCTCCTTGGGAAAAAGGGTCTTTGCAGATGTAATTAAGTTAAGGATCTTGAGAAGATACCATCCTGGAGTATCCCAGTGGGCCCTCAGCGTAATGATATGTATCCTTATAGAAGAGGAGAAGACAGAATAGAAGGCTGTGTGAAGACAGAGGCAGAGACTGGCGTGATGCGTCCCCAAGCCAAGGAAGGCAGGGATTGTTGGCAGAAGCTAGGAGAGAGGCATGGAATGGGTTCTTTCTCAGAGCCTCCAGAAGGAGCCACTGTGCTAATACTGTGATTTTGGACTTTGGCCCTTCAGGATTATGAGAAAATAAACTTCTGTTGCAAGTCACTTGGTCTGTGGTAATTTGTCACGGCAGCCCTAGGAAACCCGTACACGGGGAGATGGCAAACCCACGGTGTCCGATGGGAATCAGAGAGGAGTTCCCTGAAAGAACAAGAGGGAACTGGTGCAGTCTGGCCTGTGAAACCCATTGCTGTCATAGACTGCTGCCCACCATAACAGAATTATTCTGAAACTAAAAGTGGTAATGTATTTGAAGTGCCAAGCATAGTGAGAGAAGTTTTCACTATTATGTTGAAAGGTGCTATTCTATTCTCCTTAACCTTGAAGAAGTGGTAGCGGAAGGTCATGCCAGTAAGTCTAGTAGTCAAGAGATATATTTAGTGTCTAGACATTTAGTTAGTGTTTTGTGAGGCTATCCTCCAGGTTTTTAGTTATTTTGCCTATTTATTTTGTTTGCTAAGGAAAGAGGAGGAACAGTTTGCTAATTATGAGGGTTTTTTTTTTCCTGCTTGATGATAAATCTGCTGTCTTTTTGGTGTTTATTAAGTGCTTGAATTGGATTGCTCCATTTTTGGGAAAACAGCACCACATGCTCGTTTACCTAGAGATTTTGGGTCCCCACCAAACATTTTAGAAAGGGCTCTCATACTACTAATTGCAAAATAAACATCTTCAGCCCCATGTGCAGCAGCCGTATTTGGCCAGTATTTACATTTGTGGGGAAGAGAAAGAATATCTGTTGACCATCTATAGTGCATCAGGCATTTTGCACAGTCATTTCGGTTAATCCTCATGCTAGGCCTGGAAGGTGGGTGTTATTGCCTGGCTTAAAAATAAGTGATCCAGGTCTCTCTGATATGAAGTGGCCTGTCTAGGGGCCCCCATTTAGTGGGAAAGCTGAGTCCCACCCAATCAAGCCACTCTTTCAGCACTGAGAGATCTTTTTTTCTGAGCAAATGATTACATCATAGCTAAATGTGTAAAACAGGTCATCTGCCCCTCCCCTCTCCCCACCCAAGCAGGCTAGGTAGCATCCCTGCAGAGCACATTTTGCGACTTTTTGTTGTTTACCTGGTGCCTCCCCCATCCTCCCTTTCTCTGATTCTGCAGATTCTCTGTTGCATTTGTGCTTTTGAGTTATTAGGTGGCTCTAGCATTTTGTATTTTTCCTTTTAGATGTGTCAGGAAATGTAGCGGGCTTCATGGGAGACAGTGTTTCTGCAGATTCCATAAGGTGGCCTCGATGGGGTGGTGGGCCTTCCTGGAGAATGGGACGGTGATGCTGAAATCTGCACTGGGGCCTCTTAGCACTTGGGTTCCAGTGGGCTCTGGGTCTTGGAATTTTACCTGTTACTTATTTATAATGATATGTTCACAGAAGGATGTGTGTTAGATAGTGTTTTAGTCAGGATAAGGTTGGCCTTTGCTACAATAACAAATTTTCCCAATGGTTCATTGGTTTAACACATAAAAGCCTACTGTTGGTTTACACAAACACCCTGCAGGGGGGATAGCAGGAATGGGGATGGGACTCTGTTCCCCATAGTTGCTTTGTCCCAGCTGATCCGAGGCTCCACTTGGAGCACTGGCCCAGCAAGGGAAGAGTTTGCAGGACTCGTCACATGCTGGCTTTTCTGTTCTTTACCCCAAAAGTGATTCGTGTCACTTTTGCCCACATTCTGTTGGCCAAAACTAGTCGTGTGTCCCTGCCTACCCTGGGAACTGAGGGCGGTGAAGGCAGTAAATATGGAGGTTAGGTAAGCACCCCTGTCTGCCACAAGTCACAGAGAGCACACCTGTTGGTGATGTTTGTTGACACCGAGTAAAGGCTCAGGCAGGAGTAGTATTTGGCCCATTTACTTGAGAAGAAGTTAATGCCTGAGCTCCTCAAAGTCAGGGGCTATATTTCTTTAACTCTCATAGGAGACTCTCTTCCTTTCACTCAGCACTCAGCAAATGTTGGTTGAGTTGACTGAATGAGGCATTTAAAGTCTGTTCTGTTTCTGGTCTCATTCATAGTACTTCTCCTCTTAGAATAGCCACTGGAATAGGGTCCACTCTGATCCAATATGACCCCTTCTTGACTTGGTTACATCTGCAAAGACTGCAAATTAGGTCACATTCACAGGTACTGGAGGTTAGAACTTGAACATGTCTTTCTGAAGGATGCAGTTCTACCCACTACAGTAGCATGAAGTACTAACACCATAGTAGGCCTTCAGTAAACAACAGTTACCACTCCTCTTCTGAGTAGAGTGTTTGGGAAAACCTACAAGGAACTTTCTAACTGAATTTTGCATTTTTGAATTTTCAGACCTTTGAGGTTTATAATATCAATAAAAGCAAACATTTGCTGTTGTTTTTTGGTAATGCACAGCTTTTATTTGCAATACGATGTTCTTCTAGAGTATGTATACGAGCTGCCATGCATCTCAATTACAGAATATGTTTGGCATTCTGATCTTGAGTGACTTTAGCCCAGTGCTGTCATGGTTTCCTTTGGGCACTTTTGTCTTGCTTAATGATGCAAAACGGAAAATGCACACAAATGGCTCCTCAAAATGAGGCCTTTCATTATTGCTTCTTTTTACCTCTAGGGCCCCAAACTGCAGGAACTTATTCACCACACGGCACCGAAGGCTCTAAATCTCCTGCCTCCATATATTACATTCCATATTACCCTCAAACATAGTGAAATTAATTGTGGCCAAGGCAGGGGAGACAGGAAAAACCTATAATGGTTTATCATGTTTTGCAGACTTTGTGAGGGCCATAAATTTCAGGCATATAGGAATTGTATTTATTCCTTAGATTTCACAAATTTATCATGTTCCCTTTCTTTTAAGATGACACGTTCCTCAAGACAGCAGGGTCTCTGCCTTTGCAGTAGCAAAGGGGCAACCACAGAGATGTTCCCAGAGTCCCAGAAGACTGCAGAGCCATCCCTCTCAAACTTCTTTGGTTACATGGCTGTAAGTGCTAAATTATTAATGCAGGTTTGCAGGTGGAAGGAGGTGCTCTTGACCGCCGTCTCTTCTCCAGCATCAGCTCTTTTATAGCTGCAGTAGCACGAATCAGGTGTCATATGGAGCGGTTCATAAATTGAATAGTTGTGTGTGTTGGAGGTAGGGGAGGAGGAGCTCCTGGTGGCCTCTGACTATATTCTGTGAGTTGCCCTTGTGTCTGAAACTTCACGTTGCAAGAATTTACATCTTGAAATTGGATGCACCTTGGAGTTGGCTTAAACAAGGAAATCTACCCATTGCTGAATTCTACTGATAGTTAAGCAGCTCCTGCAAATCCTGGAAATGCCTCCTTTCTCGATTATTTGGACACTGAAGATGCATATTCCAAGGGTTAAAGTTCTTTGAAATGACAAATTCTTCAAGATGATAGTGAAGCACTTTTGGCCACTGATTCCCAGGTGGCTGCATAAATAGCAATGCAGCTTTGATTTGATGATCCTATTTCCTTTTCCAAAGCAAAAATCCATGAATTAATTAAAAAAAAATCAGAATGGCGTTAACTATTCCCAGTAACCCTGTAGCCCACTGGCTTCTAACTCTGTTGACAGCAACCCAGAGAAACACATTCATATGTCCACACATTTCTATATACAAACATTTGTACTTGAATGGTTCATAGCAGAGTTATTTATAATAGCCCCAAAGTGGAAACAACCCAAATATCCATCAGTGGTATAAATAAATGTGTTACAGTCACGAGTAGAATATTATTCATCCATAAAGAGGAACAAAGTACTGATTGATGTTACAACATGAGTGAACCTTCTGAACGTTTTGCTAAGTAAAAGGAGCCAGAAATAAAAGACCACATGTTATGTGATTCTGTTTTTTGAGATGTCCAGAATAGGTACATCTGTGGAGACAGAAAATAGATTGATGTTAGTGCAGGGGTGAGGAAGGGGTTTGAAAAGAGATGGGGTGATGAAATGTTCTAAAACAAGCTGATTGTGTTGATGGTTGTGTAACTCTGAATATACTAAAAGCAGTTGAGTTGTACACTTTAAGTGAGTGAATTGTATGGCATGTGAGTTATATCTCAATTAAGCTATTAAAAATCACTTTTACATTGCAAAGTAGAATATTTACATAAAATTGAATCAAAACCTCCTCTTTCCATATCTGATACATTCTGAGTAATTCCAGTCTCTCCATTCTATTTCTTTAAAAGGTTGGTGGGCACCACCCACCAAATAGATTCCACCACCCATACATTTATAATAAGATTCCTCTCCATTTTACAGATGAAAAAACTGAGACCCAGAGCTTAAGAAATGGGTGCAAGCCTACACAATGTAATAGCTGAGTTGATACTATATGCTGGGTCTTCTGAGCCCATTCCATTGTGCCAGCCAAGAGGCTGGCGTTATCTTTCAAAGATCAGGCAGAATTGGGGTTTAAGAAAGGTACTGGCAGTGGATAGTGTCCTTGTCAACACCTTCACGTGGGGTCGGGTGGTCGGGGAAGCGAAGGGCGGGGAGGAGGGCTGGCTGCCCGGTTGGGCACAGAGCACAGTACTCAGTGCTGCCCACTCTGCATGGCACGGTCTGTACCGGAGGCCCCTTGGTTTATTTTTCAGGCAGAGATGCTTTTTTCTAAGCATTGCAGAGTAAAAACATGAGAAATTCCTAGCTGCCTGTCGTTTAGACTACCTGACTTCTAGCTTTCCCACTGCAAAGAAAATTTGAGGTAAGGGATGATAGAAAATTAGGAAATACATCCAGGAAATGAGGGAGAGGAGAGGAGCTCTTGCATCAGCCAGCTGGGGTGAGTTAACTGTACTCTGAGTCCTTAGCCTTGGCCAGAGATGCAAAAGAAAGAGAATTTTTCATGGAGTAAGAATAGGGAAAGGGGGTGGGAGGCGGGGGTATCCTGTGGTCCTGGGTCAGGTCAGGTGTGGGCTCCTTTCTGAGGACGCACAGGCTGATTTAGACCTGTTGCTCCCTGCTGCTCCCTCCCATGTCCGTGAGAGGCCATTTCCTGGCCGGGGCTATTTTTTCACCAAGTTTTGCTCAACATTTGGAGAAACATTCTACCTCCTTAGTTATTTGCATAAGTATTTGCTTCTTTCCAGCAGGGCCATTTCCCCTGTTAAAATGGACTCCCATGGATTTAAAAGTTTTCTTTTTTCCCTCCCATTGTGCATTTAGTGCTGGTAAAAGGGGGCCCACCTCAGAAACAGCAAACTCCTTGTTTGGTTAGGGGTCCGAGCTGGCAGTGGGCGGTGGGAGGAGCAGCGGCCTGGCCTACTCTTCCCCAGCCTGGCCCTCGGCAGGGAGCCCACGGCCCCTTTGTGCTTGAAAGGGAAACCTGCCACGGGCTGGTTTCCATGACGAGAGAGAGTCCACTGGCGTGGTTTCTGTGGGATGGGGTCTGTTTCTTGCTCAAGAATTGACGCCCTTCCTTCCTTGACTGAGAAGGCAAGGGGCAAGCAGCCTGAAGAAGGGAATCAGAGCAAATATAAATGATACGGAATGAACCAGGGATCGCGAACCTTCTTTGGTGTAAGGTCTCATTCAGGTTCTCCCAACACCCCGGTATAGGAACTACCAAGGTCTGGCAGACCTGCCTCAGCCTGGCTCCTCTTTGCTGCCAGTGTCACCTGGGGGATGTAGCGCCTCCCTTTCCAAACCTGTTTGCTCATCTGTCAAGTGAGTGCAGTGATGCCTCCTCTCATGGGATGCCAGACACCTGGAGCGAGGCAGTCCGTGCACAGCCCTCAGTGTACAGAAGGGCCCACAGCACGTGCTCAAAAAACGATCGCTATTTTTATGATTAGGTGGCAACTTTTCTTATCCCCATTTGACAGATCTGGAAGCTGAGGCACCACACGGGTTATGTAACCTGCCCACAGTAGGGCTGGGACCCGAGTTCAGGGCCGCCTGAGTCTGGACCTCGTGTTTTCACCATTGGGTTCTCCTGGATTATCATCAATGAATGGCTGAAGCTGTGAAGTTTAGGGACGACGCTGTGGCGATGGGCACTGACTCCATGCCTTGCTGCCTTTGCACATTCGCAGGTCTTCAGCTGACTCGCCCAGGTGGCCCGAAGGCAGTTCACCGGGGGAGGGTGGTCACACAGCATGCAGAGGGCCACTGCCCATGCCTGTCTCTCCTTTCCCTCTTCCTCTCTTCCTGGAATTGCTAAGGTCGGGGAGGTGTTTTCCACCCCACTTGGAGCTGGAGGGCTCAGCTGATTTTGGCTGTGCAGACCCCCATCCAGTTGCTCTTTGCGTGTGCATTTTGTTCATTTTGTCTATGAGAGATTATAATCCGTTGTGGCAGATAAAGGCCTTTTCCCTCTCTCCCTCCTCTTTGATGCTTGCAAATATTCCTAGGGGCTAAAAAGTATTGGATGCACCCAAGAAATAGAATAAACACATTTAATGCTAGATTGATTGTCTGAGGCCTTCCTGCCAACGTCCTTCCAGCCATGGTGTATTCACTCTATGTCAGGTTTGTGTGCTCGGCTCTGTGAAATCACTTAGAGCCTGTTGGGCAGGCTAATTAAAAAACAAAAAACAAAAAACAAAAAACAATGCTAGCATGAATCTCTGGAGAGGATTATCCTGGATTCCCTGGGACAGTATCCTCTGTGGTTCCAGGGAGGTCAAAGTTGTGTCTGGGAGTGTGTGGCTATAAAGGCTGCAGATCTTTATTGGGGGCCTTGGTCTGTCTGATGGCTCAAGGAATCCTGTGGACTCAGTGTCGTAATAGTAATAGCAATTTAAAGTGGGCTCATTACTGGAGCAGTTATTGCTTTTGTTCAAAATGGCCCATCTAAGTCAGGCCCTATTAAATACAGCAATTTAACTGACACTTAGCGTCTTTAGGGAGATAAATTATCCTTTGGCCTGGTCACCTCCACTCTGAAATTTGATCATTGGCATGAGCCCTGGGAGAGTAGTTCAGGCAGGTGCATTTGCTCATGGAAGCTCACGTGCCCGTCATTTGTTCAGCACACATTTAATGAGGATCTACTCTATACCTGACACTGTGGAAAGCCCTGGATATATGATGAAAATGGAGACTACGTGGGCCCTGCTTTTAAGTAGCTCACAGCTTTTATTCAGTCATGAAACACTGATTGAGTACCGTTTGTGTGCAAAGTCCTATGCTTGGTACTGTACAGGAGACAGAATAATGGCAGACCATGTGTGGGGGTGGCCTTTACAGTCCCATGCAGAGGTTAGACTTGGAATCAGTTAACTGGGTTCAGCTAGAACTGAGTGTACATTAGAAGAAAGGTGCTGGAAAATGCTGTGAGCATGGAGGGAGGAGCGATTTGTTCCATTGGTTGGGTTGAGAACGGCTTTATGGCGGATGTGACATTAACTGATCCTTGAAGGACATCCTCCCTGAAGAGCGTTGCACAGATTTCCTTTAAAGGAGCTTAAAGCACGGCAACTCCCCAGGGGCCTGGATTGGAGCCAGGAGCCTCCTGAGGGAGGCTGTTCCTCTCCCCATCTCCTGACGCCCGTCGCTCCTTCTAGATGTTCGTGGCGTCCCTTGCATGCCCGCTGTGTTCTCAGCCTACCCACTGGTTCCTCAAGGCACACGTCCACACCATCCCAGGCCCAGTTCTCTTCAGCTCTTCTAGCTCAGTTCTTGTGGCTCTCTGCTCACCCTTATTCTGAGCCTAAAAGACCCAAAGGGAGGAACGGCAGCCACCTAGTAGTCTTTCCTGGCCGCCTCAAACATGTCACCAGTCCCTGGCAATCCCCCTCGGATCAACCCCCCCCCCCCCCACACACTGGTTCAGTTGGCAGCAGTTGGCAGGGTCCAGCACAGGTGACAATGGTGACCTTCTGTCGGGGGCCATGGGCACAGCAGTATCCAGGAAGCATGAGTCATGTCCTGTAGACCCATCGTTGTTACTTGGAGAAGGTCTCTGCATGTGCCTACAGAGATGTGTCTGAGGATGTTTACTGTCGCTCTGTATGCAGCAGTGAAGCACTGGACATGGCCTCGTTGTCCATCTGAGAGAACTGAGTGAATAGATGGTGGTCCTGTCGTGAAGTGGAGTGCCGTCTGGCAACTAAAATGAATAGAGTAGATCTTTACACACGGATGTGGATAAATCTCTAAAGAAATTTAGAGAGGGAAAAGGAAGGATCTATATGGTATATGCCACCAGAGTTTAATACCTCACAAAACAGTAGTGTACATCTATCTCTCTGTCTCTCTGTCTCTCTCTCTCTACCTATCTCATCTATGTAGTATATATGTATATGTCTGTGTATACATACATAAATTACATATACACTACACTATATTATGTGTGTATATAATATATATATCACACACATGTATACTATTGAGTTATACATATGTGGTAAAAGTAGAAAACATGGAAAGAAGATATGCACTGGGATTGTAGTTCCTTCTGGATAAAGTGGAAAGAGAAAGGGATGCTGTGTGGGAGGGTGGTCTCAATCATCCATTTTACAGTATCTTATTTCTTAAGAAAGATATGAAATATGACAAAATATTAGTATCTGTGAATTTGGGAGTCTGGGTAAATGAGTCTATCATGTTAAAAACTGTACTTCTTTATATGCTTGAAATGGTTCGTATTGTGAAGAAGTTTGTTCAGAGAATGGGAGACTGTATGGACAACCTGGACCTTAGTTTGTGGGGAGAAAGGTCCTTGATGATCCAAGGAGAAAGGGCTTTGGGGTGGTGGTGTGGGAGCTGGGGACACGTTAGGCGGAGACAGTGGCGTGGCCAGCCCCCAGCTGAGGCGTAGTGAGGGGGCACGAGCCCGAGGCCCGGAGGCTGGGTAGGAAGCTGCTGTGATGGTCCTGGCGGGGCCATGAGGGCCAGAGCTGGGGGAGAATGGGTTGCGACCCCGAGAGCCCCCAGGGGTAGCAGTAGGACTGACTGGTAGGGACCGGAGGCGGGAAACTGCACCTCAGCACCGTGCCCTTCACCTTCCAAGGGATCGCTGGCCGTGGAGGTGGCAGAACGGGTGTACCTGGACTGAGGCTGTGTGCTGACTGCGCAGTGGTACCTTCTCCATCAGGAAACCACCTGGGAAAACAGTATGGTTGGAAAGAGAGCTGGGAGGAAAGAAGGAATCTGAGGAGAAGATGGTCGCCTCCCAGAGTCTGACTGGTCAGGTGTAAGTCCCTAACGTTTTGTGATTTGAATGACATGTAGATGTGCTCGAAATCTTAAGTATCTCATTTCCAGTCCCACATTACGATGCCACTTACTATGGAAAGATTCTGCAGAGGAATCCTTTAAATAAGGAATTCCATTCACGAGTTACTGCCTAGTTTATCAACAAGTATCTTAATTGAATTATTCAGGGAATTGAATTATTTGGGGGAAATGGTCTCTTCAAAGTCAAAGCTCCACTTACCTTGACTTACTAAAGGCATGACCATTTGATTCTCCGATGGTCTCCATCCCCACTAAAATTCTGAATGACTTTTATTGCTATTGTTACTGTTCCTTGTTGTGGAGATACGTTTAATCAGAAAGGAGAAAATAAAAATCACCAGTATTCCTACCATTCAGAAAAAATGTGATATAGTATTCTTTCAGATGTTACTACGTATCTGTGTGTCTATGTGTATGTCGTTTTTAAACGTTCTGTTTTTGTTTTACACATGCTGAACATGTTTCTAGTCATTGAAACATTTCTATTTAGTATATCCTCAGTCTTCTTTACTCTTCCTTACTCTATGGGTCAGTATAATTTTTATTAGCTTGTTTTCTGTAGTCTGTATTATGAGCACAGTAGGGCTTCATGTTCTTAGTGTCCCACCTGAGAATGCCTATTCTAGTACTGACTGACTTTGGAAACCATGCCGTGCCTCTCTTGACTGGGCTGCTCTTCCTCCAGGGAGAGGGCTTCACCTAGTCACCAGTTCTTCCACACCAGTGTTGATGGCTGTATTGTATTCCACCTGGTAGATGTTCCATAATTTATTTAATAACCTCTCCCTAATTTAGGGCATTTGTGTTGTTCCCAAGCTTTTGTTTGTGATAAGCATCATTGTAGATAACATGTTTGTAGCTATTATTTGTGCACATTTCTGCAGGTTGGAAAATTTCCAGAGAAGTTCCACACCCATTCGAGCCCCCCGAGTGTTGAATGGCCAGGAGCAGTGAGAGTGGCCTCCCGCTGGCTCCTACAGGGCGGGAGCCTGGGAACTCCCCACTTTGTGCATATGTCGTCCTGTGTCATCTTTCTCATTCCCTTAACAACCCGAGTTGCAGCTAGTACTAAACTGTTTGTTACTCTTACTGCCCTGACAAGAGGGGAGCACACAGATGGTCTCAAAGAACTCACGGACACGCTCAGCGCCATCTCCTCCTGCTGCTTTTTAAAGACATTTTTTAAGCTCTGGCTCTTTGTCTTAGCCGCCACTCAGGGTCACCTTGAGTGTTCCCGTGAGGAAACCAAGGCTGCTTAGGTGGGTCAGGGGCCCCTATGGTGCACCTACTCCACTGCTTCCCACTTTTCAGTAGGAAAGAGTTAGAGAGGGACCATCTAAGTAATGAGGTAGTGTTTATGCAACAGAAGCTCACAGTCGTCCTATAAATTCATTAACATAAGGACCGCCATTTCCTGTACAACTGTGTCAACTTTATTCATTAGCTGTCTGGTAGAAAGTAATCTTGCATGTCTTATTAGGTTACCATATACATTTTTGTTAGGTAAAACCATACACATTTCCAATTAAGACAAAGAATGTGCAATTTCCTGAAGTCAGGATTGAGGTCATAACCTTGAGTGCTCAAGAATTCCAAGTTTAATTCATCACCTGATTTATGGTTACTAAGAGGAAATGTCCTGTCAATATTAGATGTAACAAAAAGGTGATCTGGCAGTGACAAGTCACTCTTCTGATGGCCAAGCCTGATCTGAACTTCTCTGGCTGGTGCAGGCAGTTTTCTGCTATCAGAGGGAGCACATCTCTGGAGAACAGCCATGCTCTCTTCTAATAACCTTTTTCTGTGTAAGTGTAGACTGCATGCAGATTTTATGGAAGTTACATGTTGCTTTTCTTCCATTTTACCTGTGTTTTCTCAGCCTGCTTTCCTGCTAAAGTGGAAGGCCCTTCATTCAGGAAGCCTGTGAGCTTTTCAAGCCAAGTAGCATCAAAGAGATTTGGTCTTACAGTAAAGAGTCCTGCCATGTCCTTCTTGGAAGGACCGGGAAGTTTTTGTTGTCTTCACGCCTCTTCTCGACAGTCACGCTCCAGGCAGGGAGCGTAGCGTCATCTTAGTTCAGCTTAGATCACATGACCTCCCTTTGGCTAGAGAGGGTAAGGCTCTTGATTTATGGTCCTTTTACATCTTAACCATTAAGTGAGGTAATTCCAGTAAAGCAGGAGGAGAAGTGGGTGCTGTGGAACTTAAAAAACCACAGCGGTGTCCACTACAGCTGCAACTTGGAAACAACCTGCTCAATCCCCATCCCACTAGAAGCGTGAGCTCAGGGACCGTGGGGGTCACACCCCTTGAGACTCTTCTCTGGCCCCAGCAGTTTGCTCTTGTTTAGTCCCTTTTCTCCCTAAATCATGTAGGCTGCCGAGTTAACAGAGTTGACTCACAGATGAGGATGTTAGGCTAGAGGGAAGAGCCTAGAATTTAGGAGGTAAATAGATGGGCTAAAATTTTGCCTCTGCTACTTACTAATTTGATGATCTTGACTTTTCCCAACCTTGGTTTCCTCATGGGTACAGTCAAGAAGATGGGACACGTCAGAGAGTTGTTCAGAGAATTAAACGGAATAGCCTGGGTGAAAGCACTGAGCTTTGTGCCCTGGACTTAGCAGGCACTGAATGAATGAAGGTGTGGCATTTTCTCCCTCCCCAGAGCCCTGGTTAGCATCTGGGGCTTGCTGTCCCTCAGCAGGTATTAAAGAGCATGGATTTGAGGGTCATACAGACCTGGTTCCCTTGCTTTCTGATTCTGTGACCTTGGGCAAGGTATTTAACTTTCTGAGCCTCTGTTTCCCTCCTCTGTCAAATTAGCACTAAATTCCTCCTCCCTCACATGGCCCTAGTGAAGGACCCTCTGAAGATGCAGGTTCTGTGTTCCTGCATCAGTGCATGGCACGTAGACAGTGCTCTGGTCCAGGGGGTGAATCTGATGGGCTCAAGCCCAGGACCCAGACCTCACTTCTGTCTGCATCTGGCGCCCCTTCTTCCTGCTGGGATAGCGGCACTTGTAGCGGAGGAGGAGGAAGGGGCTGCTGCTACACCGCAAGCCTGCTCAAAGTTCCCAGCCCTCCTGGCCTCCCATTTGTGTCTTGATGTGGGTTATCCTGTCCTCCGTTCCACACAGTGGGGCTCAGTGACTCTCTCAAATCTGAAAGTTAACAATTCTAATTCCAAGAGCTTTGGAGAAGTCCCACCTCCCCAGCAGGCATTATTTATTTATGCTTTAATCTTTGTAGATTACTCTGAGTTGCACTCAGCATTCCCGAGAGCCCAAGTGGAAGTAGTGCGTGCACCCAAACGAAGTAATGCACTTTCTACTAGCAAGGGAACATGTAATTTGCAGGAATGTGTGTCAAGACCCACCCTGCTAAATTTATACCCTGTAATTTGCAAGGTTTGCTGGCACCAAATCGGCAGATTGGTGAGTCTAGCCTACCTGCTTTGCAATTATATCTGCTGGCCCGTATTGCAGGAATGAGTAACTGGGGAGAAAGAGATCTCAATCATTTAAGTAAATTAGAACCCTCTCCTGGGACCCGTCTAAGCTCACCTTCTGGTAGAGGAGGCTGGTTAATGATGTTTCATTTGTACAAACTTGAGACCCATTGATAAGGGCAAGGAAGGAAAGAGGCAAAGACACCAGTGTTTAGGCTTTCCCTGGTGGGTGTGGACCACAGTCCTTGGGAAGACATCTCTGTGGAACCTCCCCTCTGGCAGACCTCTGGAAAAGGAAAACACAAAACTAATAGAACAGAAATGATTTCATGGTCTGTTTTATGAGCTGCATCAGCCCTAATAATTGGCTCTGGGGAGATTCTTATTAGTTTTTAAAACTGGAAGTCACTTTGCAGCCTCTGCAGACCAGTGATTTTTATAAAATCCTCATAAAATTTCTGTTTTGGGACATCTGCAGAAGAATCCTGTAAGCTGACATGCCGTATTTTTGTTCTGTGAGGTGTCAGGAGGAGGCTGGGTTTTCCCATGATTATGGTTTGATGGCCAATGAAAGAATCCAGGGAAAGATAAAGTGAATTGTAGGCAGCCCAAGCCCTGGTGTAAATCCCAGATCCTCTATTACTCCATGTGACCTTGGGCTGACTACTTAACCTCCCTGAGTGGCCTTTTCTCATTTGAGAGATGCAGCTAATGATTCCTTTGATTAAAGCTGTTATAAATATTAGATGTTTGTACAGGCATCAGGCATATGGAGCACACTCAATAAACGGTAATTATCATCAATGCCATTTGTATTTGGGGAGGGCAGGTTATTTATCAGTTGTAAAGAACACTTGGCTACATAAACCAGGCAGAATTGGTAAACAAGTTGGGTAGAATCCTTTATTCATTCAAAAGCCATTTGTGTGTATACCCTGGGGCTTGCAAATGCAGGCTGGAGGTACAGTTGACCCTTGAACTGCACAGGGCCACTTATATGGGAATTTTTTTCAGTAAATATGGTACAGTACTGTTAATGTGTTTCATTTGTGATTTCTTAATAACATTTTTCTAGCTTTATTAAAAGAATACAGTATATAATACATATAACACACTAAATATGTGTTATTCAATAGTTTATGTTCTTGGTAAGGCTTCTGGTCCACAGTAGGCTATTACTAGTTACGTTTTTGGGGAGTCAAAAGTTATACTCACAATTTCAACTTTGCAGGCCAGGCGGGTGGCAGCATCCCTAACCCCCAGGTTATTCAATGGCCAACAGTAGTTGATGCTATTGATGGGAGTGGGCTTGTAGCCAAAGGAAAACCTCACTCATTCCACTCTAGGATTCAGTGAAGAAGGTGGGATTCTTTTTAGCCTTGGGAACGCCTCAAGTCTTGAAAAATATAAAGAGGGATTTAGAATCTGGAGAGAGAAAGAGAGGGAGGGATCCTTTCTCCTGGGAGTTGGTTGTGGTCAGGGAGCAGACCTTTAAATGCTTCTATTGCAAGATTGGGTCTGTAAATCCCACTGAGATCCAAGCCTGCAGGGTGAGAAAGAATGACTATTTTCTGCGTGTGGCGTGCATGTGTGGCGCACGTGTATGGGGTATGTGTGCCTACGTGTGCCTGTGTCTACTCCTACTAAATATTTATGTGCTGGTGAAATGCAGCTGGGAACAGCCCACGTTTAACTGGCTAAATATTAATAAGCATGTTCAAGAGAACTGAGGCCTTTGTTTGCTCTTCCTAAGAAATGAATCCGTTCTTATTCACTGTGTTTCTGCCGGAAATCTGCTGCACGGGAAGAAGTACTGCTTTGTTTTCCTTGTATGCTTTCCAGTTTGGATTTTTATTTCCACTGAGGCCTTATTTTTAAAAACATGTTTGTACAGCAGACTTACAACGGTGGAGATGATAGCAGTCTCTTATAACTTTGCCTATGAAAAGAGTTTATGTATTATTTTTATTTCTTTTAATCGACCATTCACTCACCTTCCTTTTCCTCCACACAGGACTGTGTCAGGTATGTCCCTCCACTGTATTTGTTCTGCCTTCTCCAGTGCTCTGGTGTCGAGGTCTAAGTACCCACCGTCACTTTCATCTCGCTTCCTGGTAGCCCGTGAAGTGGATTCTGTAGTGTTCTAACGTTCATCCTTCCCTCAGCTCCTGTCTGTGGTTGCTTCTACTGTTTCCCTCCCGGCGCTTCCCTGAAGAGCTCATTTCCTTATCTTGGCATCACTTCCTAGGAAACTCGCTTTTCTGCTCTGAGGCTGACCTGTTCATTTCATTAAGTCAAATGCTTCTAAACTACAGTTTAGGCCCGCTGGTTTGGGGTAGTCATCACTGATAAGGCTTTTGATGAATCTGTTTGTGGGATTTGGTTGGATGTCCTGGTCACCTGACTGAAAAGAAGGCTAAGGAAAAAGTGCAGAAGACATGATGTGTAACTTACACACCTGAAAAATTAGTTTCCATTAGAACAAAGACATTCCCCCGTCGGCAGTTTCTGTTGAAATGGGTGAAGTAGACCTGGGAGAATGAAATGAAGGTTTTGGTCAAGTCCTGGCTGTGCACGCTCATGAGTGGGTTTCATGCGGCTCAAATGCAACTGCTGTTTGTTTTCTTACTGATTTGCTTACAGAAAGTAGCAGAAATTTCATCCATGCAGAAAATGCTGTGAGTCACTTCATCTCCTGCGAAAGCTTCTTTACTGTTGTTATTGCGGAAGGAGCACATCAAAAGGCAGGTCTAGAAAAACAGTTTTTCAAAAAGCTTGTCTTATGGGTCCTATCAAGCAGTTATTTTTCAGAAATCTGTAACCAGTATCAGGAATTTTCCAGCTTTGCCAACACTGCCACTTACTACCATCTCATTCTTCTCCTTGCGTTTGCTTCTGTCTTGTTGGCTTTTGAGTTTTGCAGCTTTGAAGGAAACCAGTGAGAATTGTTAACAGGGTGCTCAGGCCCCCCAAAATAGCCCCAGCATTGGAGTTGGAAGAATGTCATCTACTCGGATGACTTGTGTCTGGTTCTCCGAATGCTCAGCTTTGAACCCAGTGTAGCTTCCTTTATTGCTTGTTACATTTGGGGAATGCCTGCCCCTTGCTCCAGTGGTGCAGCATAGAGAAATAAAGCACAGCGTTAGCCTGAGCAAAGCATGTAACTAGGACAGTGGATCTGCTGCCAGAAATACCATCTGCTATTTTCCAAAGCCAAAGATTGATGACTTGGGTTGTCTCCTCCTTCAGCAAACAGTCAAGGGACTCTGTTTATTTATTTATTTTAGGTTTGACCAGCCTCTGGTAACATTTCTTATTAGAAGGTGGAATATATGCTGGAGTTAGTAAAGTAAGGCTGAACTCTTTGATTCCCAAATAAGTGCCTAAAACCCTCTAGTAGCTTCCAAATTGGATTTTCTTACTCTTTCCGACCGCAGCATCTTTCTTTGTAGGGCTTCCAGGCTAACCTACTGGAAGCATCACCATCTCATGTCACTCCCTGCTCAGAAACGGATGCTGTTGGTTTCTTATTGTGTACAAAGTGAAGTTCGGACTCCATGCCTGGCTTTTAAAGCCTTTCTCAGCCGGCTGTCCCTTGTTCCTTTTCATGACCCTTTGCTTTCACGCCTCCCCTTAGGTTAGCATTTCACTCGGAATGCAGGTCTCCGTTTTACCACCCTGCAAAACCAGCCTGGCTGAAAACAACGCCATGAAGCATTTCATGGCACTTCTCTGGAATAAGTTTCTCCCTCAGTGATTCCTACATCCTCTTTTCTACTCCTTTCTTAGGATGTTTATACCCTAGCTTTTATAATTACAGCTGGTTACGTACACACACTCTGTGCTTCTGGTCAACTGTAGGCTTTGAATGCACTTGTATTCCCTACAACCTGGAGTGCATGAGGTGCTCAGAAAGTTCTTTTTGGATGATGGAATGAATCGGTGAGTTGAATGAACACTTAACCGTAAAACAGAGCACTCGGTAGACAACAGGTCACTATTAAATATAAGTATCTTGTGCTGTGGCCCCCGTGCAGTGGCAAAATGTCATTGTCAAGGAGAACACTGGCTCGAGCAGTGTGGCTTCGAGAACACAGCAGCTGCATAGCTTTAGATTGGATGGCCCTCCCACGTTGGAGATACATGACTTTTAGGACTTGTGTGTCAGAAGTTCCACTAGTCCAGTGATACTCTAGTTATGACTTTGAAAGGGTGGAGAGAGAATCATAGCAGTTGCAGCGTGTGTATTTTTCATCATAAGTGATGTGGTCCTGCATAGTAAGGTGGTCTGTTTTTGCTGTTTTGGAACAGTTAGTAGAGGAAAGAGTGCTTTGAGGAGCCGGGTAGACCTTGATTGGCATCTCAGTTCTCATGGACTGGCTTCTCATCTTGAGCCTCAGTTTCTTCATCAGTACAATGGGCATCAAAGCTACTCAGTAGGCGTGCAGGATTAGGTAACAGGCACAGAGTACCGGTGCAGGCCCCGGCCCCTAGTGGGTCCTCCACAAATGGAGGTATCACTTCTAAGGGAAGTGGTGACCTGGCATCGGCATCGTGATTTTGTGACCAGAGTGTGCTTAGCTGTGGTAGAAGAAGGTCGTTGTTTCTAATTTGAAATGTCTAAAATTGCTTTTTTGTTGTATTTGAAGGTGGTTTCTTACTGTTGATTTTAATTAGTATATTTAGTTTGCCTTCCTTCTATAGTCTAAGCAACAAGAGGTTAGGGAATATGAGTACCGTATCTCTGTTTTAAAGATGTGAACCTCTGGGAATTTTGAAATTAGAAAAACTGAATGGAAAAGGTAGAAAGTAACAAAATCTGTGGTGCTTGGGGCAGAGAATGGAAGTACATGCAAAGTTTAAATTCTTAGTTCTCCATGATAGTTTTCTAAAGTTACTTGTTAATTTTGAACTCTAATAGAAGACCTACTATGTATAAATTGGCTTGCCCATAGAGGATTATATTTTATATATTTAGAGCTAGAAATGTTAATATTATTTATTTATATGGGCATTCTGAGAAATTTTCTAAATGTTTCTGAACTTCCTTTTGTCTTGTCTTTTAAGCAGTACTGAGGATAGTGCCTGACTCACTGGGAGTTCGGTAGAAACAGATGTTTTCCTGAAGTTATTTGCTTGTAGCAGGGCCCCTGAGCCCCTTGGCAGCTTGCTTGTGAGGAGGAACTTTGAGGGACGGGTGTGTTTTCCCTTGGATGGTGTTTTACTAATCGAATCTCTTTTCTCGTTGCATGTGTGTAACCCCCCAGGGAGTGTGTTCGAGGTTTTTCCTCCTGTTGAGGAGTTGGGGTGGTTGATGGTGGCTTTGCTGACCTGCCTGAGTTTGGAGCTATTGAGGCCCTGTTCCTCATGTTCGTTTGCGCATTGTCTACTAGGATCAGGAAGGCACTGAGGAGAGCTGATGCAACGCCTGGTTTGCTGGCAGCCCTTTCTTTCCCGTTAAGATACTATTTTTTTTCTTTTTTTAAAGTCTTCAGTTGGTTCTTTCTTTTTCAGGCTTTCCTGCTGTGATCTTTGGATTTGGGACTTGCTGCTAAGATGTGTGTCTGTGATTCTTGGGCCTGGTGAGTGTGACCTGAGGTGTTGCTTCCTCACCTCACTGCCTCCCCGCTCCCAGAGTTGAGTTTTGAGCAGGTCTTTCGTGTTTACACAAGTTTATGATTTTTCCTAGGGTAGGGGAGGTGTCAGGAGATTGGTAGGGGAGGTGTCAGGAGATTGAGTTGCTCTGGGCTGGAGTTTGAACAGAAGCTGTTTGTTTTACGGGAGCTGATCTGAGAGAGAGAGACAGAGAGGTGCTCGACAGGAATGCAGTGTGTCTGTATAGGGGACACAGATGGACGGTACTGCCCACCAGGCCTTGAATGAAAGTGCAGTAACAATATGGTGTGAAATGATGGTCCCGGTGGTGCGGGAAGAGTCGGAGTTGCTGGAGGGGTACCGTATGCAGGTGTGGGCTGCAGCCCTGATGATTTCTCAAATTCAGATCCACAAAATCAGGCTAGTCCTCTTTGCCGGGGGCTCTTGCTTTCCTGTGCTGCTGCTGGGGGTGGCAGCCGCTGTGCCCGTGAGCTAAGAGCGACCTTCCTTCCCTGGAGCTGAGGCTCTGCTCCCTGACCTGCTGGGCGGTGGTGGCTGCAGCGGGGCAGTGCCTTTCCGAAAGCGCGGTTACAGGGAGCGAGAGAGAAAGCCGGATTCAGACTTCCTACTTGGCCTCAGGAGGAGATCAGCGTTGCGTTGCCTGATCTGTGGATTCATTCCATGAACTTTACATTTTGTTTTTTGTCAAAGACAAACAAAACCCCTTTTTTATTTAGCAAAAGGGGAGGAGCCCCCGAAGTAATCCCATGAATACGTTCGTTGAAAACCCCAGGTATTCCTGATGGCCAAGAATAACCCCAGAAAAGTTTGGGGAGTGAGGTTGAAAGTAACGAGTGGGGGCATTGACTTCTAGAAGGGGGTCCGCCCCCTGTGTAGAGTCTTTTTGGGATGAGAGCTGGAGCAGCTGGGCAGACTTTTTGCAAAGGCTTCCCAGAGGCCTGTGCTCCAGCCTGTTCAGCTGATGGGACCACAGGGCCTTGTGCCAGGCCTGAACAGTTTGCGTGCTTGGGGTTTATTGGGGTGTGGCTGATGCCATTCTGGGCACTGGAGAAAAGGAGTGGGACTCTTCTGATATTTGGGGAAAATGAACAAATCAATTAAAAATAAATGCTGGACATTCCATTCCCTGGTGCTCACACGGCCAGTCCCCACCTGTCCCAGAACGCTTGCACTGGGGGCCATTGGACTTGGTGTGATTTGGCTGGGGAGTTTGCCAGTGGTGCAGGCTGTAGAAGGAGGGAAGGAGAGACTCCACCTGGAATAGACAGAGACAGTGCCTATGAGCCAGCTACCTGCTGAAAAGATTTCTTTTATTATTTAAGTAAGCTTTTTAGAGACATTTATCATATATATACTGAAAAGCACACAGATGTTAACTGGGGAGCTCCATGAATTTTCATGTAGTCAACACAGTGGGGAACCAGTGCTCTCAGATCAAGAAATAAAGCATCACCAACATCCCAGAACTCCCACTGTGCTCACCTGGCCCCCCAACCCTGCTGCCCTGTCCCAACCTCCAACGTCATAGATAACTTTGAACGGGCAGGAATAAAAATGTCTGGTTCCTTTTACTCAACATTAAAAACATCTCATTTCTGTGCCCCCTTTTCCAGGAGGCAGGCTGTGGGATGACCCTCTCTCCTCTTATGTCAGGAGGACAGTTCCGAGGTCTGGGCAGTCAGACACCCTGCCCGCCTTGGGCTCCTGGCTCCAGCACTGGTGTTTCAGGCGCCCTTGAATGGCTCTTCTGTCTTCGAGCAGAAAGGGTGACCTGATGCCACCAGGGAGATCCAGTGGCATGGAAGCAGGAGTCCAGAGTGACCTATCATTGTGGGCTCACAGTGAGTGCAAGCAAGCCTTGGCGAGACATGCTACATTCCTCGCAGAGGACAAATTAAATTTATATCCTTTCATCAGTCAGAGCCCATCATTCCCACGCAGGCCACCAAGGTGGGGGCCTCTTTTGGGGAGAAGGGCTGCGCAGGAGGGACGGGAGACGGGCGGCTGTGGAAAGGAGGCTCATAACTTCTCTTGTGGCGTTTATCTGTGTTCTAAAAGGGAGATAATCCTTGGGTAATTCCCCAGAATAACTCATTAAGAAGCAGCTTCCACAGGTTCTCTGAATGATTCCCTATTCAGTTATTCATTGACGTTTTTAGTTTGGACCAGTGTTTGGGGCTATTCATTTCATAACTATGTAAAAGAACTCTTCCCCAAACTTGCTTCTCCTAAGTTTAAAGGAATGATTTGTCTGTTTTGTATTTTGTGAATTGGTGAATAGGATGACCTTTTCCTTTTGGCTTTTGCTTCTTAAGGTTAAAGGAGCCGATATCTGTGTGTGTGTGTGTGTATGCATGCCTGTATGCATGTATGTGTGCATATGTGTGTGTGTGAATGCATGCCTGTATGCATGTATGTGTGCATATGTGTGTGTGTATGCATGCCTGTATGCATGTATGTGTGCATATGTGTGTGTGTGTGTGTGTGTGTGTGTGTGTGTGTGTGTGATTTTATAATGAGCGGTGCTCTGCGACCCCTCCCCAAGATCATCTTGGTTATTCTTATAAGTTCTTCAGGCATATTTACTCTGGTGATATTTTCAGGAATTTGTTTTGAAGGAAAGATGCCAATAAAAATATACACATATTTTTAATGGACCTCTCAGTTCCTTCCCTCAGAGTGCGTATTTTAGAATCTTGCAGACACGTAAATACAGGTGCCTATGTATTATCACTTATATATCTAGAGATTTAAAAAAAGATGAATTATAATATACCTTTTGTTTTGAAACTTGCTTTCAGCCCTCTGCCTGTATTATAGATATTCTTACGTAGAGGTACATTCCGGCTCCTAGGTTCTTCTTAAAGCTGTAGTGTTCCAGCGTGGATATGCCCTATTTCTCTCTCTCCCTCTTTTCTTTAAAGTTTTGAGCATTTACAAATGAGGATATAGAGGGGAAAAAAAACCTTTCTGTGTGTTTCTCTATTCCTAAGGCTAGAGTGCTAGGAATGGAATCAGTGAGCCCAAAGGTGAGCCCAGTGAAAGTGCTGGGTCCTGCTGAAGGGCCCCAGAGAGGCTGTACCGCTTTATACTCTCACCAATGGTGTGAGTGTCAGTTGCCTCACATCCATGCCAGCTCTCACTATTACCCACCTTTTTAAGTTTGCCAATCAGATTGTTTTAAAAAATGGCATTTCCACTCAAATTTGTTTAACTGCCAGTGAGGTTGCACATCTCTTCTTTCATTTGCTAGCCACCTTTATTTTTTTGCGACATGCTTGTTTATTTCCCTTATCCATTCTTCTCTTGCTTTGCTTGTAGTTTTCTTACCTATTTTTAGGGAGTTCTTTGCAGTTACGGACATAGGATTGTTTTAAAAGATGCATGTAGAAAAAGACCCCACACCGGTTGGCATTCTTGGCTGTACAACTCCATAAAAGATCAAGTAGTCTGTCTTCTTTCTGGCACTGGTTAAAGGCTTTGGTTTTCTGCATTGTTTTTATTTAATTAGGTGAAGTTTTTCCTCCTGGCTGAGAGTCCTGGCTGTCTATAAATGCGTTATCATTTGTGCAGCACGGGGTGAACTGTGATGTGCAGCGGAGAGTGAGTGGGACCAGGCAGGGGGTGGCCCCTGTGGGAGCGGATCACCGCAGACGCTCAGTGAGAAGCCCAGCCCTTGCCTCCTGTATCTCAGACACTCTGGTCTCCTCCGTCTTTAGCATGATGGCACATGATCGACAAAGGAAGAGCCGGGGAGGACCTCTCGGGCCGAGTTGGCAGTGTGTTCATTGTGTTTCTTTATTCTGCTGGCGTTTCCTGGATCGGCTGCTCCCTAAGCTCTTGGCAGGTTCCCACGGAGCCAGTGCCCTTCCCCTTGCGGCCAGAGCGGGTGGAGGCTCGCTGCCTTCCACACTGGTGAGCAGACTGGACTGCTGGGTCAGAGGACGCCAGGGCTGTCAGGAACAGGGGCCGCTGGCGGCCTGAGTACCAGTGCTCCTGTGGTCCTTGGTGATAGAGACAGACCCTTGGCTGAACCCACATAGGCCCCTTCTTTCCACCGGGCCACCCTCACTGCCTCCAGGAGTGGATGGCTGGCTGTTCTGCCTGCTCTGAATGGGTCGCAGCCCCAAATGCTGCTGTCTCTGGTGCAGCTGTCATTACGCCCTGGATAGGGAAAGAAGCAAAGGCCAAGTGCAGGGCCCTGAGGGTTTGGGGTTCCCTGCAGGGAAGAGGGGAGACCAGCCTCCCTGTGATGGATACCTGAAGGCGTGACTGCGGCTGCCTCTAGCCCCACATGGAGCAGGCACAGGGCCGACTCTTGGGGGTGGTTTCAGCTCCTCAATGCCTCTGGGTCTGGTTCTTCTCCCCACATAGTCTGTGTCCATTCTTGATTCCTGTGAGCTGACTCTGAGGTTGTGGGTCCTCACGGGATGTTGGATTTGTCTTGAGACATTGCTGATAGCCCGTGTCATACACAAAGTCTTCATGCCTGAGAGTTCTGGAGGCCAGCTCCTGCTTGCCGAGGTCACAGTCTTATTGGATTACATTTACAGGTTATTGGGCTGTATTTGAATTTTGTGCTGTGAGCCATGAAGAATTACTGGTTTAAACTCAAGCAAATTTGGAGGTGAAGATCGCTTTGTGGAAAAACTCCAGGGTCCGTGGACTTCTCAGGAAAGAGAATAATATGAATAAAATATATATTTGGTTCCTCCTTTCTACCCCCATTTTTTAAATAAATGAGTTCAGATCGAATTATTATCTGAGCATGAAGAAACATATTTTCATTCTGTAAATCTTAAACTGCATGTAAATGTGGACTGTCCACAGGATTGAGGAATAATAGTATTTTTCAGGAATAATCCACAAAATATTTGGTGGAATGTTTTTCGTATTATAGCACAACGAAGCAACCATCCATATTTCCATTCACCCACACACTTTATTCCTCCATCCCTTGCTCCGTCCTTCTGCCCATCTGTCCACTTATGCTTCCCTCCCTCCTTCCCTGGCTTCCTCCATCCCTCTATCCATCCATTTCAATAAGCATGCTCTCTTTGGCTCTGGGCTACCTTAGGACACATTCTGTCCTCTGGTGTAATAGTTGTTTGTGGGATTTTGTGGAAGACAGGCGCACAAACAGTGGAGCACTTGGCAAGTGAAGAGAGAGAGATGTGTGTATGTCATGTTGAGAGGTCTGATGAGGAGCTTGTACAGTGACCTGGGGTTGGGGAGGAACTGCTGGAGGGTGGGCTGGCCAGCACACACAGGCCTCCCGTGCTGACCCCAAGGCCTTGGGCTTTACCCTTCCTGGGATGGAAACCCTGGGCAGGCTTGAAACAGCAAGTGATGTGGTCAGATTTGCCCTATAACTGGTGGGGATACCTTTTAGGGTCGAGATTGAAGTCACAAAAGACCCTGAGGAAGCCATTAATACAAAACAGGCAAGGGACTAGGATTTGAACCAGGGTTGTGAGTGGTAGGGATGGCGAGGAAAGATGGATGCGGGAAATATTTAGCACCTGTTGATTGATGTGGGTGTGGGTGTGGGTGTGGGTGGAGAGGGGTGGTTGGCGGTGCTCCCAGCTGAAATACCCAGGGATGCAGGAGCAGGGCTAGAAGGAAAATGAAAAGTTTTGTTTTGGACGGGCTGCGTTTGTGTCAGGGATGGAAGCGTGTGGGCAGCAGGGGGTGGAACGGTCAGAGAGCCTGATGTGTGGAGGAGGCCCAGGGAATGGAGTTGGTCCCTTCCAGCAGAATTGTGCAGTAGGTAAAGATTGAAAACACGCCTTGGACTGAGCAATTGGGAGGCCTGGGAGGCCATTGGTGACTTCGTGAGGCAGGTTCAGGAAAGTAAGGGGGATGGGAATCAGCTGGGTGTCGGGGACTGAAGATCACGCAGACTATAGGGTCTGAAGGAATCGAAAGGTTGATCATGTCTTGGGGTTCACCAAGCCTTTGACTCCTTTCCAGGGTTCCGTGCTGAGCTGCCCATCCGCAGAGCACCGTAGTGACCTGAACTGGAGCCACACTGTAAGGCATCTTCAGTTTACTGAAGCATTGTTTCTTAAGGAGCAGCTCCTTCCTCCAGATCCCCCATCGCACCTGGCAGGGTTCTATTGCGTTCAGTTCAGGGTGGATCCTTTCACACTTAAGATCACCTTCCTCTAAGTATTAATTATGTAACTACATTAACATGGTATGTCTTGTGTAGTGACATATTATGTGTCTACAGCCTATCTCGTCTTTATATAATAGCAATTCTTTAATAGTGAATAATAATACCTTTAACAAGTGAACTCTGGCTCATCTTATGGCCTCTATCTGCATGCTGTCTTGTAAGATGTATGAAAATCCCACAAGCTTCTGTTGAATTTTTAATACATTCTTTTTTCCTTCAGAGGTTTTCTGGTGAGAGTGATACACAATGAGAGCTGTAATGTTTTCAGATCTGTGACTATGTGAGTCCAGTACCAAGATGGACAGAACAACCCTTTGATTACCCAGCGAGCTTGTCAACATTGTGTTTGTGCATCTTCCATTTTCTAGATGAGAAAATTGAGGCAGAGAGGGCTCACGCCATTCCCTGAGCTTGGAAAGAGTGGAATTAGAATTCAGAGATGGGGGGCTCCACAGCCCATCCCAGGGAGTGGAGCTGTAGAATTCCACTTTAATTTTTAATTTCCTTTGTTGTCTGGACTGTCATAAGCTGCCCTCCACAACCTGAAAAACCCAAACAGGTTCGTCTGTGTCATTTCAGCCCTTTGATTTACCAAATCTGACAAGGCTCTTGCAAAAGTAAATGGCTCACTCTGAAAGCAGCGTGCCTTCAGACGTGCGTGCTGAAGCGAGCACTCCGGCAGTAAATACTGCTTAACTCTGGCACTTGCTAGATGTACAAACATCGTTTGCTCAAGAAGTCAGCTAATTCCTTATGATGGAGGGCCTGTCTTCTCTCTTGGCGCGGCAGGAGGGTGCCCGCGTGAGCAGACTGGAGAAGCAGGATGGGCCAGTTTAATGAATTAAGCTACTTAAGGAAATCTAAAAAGACGCACCGGTTAATATGTATTCCCCCACTGCTTGGCAGTAACAGGCTGGCATTTCTGATTTCCCTGGCAGAGTTCCTCTCCTAGTCGGAAGTGATAAACTGAATGATTGTTCATTTGCTGAGACAGGATGGAAGACTGGGGATGGTCGAAGTGGACCGCAGAGGCCTTTGAGTCCGTAGGGAATGGGAGGTCCGTCTGACTCCTGGCCCTTTGGAGATTATTTTCTCCTGTTGCGGGGGAGCATGGGACCCGTGTCTCCAAGTGGCCGGCGGGGAGGTCAGGGTTCAAAAATGCTGAGGCGCCAGGGTTGAGTCATCCAGGCCCTGGAAACCTGGGTTCTCTGGCCAGCTCCTTTTGACAGGCTGGTTGATCTCTGAGTCTTAGTCTCTCTGTATTTAAAAAGGAGGAACGACCTTCAGGGCCTGCCTCGCAGAGCTGTTTTCATTCTTTAGAGAAGGCGGTCTGTGTAAATCCCAGGTATTATTTTTAAATGCTGAAGAATGTATCTAGGACGGGCAGATGGTGTTTGGCTGTCATGGGGACTGGCAATGTGTCCACAGAAACAAGGAGAGCGAGTTGAGAGTTGAAAAGGAGCTTGGACGTCATCTATTATTGCCTGATTTTACACATGGGGAAACTGAGGCCCAGGAAGGCGGTGCAGTTGCCCCAGGTCCCAGTGGTGAATCCCATGTGCATTTCTCTTTTGATCTGGTTCAAAAGAGGCTCCTGTTTATAGTTTGGCAGCTGTTAAAGATCCCTAGGAATGAGCGAAGGAGGGCTAATTATTTCTTAGGAATAATCAAACTGAGACTGTTGTGTGTCAGAAGACACACAGCTGGGGTTGCTCTGTGAGCTTCTTTAACTCTGCTCTCAGAACCTGGTGTCTGTCCCCAAAGTCTACTTTTTTGGACCTATGTGACCACCAGCTCTTAGCCAGCCGGCCCTACTAGCCCAGGCTACTCCCTTTCTAAGGAGGCAGGGAGAGAAAAGGGACCCAGCCTGGTTTGAGTTCCTCTAGCAGTACCAGCCCTAAGAGGAGACTCAGGGAGAATGCATGGAGGGAAGAGTGGAGTAACAAATACTGGTACTATTTACTGGACCCCAAGTATTTGTCACCTACTTTGTTATATTTACTTTATCCCTTTATCTATTATATAGACAGAGAGATATTATATCCCACTATTCATCAGCAACCCTATCTAGGAGGTGGGGTTACCCATTTTACAAATGGAGAATTTTAGCCCAGAGAGTGTAACTCACTTGTCTGAAGTCCCACAGCTACTTACAGTGATACTAGGATAGGCAGCTGGTGATTGTGATTGGGGGTGCCGGATCACAGCCTGACTGCCTCAGCCGAGCTCATCTTTGTCGAGCCTCCTGCAGCCCCTCATCCAGGGACAAGGAGGCGGACGGCGTGGGCTATTCTGAGAGAGACAGCTTTACTGTGGCTTTTCCCATCCTAATAGCTCAGGGAGTTAGTATTTAAAAAATATCCGACCTTCTGGCTAGGCCTTGCTATTTTGAATTTTGGAATGTCACGGCTTGATAAGTTGGGTGGGTAAATCTGTCTTATGAGATGTGTTTATTTTTTCCCTCCACAATCCGCTTTTACCCTGCAACTGTTACTGCCTTTCAGAAAATGAAAAGAGTTCCTAATAGACCAGATCTCTTAGATGGATGTCCTTGCACTTGCTCATTTCCCCACTGTGAACCCTTCCCCCTTTTATCCCTCATTCTTTTATAGCTGTTGGGGTTTTTGAAGCTAGAATATTAGTGGTAAACATTTCCGTATGTCTCTCATAGATTTTCTATTAGCATAATTTTTGTTCCTTACAAAAAATTTTGTCAATGAAACAATGTTTTTTAAATGCAGAAAAGTACCAAGAATAACACAAAGATTGCCTGTGTGTCTTCCACCCAGTTCCAGTTGAATTGTAGTATTTTGTCTTGTTTGCTTCAGATTGTTTTAAAGAAAGAGACCTTAGTGACACCTGGGACTCTCTCATGCTGGTCACCAGAGGGTAACTACTGTCCTGATGTTGATATTTGTCTTCCCTGTACATTTTCAAAAATACTTTTACATCTGTATGTATCTATGAAAGCAGTATATTTTTCAAGCTTGATTTAAGTGATATTTTGCAACTTACTTTTTTCACTTAGCATTTGGCTTCTTAGATTTATCTATGTTGATTCATGCCAGTTCATGAAATTGCAGCCCTGGGTAGTATTCTCTTGTGTGAATGTACCCTGATTTTTCACCCATTTTCTTTTGTATGAACGTTTAGTTTGTCTTGCAGTTTTGTATTGTAATGGTGCCACAATGAATGTCTCTTGCTGTCGTCTCCTGGATGTTTTTCTCCAGGCCTAAGGTATGTACCAGAAGAGGACTGCTTGGCTCAGAGGGTGGGAGCGTCTTCAGCTTCCCTAGGAGTCGCCAAATTGCTCTTCTGAGTTACTCTGCCATGTGCAGTGTGTGAGTTCCTGTTGCTCCAAACCATTTCACCACTTGAGAATGTCACACTTCGAATTTTTGCAAGTCTGATGGGTGTGAAAAAGAACTTCCTTGTTTAGTTAATTATTTTTTGATTACAAGTGAGCTTGAGTATATATTAAGTGGCTATTTGAGTTTTCTCATCAGTGTAAGTACCTGTTCGGATTCTCTGTCCAGTTTGCAGTGGGGTGTCTGTGTGTTCTCAGATAATCTTGAAAGAAAATCATAGATGGTGAGCTTCGTGGGCTATATATGTGGTAAATACTACCTTCCAGTTAGTGGCTTATCTTCTACCTTTGTTCATAATATCTTTTGATAACTAGGAGTTTTACATTTCAGTGCAGTTATGTTTATCAGCCTTTATAGCCTGTGTTTTTTTGGAGTCTCATTTCAGAAATCCTTTACCGTGAGCTCATACACATATGCTTTTGGGTCTGGATGAAGCTCATTTTGCTTTTCTGGCCTGATTCCTTGGTTTGCTTTCGTATTTTCCATACTCGCCTTGCCTGGGTGTCTCTGTGCAGAGGTGAGTGCAGAATGTGGTACGGCTCCTGGTGGCTGTAGGCGTTGTTGCAGCCATCTCTGGGGAGATGGGGCCGGGCTGAACTTGGGGTCACAGCAGAATCCTTCTTCTTGACCCTGTGGCTGTTCTGAGAGGTGCTAAAGTGCAGGGCTGACTGGCCCTCTCGTAAGCCGGGCTTATCTGCACGCCCGATAAAGTTGTCTGCTCTCTCATCCTTCAGCTTAGCTTCTCTGCCTGATTCACACTTGCTGCTGTGGCAGATTGAAGCTGAAAAGACAGAACTGTGGGGGGAGCTGCTGCTCCAGCTTCCCACCGGGGCGAACGTCAGCAGCCAGCCCTTGGTGAGGCCACCCGTGAGCGTGACAGGAGCGCTCGTCAGAGTTCCTCTGGAAGTCCTTCACTTCTGTTCCTTTCCTCTAAGGAACTCAGACCTGTTCAGCAGACCCAGTCTCATTTACCCATTGTGTTCTGCGTGGAAGGATAAATGGGTTCAAGCAGGGTTAGATACAGTTAGAATCTGAGAGTATCAGAACTGGAAGGGTCCTTAGAAATCATCACTCATTCGGTCAACAAGCATTTACTGAGCGTCTGCTGGGTGCCCGGCGCTTGCCTGTTGCTGAGGACACAGCCTGGAATAGGACAGCCAAGGTCCCTGCCCTTGTGGTGGGAGCGGCCGCTGCACCACAGGGACTGCTTCAGCACGGTGGGTGTGACGGAATAGGGAGGGAGTGCCTTTGGATCAGCCCTTCTGCCATTTTGTTGTCTTAGATAGGCCTGTCAAGTCTTCTAGGTCAGGACCCAGCCAACTGCGGCCCAAGGGCCAGGGCCAGCTGGCCATAGTCCCCAAGCCTGAGAATGGTTTTAACATTTTTAAGTGGTTGAAAAAAGAAAAATTATACAATTGCAATAGATTTTAGTGTTTGGAAACAATAACTTTGAATCTCAGTCAAGTGAAATGTCACCTGTACCCTCCCTTCCTTAAGGAATTCCATTCTTCTCATTAGTAATCTGTATTACAGAAACTTGTTCTCAGTTATTATGATAATATTTTGAATATTGTCAATAAAAATTTTATGGAATATTGTTTTCTCTCCTGTTATATAAGTATGTACCTATATAATATCTTTAATTTGGCTTCCTGACCTGCACAACCTAAAATATTTACTATCTGGCCTAAAAAGTTTACAGACTCCTGTTCTAGCTGTGTGACCTTGGGAAAGTTACTTCTTTAGTTTCGGCTTGCTCATCTGTAAAGTGGGTATGGCACCTGTCTCCTAAGGCTGTTGTGAAGGAATGTACAGAGACTGATGTTAAAGTCCTGCCATGCCTTGAAGCTTCAGTAGCTGTTAGATCTTCCCTAGAGAAAAGTCCCTAGGAATGGATTTATGAGGATGTGTTAAAGGGAGCATTAGTGGGGATGGGGACCAGGGTGGGGTGGGTCCCAGTGCTCGCTTTGAGGGTCACCATCATGAGGAACCACAGCTCCCAGGGTTGCTGTCCAGCCGCCTGAGCTTTGGACCTTGAACCTTGCAAGGACTGCTTCCTGACAGCTCTGCAAATCCCCATGACATTAATGCCACTCCGACATAATTTTCCTCGTGAAACGCAATGAAGCATAACTAAAAAATGTAAGTAACAGCTTTGGGCCCTTAATGAGGCTATAAATACAGGATGGAAATAATTTATAAAGCTAGCTCCTAAAAAACTGTCCTTTTCCTGGACCTCTTCACTTTCTCTCTGCTTGTCTCATTAATACTAGCCGTTGGCTTTCTTTGCTAACTCATTTTAAGAAAGAAACAAGGCATTTATCATTTTGTAATGGTTGCTGCTTCTCATTTTGTGGGAGAGGGAGACAAGAAAGCTACATGAACTGCAGATACTGGGTGGATGGCTTTGCTCACTCACTGTCCAGGTGGCTTGCTCCATCCAGCAGCAAAATGACCTGGTCTCCTTTCATGGTCAGTGTAAATATGCTATGCTGTATGTGTAAAAATGAAATCTGTGAATGCCAAGGGGCAGCAGTCTTGAGTCATTTCATGCCTTCTCACCAGCTTTCCTGGGCTGCGTCTTCCTTGAACAGATGGGCAAGCAGAGGCTGGGGCTACTGAAATGAGCTCACAGGGCAGAGGGGCGTGCAGAGCCTGGACAGGTCTGGAGACCTGGCTGTGCTTGGGTGCTTGGAGTCAGAGGCACATCCTCGCTGCAGGCTCACCCCTCCACGCGCAGCTGCTCCCTGCTTCGTGACAGCCAAAAGGCTCCCTGTGGCAGAGCTCCAGCAGGAAGCAGGTTGATGAGAACCAGATGGCTCTGGGAAGAGCTCAGGACAGATGTCTCTGGTTCTGTCTGATACCAGTGACGATGCTACCATCATTGGGAGCAGTTTGGAGCCTGGAGTCCAAGGGACCTTGGGGGCTTTTCCAGGGATGTTACAAACCAGTCATCACAGGCCAGCTCACTGGGTACTGTGTGTGTGCGCACGCATGGAATGTTATGTGTGCGTTTGAAGAAGTGAGTCAAAGGGAAAACAGAAGGGTGTTTGCAGTGGCCTTGTAACACTATGTTTGTTGGTACCAGGCTGTGGGAAGAGGTGTGTTAATTATCCCCTGGGGAGGTCTCAGGGGAGAGCTGTTTGAGATGGGCGCAAGGGAATGCTGAGCCGTGCATGTGTCTATACGTATGTTTGTGTGTCTTGCTTTGTTGTTTGTTGAGCCTGCAGACCAGATTGCTTGGAAGCAGAGGGTAAAAATGAAGGCAACGGGGCAGAAAGCTGAAGGCAGGGCCTGTTGGTAGTTTGCAGATGTCAACTGTATTGCATCATAACAAGGGTGTCCCTGGGGGCAGAAGCCCAGCAGAGGGGCAGCAGAGGATGCGAAGGACCCCAGCTGGGAGAACAGAGCTGCCATCTCTCAGCTGGAAAGTTCAACATGACTAACTACGTGTTCCCAAAGGACAGTTGGGGCAGAACTCAGCAGCTGTCTTGGTCTCTGCAGTTGCCCTGGCTTCGGCCCCCTCATCAAATATGAATTTGTGGGTGCCCGAAACTTTGGAAGAAGCTGTTCCAGGCTGTTTGCCTTTGCCCAGTGCGGGAGGACTTGGGATTTTTTTTTTCTCTTGGTGCAGATGGTGTAGTTATTTTAAGTAAGTGATGTGCTGCAGTGAAAATGGGCAACTCTTCTTCATTTTTCAGCTTAATGAAAAAAAGAAAAGGGAGGAGGAGAAGCCCCAGCTAGCCAACTTCGTGCTAATGCTTGTCTTTTTTGAATTCTAAAAGTGTCCCAAGACACTGAGATGGGATAAATATTTCAGCCACTAGAAAGTCCTGCTGTCGGGCTGAAAAGATTTCTAACTTCTTTTGAAGTAGGCAGGGTGGTAATTTACTTGCCCAAATCCAGACACCCCTATGTCCTTTATTTCTGACTGTGTCTGTACAGATCCCACTAACCTTCTAGGGGGTGGGGTGGGTGGAACTTGCCACCGAAGCGTGTGAGGGATGGAGATAAGTCAGGAACTGAGCACTTGTTTTGCTTGGGGCAGCCACAGATATTTATGGGGAGGCTTCTGTGTGCTGGGTGCCAAGGGTGCAGAGCTGAGGGAACCAGTGCTCTGCCTTCAGGAGCGTGCGGCCCAGCGGGGAGATGGTACAGAGGCCCCAGGAAGCCCAGGCTGGGGTAAAGGAGAATATAAAGTTAAAGGAGAGTACAGGCACTCTCAGAGGGAGAAGCTGGGGGACAGCCTTAGGCTGGGTATCTACGAAGAGATCTCCAGGTCCGCGATAGAAAGCTGACGTCTACAGGGGGATCTGCCAGATGTGTGAGTTTGCTGGGGTGGTCATAACCAAGTACCGCAGGCTGGGTGGTTCAACAACCCAAACGTATTTTCTCACAATTCTGAATGCCAGGAGTCTGATATCAAGGTGTTGGCAGGGCTGGCTGCGCGTGAGGCCCCTGTCCTCGGCGTGTGGATGGCTGTCTCCTCCCTGTGTGCTCCTTGGCCGTCCCTCTGTGCCCTCACCTCCTCTTCTTATAAGCGCACTGGTCATATTGGCCCACCTAGATGATCTCATTTTACCTGAATTGTTTCTTCCAAGTCCCTGTCTCCAAATACAATCACATTCTGAGGTGCTGGGGGTTAGGACCTCAGCCTGTGAATTTGGGGGGACACAGTTCAACCCATAGCACCAGCTAAAAGGTGGGTAGAAGAATCGGGGTCACTGAATATTGGTGTGTGGAGTCCTCGCTGCATGGAGGATGTTGGTTTTCCAGGAAATGGTTGGAAATGAGGCTGCAGAGGTCATTGCTGGGGCTGGGGCATGCTGGGCCTTGTAAACTATGGCAGGGGTTTTAGATTTATTGTACCTGACCCTGAGAAGCTATGAGCTGCACGTTAAAACCTCACCCTGCTGGGAGGGAAGGAGCCTGGGAGGTGTGTGCGGGAAGTGCAGTTGGCAGGTTGGTTTAAGCCAGGATTTCCCAGCCTCAGCACTACTGACATTTGGGGCTGGGCGATCCTTTATTGTGAGGGGCTGCCCTGGGCGTTGAAGATGTACAGAGCATTCCTGGCCTTTCCTCTTTAGATGTCACAACCCAAACTGTCCCCAGACACTGCCGTATGTCCCCTGAGGGTCAAAATCCCCTGTAGCTAACCACTGGTTTGAAGGGGACAAGAGGTCATGGCTTCTTGGATTGGATGATGGCCATGCACATTGGATGGGTTTCAGGAGGATTTTTGAAGACAGAGTCAACAAGATTTAATCTCTCTTGGCCATGGTTTCTCCTTGTGCTTCTGAGTTCGATGATATTGTCATTTTCCTAAAGCACCAGGCTCTGTGCCCCCCTGAATGCATAATGGAGTTGCTCAGAAGCAACTCCAAGTCCAAAGAATGTCCCTCTGTGTTACGGTCACCAGGCCCTGGGGTCCCTGGTCCTGCGGGTAAAGCACATTGAGCCCTGTGGCTGGCGGGGCCGCCTGGGTGTAACAGATGTGGTATTTAGTCTGTGCATCACACCCTTTCATTTGTCAAGTCCCTGGGCTGCCAGCTATTGACTCTCAGAGCAAGCACTTCGGAATCTAATCGGGCCAATTTTCTGGCTCCGGAAATCTGTTTATCAGGACAAGATTTCATGGTTGCAGTGACTTTTCCACAGGGTTTGCCTTCGAGGAGCTAGCTCTACAAAAGCAAGTGCAAGTGATTTCCAAACAAAACGGAATGGCAGTTACATTCTGGAGCCTTGAAGAGCTCCCTGCTTGCGGCCAGAGCTCAGAACAGTTGTCAGGCAACAGCTGGAACGGGTGGGTTTGCTGGGTTGCGCATTCCGTGTCTGGCTGGAATCCAGCACCTGTCTGTCCTTCTAGGCTTTTCTCCTGTGGTTTTCCCCTCTGGCATCTTGAGCCCTCGCCTAGAGATGGTGATTCGGTTTCATGTCCTTCTCGGGGTGAGTGGTGGCTTTCTGGAGTCCAGTCTTAAGAGGAATCCTAATGCTGAGTGTAGGCTCTGTGGACAAGTGCCGTGATTAGTGATGTCTGACTTGGTAGTAGAATAGGGGAAGTAGGGGCACAATATGTCCACAATTCCCAACAATCAGAGCTGCGTGGTTTTTGTTCCATACCGTTTAGGGCCCTGGGCTGACCTTCTTGCATGTGCCTCCTCTGTCCTTCCTAGGCCCAAGGACCGCGAGGTGCCCTCCCGGTATCTAGTAACATCCACGGCAAATGCCACCTCTTTCCCGATGCCTTTCTGTAATGCTGGGAATTTTGACTCTATCTTACAAACACTGGGGAGCATTCAGTAGGTCTTTAAAGTAAGGGAGTAGCATGATCAGTTTGTTCTTTAGAAAGGTTGCTCTGACCACTGAGGAAGACATGAGGGGATTAGGGAGGACCCGCTGGGAGGTTGTGTCAGTAATCCTGGTAGGAGATGGTGGTGACTTGGGCTGAAGTCACAGCTGTGGCCGTGCAGGACTTGGCAACTGGCCATCGTAGGGGGTGCCGCAGGGAGGAGGGGCAGGGAGATTTTTAGGGTCCTGGCACAGGTGGCTGGGGCGGGGTGAGGCCCCGTGCTGTAGCTGCTCTTCCAGAGTTCTTCAGTGAACTGTGGCACGTCATTGGCAGTAGAGAGACGTGCATGTGCAGTACGAATTCAGCACAGTGGGGCTGATGGGGCTTCTGGCCTGAGGCCGTGGCTGTTCCAGTTTGTGGGTGCCACTTGCTCCAGCTTAAAATAGCTTCAGTATCTCTCCAGTAGGACCACAGCCACACAACAGAGTGAGCGCTCATTTCTGCTTGGAGAAGTCAGGGAACACTGCAGAAGTTAGGGAGAGGAACATAGAGGTTGTGTGCTGAAGAGTAGGTAGGAGTTTACCAGGAGATCCCGCAGTCCAAGGGCATGCCGGTAAAAACAACAGCACATGTAAAGGAAGATGTGCTGTCAGGGATCTGCAGTGAGATGCTTCATTTTGACAAAGCTCATGAAAGTGGGTAACAGGCTCTGCTCTACTCCTGCCACCCCAGGGCAGGCCAGGGCACCTCTTTGTGCATGACAGTCAAAGTGTTGGTGTCCTGTGTGCCTTTTCGGCCTGAAGAAGGGGGCCCTAGCTTTCACGTCTGCTTCTTCAGGTTCTGGCACAAGGGTCTGGTCGTAAATGTTCAATAACTGCTTACTGACGATGGAGGAGGGAACCCTAGAGGGACTGGTCTTTTTTTTCTCCTTTTCCCCTAAGACTTTTATTTCCACTGGCTCCTTATCGCCCTGCCACCGATCACACTGGCTCAGGCTGAGCAGATGGATCAGATTCTGGCTCCCTTGAAAAATCTGTCCCCAGGGTCCACTGATAGATGAAATTCAGCACCCTCTGCCCCCACGATCTTGGCCTTGCCTGTTTGCTTTCCGGCCTAAGAGTTGGCACTTTTGGGTGAGGGCTTGGCCTAGCGTGACTCTGCTCAGTGGAGTTGAATCTAAACCAGGGGGCTAGTTCTGAACCTCTAAGGAATTCTTGGCAAGCAGTCAGCAACCTTGGTACACTTTTGGGAGTTAGAAGGCTGGCGTTTTAAATTTCAGTTTGACCTTTCCTACTCATGTGACCTCAGACAGGTTGATTTTGTTATTTCCCAAAGTGAAATTATCTCCCAGTTTTCCTGCTGACCTGGCCCAAGTTCACAGCTCTGTGACTGCAGGTGCACAGGGCGGGAGGCTGGCTGGAAGCATGGGAGTCCATGCTCACTCCTGTGTCATGACCTTCATTTTTAGCCACTGCTGATGGCCGGAAAAGAATGTTTGGGTTTTATAGCCAAGCTTTTTGGTGAGAAAGAAGAACAGTCAGTGAGCAGCAATTGTGTGCCAAGCGCCTGCCAGAGGCTTTCCTGTACCTCTCCGTTTAGTTCTCTTAGAATCCCAGGGCAGGGCAGGGGGGGGTTGGGGCAGACTCCCAGCCCATTTTACAGATGAGGAAGTTGAGGCCCCGAGAGGTGAAGTCACCTGGTCATCTTCTGGAAGTCTCCCACGCATAACCCATGCCAAACAGGAGCCTGTCCAGTGTGGGGGCTCAGGTCCTTGTCACTGGTGCCGCGCTGCTCATCTCCCTGTCCCTCTCTCTGACAGAGAGCCAGCTGCTGCCCGGGAACAACTTCACCCACGAGTGCAACATCCCAGGCAACTTCATGTGCAGCAACGGGCGGTGCATCCCCGGCGCCTGGCAGTGTGACGGGCTGCCCGACTGCTTTGACAAGAGCGATGAGAAGGAATGCCGTGAGTGGCCGGCGCTCTGCTGGGGAGGTGGTGGGGGAGATCCCGATCTGGCTCAGAGCCTGTTCCCTGTGCTTGCTGCAGGCTGGTGGGTTTCTCTCCACTCTGTAGCTGTCTCAGAGCAGCATGGTCTGCGCAGAAACAGGGGTCTTGGTGGGGATGGAGCCTCAGCTTTGGGGGAGCAGATAACCCTTCCACCAAAATCTACGCCCCCCCCTCCCCCCACGGGGCACTGTCCCTCCTCTCACTTTACATATGAGAGGTCTGAGCCTCCCAGAGTGCATGTGGCTTCAGAGTCTCCCAGGCAGCAAGCAGCAGGTCTGGATTTGAACCCAGAGCTGCCCTGACTCGAGGCCTAGGCTGGTCTTTCCCATCTCATACACTGTGGAGTGTTTTTGATGACTAAATAAGGGGTAGCATTCTGTCAAGTGTCCAGCAGGTGGTTGGGACTGACTAGGTAGTAACCTGCTTCCTATGCCCTTTGTCTGCCGGTGTGACTGGGCACCACTAGGGACCTGGGGTTTGGGGGTTCCTTCTGATCTTCCCCAGCATACCTCCTCTTCATGCTCCTAGAGGAGGCGTGAGATGTGGGTCAGGGTAATCTATGAGAAAGGAAGCATGTGAATGGAGGGGCAAACAGGGCACCAGATGATTGTGTCCCCTGCCCCAGAAGGGCGCCTTCTTTTCCCTCTCCAGTTTGGCATGGCTGAGTGAGCTTGGCCGCCTCCCCCTGGCAGCAGGGAAGCACACCTGTGGTTGGCTGCAGCCAGGCCTGCCTTGGGACCACACAACTGGACCATGGCTCTTGGCTCTTTGTGGCCTTTGGGCACCCGGCCCCAGGGCCTCTCCGACAGGAGAACTGTGTGTTCTGGCTCTGAATCTGCTGTCTGTCTGGAAGCAGCTGAGGAAGTGGCTGTGGATAGAATGATAATTTGAACTTTTAACATAGCCGTTACCAAGATTTGAGGCCCAGTCTGTTGACGCACGGGAAGGAGCCCTGGGTTTGGAGCCCAACTCCAGAGCCAGCCACCCCTCCCTTGTGATGCGCTCCACGGGCAAGCCGCCCACTGTGAAGCTGGCCTCTCCTCCGTCCAAGGGATGCAGTATCCCTGTTTGCCTGCCCCAATTCTTAGAGAGGTTTTGGGAGAGGGGGGTGTGGATTAGGAATAAGATTTTTTTTGTGGGGAATATTTAATTTGTTTGTTACATGTGAGTTTTTTCTGAATAGACCAGTATACACAATGCTTTTGTATTTTTGCAGAATTTTTTGAGAAAGTATTGGGTCTATTTCAATTTTTTCTGTTTCTAGCGTGGCTTCAAAATTGCTAGAAATTTAACGCTTGCGTTTGAGTTACAAATGACACTGTATGTGCAAACTTTATAATCTGCCCAGTTTTGAGCATTATTAAATACTGTATGAATATGTGGAGTGATATTTTTGGAATATGGTGGGTATTTGAACTCCAGTAAATGCATCTTATCTTTAGCTGAGTGATAGGTTCGTGAAAGAGTGCAGGATTGGGAGTTGAGACCGAAGTTCTATTGCCAGCTTTGTCAGTAGCAGCCGTGTAACATGAGGGCATTCTGTGACATTTTGTGACCTCTGTCAATCCAGTTCCAAGATTTCAGAATTCATGCTCAGACTAGAAAGATAGTGGGAAGAGGGTAAAAAAGATGGTGCGGGCAGCCGCCTGGCGCTGTGTATGTAGTTGGGTTCGGAGTAGGCTCTTCGTGGCCATTCTCAGTCGTTTTTTTCTCCTCATTTCCTATCCTTAAACCCCCAAATACAGTAGAGACTTAATTGGCGTTTATTTAATCTTTTGATCAAAACATAATTTAAAAAACTATATACACGCAAGCACATGCATCAAAAAATAACTATGCTTTGTTGCCCATTTTTTTTTGTCTTTAAATTGTATAAACAGAAGAACACTGGAATGTGTAGACAATAGAGGGAAGGAAAAGAAGTTCTTTTTCTAAAATAACTCCTTCTTGCATTTCAAATTTGTTACATATTCTCTTCCAGTCTAGGAGTTGAGGGTATGATCACCAGAGAACTACTTTGTTCAAATTCCAGACCTCCCTCCACCCCTTTCCCTCCATTTATAAAGCTATGTGAGCTTAGGAGAGTTACTGGAATGTTCTAAACCTTAGCCATTGGGAGGATTCAATGAGAATTCCTTAATCTCCTAGTGCCTCAATTTCCTCCCCTCTAAAATGAGAATAGTAAGGTGTTTAATAAGCATTGTTGTGAAGTTCTAAGGCACGTTAAGCACACAGCGTGGTGCCTGGGGTATAGTAGGTGACTTGTAAACATGAACTGTTCTTGGTCAATTTGCACCAACAGTTTTACTAGGGCCCCTGTCATAAGGATGTGTGATTGAGTTCTGCCTCCCATTAGAGGCCCTTTGGCACATTACCATATTTAGCATTCGTAATTGTTGTTTGATGAGGTTGCCTATTATTCCATCAAGTAAATGCACTATAACCTAAACATTCCCATAGTTGGGTGTTTTAAGTCTCTTACGCTTTTTTACTTCTGCTGATCAAAATGTTTAGGATCAGTTAAGAGGCTCATCCATACCCAGAGGACAGAAATACACTATGGTTTCAGCTAGGGTCAGGATGGCTGGGCTGAGCTCTACAACGTATCAACTGGGCCATCTTTTCAAGGGCACCCCGAGAGCAGCCAATTTAGACTTCGTGCCTCCTTTTGTATCTTGCTCAGAAGCTGCAGAGTCTTTTCTCTGATTCTTTGGAACAGTGTGGCACTTATAGGGAAGAGAGTAAAGGTGGCTGATATTCTCACCTGGAAGGAGGTGATTGCCTCAAGTGTCCTAGGAAATAGCTTTGGCATTTAGAAGATAATATGCTTAAGAAAGAGAATTCTCGCCCTTTCCAAAGGTGAAGGAAGAGCCAGGAGAGGCGTGTGGAGGTTGGATGTGTGACAGAAGCCACTCTGCATCCACAGCAGAGGAAAGATTTTCATGAGATAGGAAGGAACTTTTTATCATAAAGGTACTAAAAATCACATGTTGTAAAAATTGCAGGAATGGGAAGGAGGAAAACAATGGAATCGCACCTAGAGTCTGAATTCTGATAAAATCACTGTTAGTATCTTAGAAGTTTTTATTCAGGCTTTTCCAAGTTGTAATCACCATGAGTACACAATTTTATATTTTGATCTTTTTTTCCAGGTAACATTTCAACATTTGAACATTATTCTTTGTTTTTTTTTTCTCTTTATCAGTTTTAATGCTTAGATAAATCAGTTGTATAATATAGTTTCTTTACTCATTATTTGATATTTATGTTGTTTCCA
The DNA here is from genome assembly GCA_032199065.1 of Smutsia gigantea. Taxonomy (NCBI): domain Eukaryota; kingdom Metazoa; phylum Chordata; class Mammalia; order Pholidota; family Manidae; genus Smutsia; species Smutsia gigantea. The sequence goes on along the minus strand of JAVSCE010013065.1, from coordinate 24,181 downwards.
GTTTTTGGCTATTAGAAATAGTGTTCACTATTGTGAACATGAGGGTGGATATGTCTTTCCCCTTGTTTTGAGAAATTTTCTTAGGGTAGATTCTCAGAAATGCAATGACTAGATTGAAGGACAGGCGCCTTGTCTGGTCCTTGAAACAGATACTCACTGGTTTTGCTAAAGGTTGTGCCAGCTTGTCTTCTCACTGGCAACATGTGATAATTCACATGTGGCTTTATTTTAGTTTTGGCAGTATTGGGTAAAATCCTTAATGTTTTTTTCTGGTTAATTTAATAGTAGAAAACGGTTATATATTTTAATTTTCAAAATTTTTATCATCTAAAGAGGTCGAGTATGTTCTCATACCCCTGTTTACTAGTTGTATTTCTGATTTGTGAATATCTGTTAGTGGACTAGAATAAATTTACAACTGGTCTGAGTCATTTACTTTTCCACTTCATGAATTTGGAGAATTTCCTCCTTAGTTTTGAGAGAAGAGGCCCATTTTGGGATAGCTTGGGTGTATTTCTGTTCTTGGCTAGTGGAATGCCCTAACTGATCGTTTTATCCAAGTAGCTTTTTGTTTTGGTAATAAAAGGAAAGGAGATAAGTTTTAGAAAAATGTGGATGCTCTGTGAAAGCCCTGATTATAAGAATAATTTTGTGCATTTACTGGAGCTTCCTCTGGACTTTACGTTATATTAACTCATTGAATTATAAGAAGCCTTCTGAGGAAGGCACTGTTGTTTTTTTCCAGATGAGGAAACTGAGCCACAGAAAGATTATACGTCACTTGCCTGTTGTCCCAGAGAATAAGTCTTGCCAGCCTTCCTCCATCAGAGAACACCGTGAGGTCCTGCAGCTTTTCTCTACATGGATCTGTGTTCCTCTCCTGAGTGGGATTGTGCTGTATGTCATCACTGCTAACCTGCTTTCTAAAACACTGCAAATGTCGACAATGTCATTCTGTGTAAATGATTTATGAAATGGCTGTTAGTCCTGTGAGTCTCTGAAAGAAGAGACTGCCCTTTAATGACTGCCACTCGCTGTAATCATAAAGCTGCCATCCAGAGTTCCAGAACCCTCAGGTGACCTGATCTCAGGAGCCCTGAGATCTCCTTCCAGCTCTGTGTTGACTTTTAGCTCTGTGTCCTAACCAGACAGGGGAGGGGTCTTGGAGGCCTGAGGTCCAAGCTTTGTCACAAGGTGGCTTATTGTCTTTGGAAAGCTGCATCGGTCAGTATCTTTGACTAGATTCATACAGAGCTTTCAAGTCTCAGGCCTTTTCTGTTTGTGTGTGGGAAGAAGTTGCAGGGGTGCAGAGGAGATGAGGATACATTCAAGGATCTTGTCAAATGACAACATTTTAATGAAGTTCCAAGTCCAGAGATGAGAAAGGGTGCAAAATGGAATTTGAATTTTCTTTATGTTTACTGTTCCCAACCACTTCTGGAGCATGACTTTTAATTGCTACGGTGTGATGGCAGAAATCCGTAAGATAGAGATGAGAGGGTAGGTTTGGACTAAGGATCACCAAGAAATGTAAAAGGGGAGGAAAGCAGGGGCAGAAACCCTTCCTTTCCTTTTAATTGTCGTTTTCACCTTTTGCCCCTAGGTGGCAGCACACCTAATGTTTTCTTTTAAACCTGCCTCTACAGGCCAAGCAGAGGTGAGGGGAAAACTGGATTCTGAGCTATTATCCTTACCAAACTTTAGCAGTAATTCAGCTATTTCTCCAGAGCACCGAATGCTCAGCTCCCATGCAGAATGCCCGAGGGAATCGGGGAGTTTCCGCAGGGTGGATATAGCTTGCTTTTTCCTCTCTTAAGCCGCTCTGCCTTTTGTCAGAGCAGGGGATGGTGACAGCTGACTGCTGCGGTCCGGAAGACAGCCTGCTGGTGAATTGGGGGACGCTGCTACAGTGGGATTTAGCCTTCCCTGTCACTGTGTATAAAGCAAAACTGTCACAGCACCATTATCATGCGTTGAATTTGTGTGTGTGTGTGTGTGTGTGTGTGTGTGTGTGTGTGTGTGTGTGTGTCCCACCAGCCAAGATTAGTATGCCGAAGTCCTAATCCCCAATAGCTCAGAATGTGACCTTATTTAGAGACAGGGTCTTTATAAAGGTAGTCAGGTTAAAATGAGTGGCCCTTAGTCCAATGCAACAGTGTCGGGCCCTCAGCCCAATGGGACCGGAGTCCTTGTAAGAAGACAGTGTGAGGATAGGATGCAGACAGGCCACACGACAGCAGAGGCAGAGGCAGACTGGAGTGATGCAGCTACAGGCCAAGGAACCCCCAGAACTGATAGTTGCCACCAGAAGCTGCAGAGAGGCAGGGAAAGATCCTACCCAGAGTCTGCTGACACCTTGACTGTGGACTTCTGGCCTCCAGAAATGTGAGAGAATGAATTCCTGTTGCTCAGAGCCGCTCAGTGTATGGCATTTTGTGGTGGCTGCCCTAGGAATTGCATGCACTTACTTCCCAGGGACAGTTAAAGCCATCTGCTCAGCCCACAGATGTGGGCCTTCTTTTATTAGCCTCCCTGCACCAGCTGCCGTGCCGCTGGTCCTCTCTTGGAGTCACACTCTCTGTGTCTGCTGGCACACTGCCCCGTCATGGGACTGAGAGGTCCCTTTTTCTCCAGGTCTTGGATCTGGCAAGCTGTTGTTCAGTGCTGGATTTCAAAAGCCTTCTAAAGCAGTTGAGCTTCAGAAAACAAAACTGGCACGTACGAGGGCCTGGAGAGCATCATTGCAGTTTAACACTCTGTCCCTTAGACACTTCAGAGTAAAAGCTCGTGGTCCTGCCCAGCCCTTGTGGTGCCGAAGCAATCTACCTGCGTGTGCTCAGGTCGCCACTTTTCTCATGCAGTCATTTTGTTTGTTCGTGTACTTGTTTCTAAACATCTTAGGTAATTCCGGGCATGCCTCCCACTTCACTGAATTTCTTTCATCTCAAATGTGAGACCCTAAATCCTGTTTTAAGAACAGGGGCTTTGGGGTCAGCCTCCCTTCATGACCTCTGAGGCTCTGGGTGCTTTACCTTGCTCTTCACTGATTTCCTCATCTAAAGTGGGGATAATAACAGGACCTACTCCAGGAGTGATATTTAAGACATGTGATAGGCAGTGCAAGGCAGTGCATCCAGACTCTCAGCCAGTGAGAAATGAGCTGGCCTCAGACAGTAGGCACTGTTCCCTTGTGTGGGTCGGGTGACGTCAGCTCTGCTGACCGCAGGGCGTTGTTGTACGTCTTAAATGAACTTGTATGTGAGGCTTTGGGCTGGGCACCTGGCGTGGGTTAAGCATTTAGTAAGTGCTCACTGACTTTTTTCCCTCCATAAGTTGCATTATTCTCAAATCCAAGTCTGTGATGACATCCCTGGCCCACGCATCGCTAGCCATCACTGCTCCCGCCCACCCCTCACCCAACTTCCCCAGAACCGCGGTCTCCCTCCTCCTGCTCTCGCTGTGAGAGCCTAAGCCATAGAAACACCTTCTTTGCTGGGTCAGTATCTTCTTTGCACTTGAGAGAGCCTTGAGCATACCGTCATGTGCTCTTATGACATTCTCTGTAGCTTAGAGCTCCAGGACACCAGCCAGACCCTGAAGCCGGTGCAAAAGGAAGGGAAATGGATGTTTGAGGGCCCGAGATGAGCCAGGCAGGCTGTCCAGGTTGCAGGGAGGGAAGTTTGGAAGTAGCTGTCCTGCATTCAGTTGGGGCTGGCGGGGGGACCTCTGTCTGAAGGGGCCTGCAGTTGGCCTCCCCCTGCCCGACTGGCTGTCTTCAGCCTATTCTCAGCTCTGCTGGAGTGCCCCACACAGTTAAGCGCCAAAGTGGCTTTTGATGGTGGTGTTCTGTGTCATCACTTGCACAGTCTCCTTCGGCCTCTGCCTCCACCATGCTGGCCTGAAACCGCACTGCTCCCTGGGCCCTCCAGGTTTCAGGCCTAGAACTTGTAGAGGTCATGGTCTTGCAGATCCCCTCTCCCTTCCCAGATGTGCTCTTTGTTGCTGTGCTGATGATGAGGAAAGACTTTCAATCCAATGTTGGGATCACAGCATCGATTCCTAGGTAGTCACTTGACAGCTTTCATAGACATTTCCAGCCTGTCAGGCTGCACTGGACCTAACATGAATTTGGCCTTACGCTAACTTCTCTAAAAGGGCCCTGGTAAGCTGTTTGAAGATGCAGGCAGTTTTACACCAGGAGAAGAAATACAAAGTGCTCTAAAACTCTCTGGGGGTATTAGATTCCAGGGGGGAACTGGCGCAGCTATTAGCAAAATACCACACACTGAATGGCTCAAAGCAAAGGGCAAGTATTCTCTCACAGTCCTGGAGTCTACACGTGTGACATCAAGGTGTTGGCAAGGCCGCCTGTCTTTGAAGACTCTATGGGAGGGACGTTACTTGTCTCCTTGGCTTATACATGCAACACCTCTCTCCCTGCCCAGGGAGAACGTGACATTCTCCTTGCCTCTGAGTCCAGATTTCCTTCTTGGGTTAGGGTCCATCTTAATCCAGCAAGACTTTGTCTTAACTTGATTATAGAAGCAAAGACTCTTACTTCCAAATAAGGTCGCATTCACTAGTTCTGGAACGCAACCTGCTGCCCTGGGTGAATGTTGAGAAGGTACACTGCTCAGTGGCTATCAGCCACCACAGCTCCCTGGAGGTCCTGGTGCTGGGCGAGTTCTTACTGCACACACTTGGGGTATTTAAAGGTCTTACCCCTCCCTTGAGAGCATGATGGTCATGGAACAGGGCCAGGTGTGTCAACAGAACAGGAGTGGATTGAAAGCCTGGAAGAGTGCTTTATGTGAGAAAAAAAAAATATATATATATATATATTTTAAAAATCAGTTATATGTAGTCTCACTTCTATCACCTATGTCTTGATTTGGCCACTTCCATGATGAAAAAAGTATTCTCAATGCTAGTCACTGCCTATGGCAGCCTGTGAAAGTTCCGTGCCTTGAGAAGCCATGGGGAGTGTGGGGGCAGTTGGGGGTGTGTGCTGTAACAAACTGGTGCCTGTAGCTCTCTGCCTTCCAGCCCACCTGGGAGGAAGCTGGGAGGGCTCCCGGGCACATAGGGCTGTAGTCAGGTTTCATTTGTCCTGTGCAAGGACATGGAAAACACGAATTAATTGCCAATGTTTCTGAAGTGGGAGCTTGCACATAAAAATAGGGGTTATCAGGTTTCCTTGAAAAATCAGATTTGGCATTAGGATACTTCCTACCCTCTGAGCAGTGTTTCCACTCAGCATCTGTTATGCATTTTACCATTTGTTCATTCGAAGCCCTCCCACATTTCTTTAATTCTAAGACATGCATCTTTTTACATGTTCAGATCTCTGAAGTTGAGATGCCTTTTATAATTGATGGGATAAGAAAACATGGTATTCTGGTTGAATTGACAGAGACTTTTTTCTTCTTTAGCTATACATAAAATAGTGGCATGCTTTGCAATTGATGGCATCTTAGATTCAATGAAATGGAATTAATTTTCTTTGATTGTTAGCATATGATGTTTCAGCCAAAGGTGCTGACATTTCCAAACAGATAAATGTACTCTGTGTGTACATTTTCCTCTGCATGCTGTGCTTGAGGACAGCAGGCAGGGTGCAGAGTCAGAGGGGGCCGGTTCACAATACCTGCCTTACTGCTCTGTTGAATCCAGGCTCTGTCACATGTGAGCTATGGAACCTGGGGAAGGTACTTAGCCTCAGTTTCCTTAAACCCCTGGAATTTGTATGAGGATTAAATGAGCTGAAACCTTGAAAGCCCTTTAGTCAGCAGCTGGCACATAGTAAGTGCTCCGTGAATGTTAGTGTCCTCTGGTCAGCAGTGTGGAGTCACATTTCTGGTTTAGGTGCCAGCCGTGCCTCTGTAGTCACTTCCCTTCTTGGAGCCTCCACTTTTTCATCTGTGAAATGGGACCAGGCCTGCAAAGGGGGGTGTGAGAATCCAATGTGCATGTGCTGATGCCTGGCACAGAGCAGGCGCTTGATGAAATCAGCTTTTCTGTCTTCATCCTTCCCCAGCGAGGCATTATACTCTGAAAAGGAGAGTGTCCCCAGTTGCCAGAGAGGTTTTGATCCAGGCTCCTTTGGGCTCCTACAGTTATCAACTGTGGTCCAAGCGAGTGCTCTTTGAGTTCTGCATTCTGACAGGTGGTCTAAGCAAAGGAAGGTGGACCGTCCTATTTCAAAAAATGCTATGAATGTTCAGGTCAGCATCACAGTGAAAACGAGCATCTGGCCTTTCCCGAGCCATTTTCAGAAGACAGGCCTGAGGGACCCCATGATACCCAGCTTTGAGGGGTGTGCTGTGTACCAGGGTCCTGGCCCCCCTCCCTTGGGCTGGAATAGGAGAACCAGACTCTGGCTGGGGGAGAAGTTGATGCAAGGCATCCTGGAGCTTAGAGAAAAGCTAGGAGGAATTTGCACAATTTAGTATCTTCCTGGAGGAGAGCAACTATGTCATTTCTGAAGTCCCTGAAAAGCCCAGGCCCTGGAAAGCTTTGTTTTGTTATTTAGTTAAGGCTCCCCTTCACACATCCCTGCTCATGTCAGCCTGGTCCCAACCTGCTGGCGACAAGCAGACTTGATGGCGTTTCCTAGGAGCCCCACCAAGTCCCTTCTGGTTTCTTCGGTCCCTCCCAGGTGATGGCTGCTGCTTGTTGGAAACTACTAATTTCCATGCCAGCAGAGAAGTTAGCATGGAGTCATCTTAGAGCTGTCCTTTAAATCAACTCTTTTGCACAAGTATCAGTGTCACTCCATCTCGCTAGCCCTCCCCACCACATCTAGAAACTCTGTTATTCCCAGCCCAGAGTTCTGCCTCTTCCCCAACTGCAAGGCAAGAATCTACACGAAGCAGCCCTGAGCTGCGAGGGTTCACGGGCCGTCTTGCTGGAAGGCGTGTGGCCAAGTCGCCTGGACACCTGTCATCAGGCACGCTCTGGTTGCCAGGATGTAGCTGTCACTGCATGATGTAGTCAGTGGTAACAGGCTCTATAATTGCTAATAAAATGTAAATGACTGCAAAATCACAGACCATCAAGAATTTTTTTCCCCTGGCACATCCAGACAAACTTTGCTGACCCAAGTTAGCCTATGGCTGTGCAGTCTTTTCCATTCTCTTTCTTTATGACGACTTGAACTCTTAATCTGAGATATAGCTGGTTTGCAATTGCCCAATGGCTTTTTAAGAAACTCAGAGACAGATAGGAGTAATAATTAAGAGAAGAGGATGTAGCTCATTCATATAATTTAGGCATGTGATCAGAGAGATCCTCTTGCTAGTAGTAACACCTGAAGGCTAGTTTTTTGGCAACTTAGAGTAGGAGAAGATGGGCGTAGAGAATCTTTGAGGTCAAAAGTTAGCCCTTTTAAAAAAGCATTTCAGGAGCTCTTGGCTTTAGACACGATTAATATGATGTCCTTTGCTAAGATTCCTGCAAGGAGTCCCATAAGATATAGGGCATGTCTTGGGGCTAACGGGCTGTCAGGTTCCCAGAATCCACGGTTGGAAAGGAAGAGCCAAACAGGTTGCATGTAGGTATTCCAGGTCCTACAGAAAGAGAAGTTTCCGGTCCATCCCAAGTTAGAATGCACTCTCTGCCTCCTTTGGCAAGGCGTGGTGTGCATGTACCAGAGTTGTTTATTTTTACCATCAGTGCCCTTCATCTTGGGAGGATGACTGTGTGGAGACAGGTAATCGGTGCATCTGATTCCCGATGGGGTTACGTATGCAGGGGCTGGAGACCATCTTGCTCAAGTTGTCAGGTGGGAGGGTTGTTTGCTTCTCCAGTTGTTTGGGGATCTAGCAACGAAGCCTGTGATTTCTACTGACTGAGTGGATGGAAAGTGTTTTGGGGAGGAATGTGGTACCTTGGGAGGAGCGGGTGATCCTGGGGGGAGGCTTTTCAGGGGTGCGCTGAGAACATCAAGCGTCCTGGAGAGCAGGATGGGCAGCCCATTGGCGCTGTGATTTTATGGTCGTTACCCAGCAGGATGTATGTTTTTCTCTTGGCTGTTTTGAACATTTTGGCCAGTGAGAGAGGAAACTGTAGCAGGCGCCTGCCCACGGCTGTGCATTTGTTCCCAAGCCTGTCAAGCGTGTCATCATTACTGGGCTGTGTATCACAGTCACTGCGTCTTTCCTGTTGAGCCCATGGCACGGCCTGGTCCCTGGACACTCAACCAGATAGTCACACTGCTCTCGGTGCCCGGGCAGAGAGTCACACTGCTCTCGGTGGCCCAGGGGGAAGCCCAGTGGGGCTCTGCCAGGTGACAGGCAGCAGATCATCTAGACGCACAACATGCTGGGTCTGTGCCACTCACTGTCTGATAGTAAAAGCCAAATCAGGGTTATCCCAGTTCTCTGGAGTTGAGGACACTGGTCGGTCTTGTGCTGGGAAGGGGTGAGGGGGAGAGGTCGCCTGCCCACGTCGGACACTGGCTGGTCCGGTGCTGGGAAGGGGTGAGGGGGAGAGATCGCCTGCCCACGTCGGACGCTGGCCGGTCTGGTGCTGGGAAGGGGTGAGGGGGAGAGGTCGCCTGCCCACGTTGGACACTGGCCGGTCCGGTGCTGGGAAGGGGTGAGGGAGAGAGGTCGCCTGCCCACGTCGGACGCTGGCCGGTCCGGTGCTGGGAAGGGGTGAGGGAGAGAGGTTGCCTGCCCACGTTGGGCTGTTTCTGGGCTGCGGCCGTGACAGTGCCTGTGCTTTGACATGAGGCCTGGCCACTGTGCCTGCCCACCCCCCGCCCCTGCCACACTCAGAACCTCCTCCTGAGATGGGATTGGAGGCGAGGAACCGCGCCTTTCTCCGCCTCCCCACTGAGCCTGTTCCCTGCAGTGTGCTGGTTCTCATGGGGACTGAGGAAGGCCCTCCGGCGGCCCTGGCTTTGGGCACAGGCCGTGGGGCTGCAGGTAGGACTCAGGCTCTGCCCACGCTACTCGGGTGTGCTGAGCCGCAGACACTGAGACAGGTTGGGGTGTCCGGGAGCCTTACCGAGGGCGGGGGCCGGGGAGAGCCGTGATGGAGGTTTAACACTTGGGGAGGAGGAGGAAGGAGCAGGAGGAGGGCAGGAGGAACCTCGGGCTGCAGTGCAGGTCCGCGGCCACGTCGGCCAGGCCCATGGGACGTCCTGGAGCCAGAGCGCCGGTTGGAGGAGTCCTGGGTCTTGCAGGGACGGGCCTTTCCTGCACACCCACCCTGCCCGGTCAGTGGCGGAGAGCAGCCCATGGGGGGGTGGCTTTGGCCCGAAAACGGCAGTGGGTCCAGAGGGCCAGTAGCTGGGGCTGTCAGTCATGCTCCCTGTTTCCCGAGACCCGAGTGGTACATTTTCCTGACCACCACAGCCACTGAGGAGTTATGTTGATACCCTCATTAATTCATTTAACAAACATTTAGGGAATACCTTCTGTGCACTTGACATTTGTTGGCCCTGGGGGAGAATGGTAAACGAGGAAATCCGTGTCACGAGCCCTGGCGGGTGAGGAGATGAGTCAGCAAACAGGTGGTGGCCATGGGGCGTGATCGATGCTGAGAAAGGGGCATGTCCTGGGTGTGACGGGATCCCATGGGGGGGCGCACCCATGGGGTCAGCTGGGGCATCCAGGAGGGAGTGTGTTGGGAAAAGGCCACTGTCTTAAGCTGGGACTGGAAGGGTGAGGATGAGTTAAACTCGTAACCTCGAGGAAGAACTGGAGCAGAAAGAGCACCCCTGCCACAGCCCAGAGAGCAACAGAGCTGGGGGTGTGCCCGGAGGCTGCCTGAGTCATTCCTGTGGCCGGTGGGGTGGGGGAGAGGATTTCAGGCAGTGCTAGGAGCAGTACGTGGCGGAGGCTGATGGTGAGGGGCCTTGCAGACCACGGGAAGCACGCTAGCTCTGCGCCCAGGTCCAGAGCCCGCTGAGTGGGACAGACCGTGCTCTGCCAGCTGTGTGGCCTGCACAGGTTGCTTGAACCTCATCTGCCCCATCTAGAAAATGGGGTAGGAAAGTTCCATTTCACAGGGTTGTGAAGATTAAATGGCTCTCTATGAAGGTCTTAGAGCAATACCTTTCATGCAACAAACATCCAACAAATGCTATCGTCTGTGTCATTATCACATGCTTGAAATTCTCCTGCACCAAAGTCGTGGTAGAACGGTCTTAAATGCCTGCCTGCTGTCACCTGACAGTTACCAGACTTAGCAAAATGACATGCCTAACACCTTTTCTGAATGAGTGAAGGAGCATCATAGCATTCTCTCCATGGCCCAGGATGAAGCAGCCTCCACATAAATATTACCAAAAACAAAAACAAAAATATGAAAAGAAAAACCCTGAACAAGTAAGTTTTATTTGAGGTTTTTTATGAACAACAACTGAATGAAGCTCGAGGTTGTTCATTGCCAGGGGCTCTCTGGCTTGCAGGCACAGCCCCCAACCAGTGTTTCCGAACGCATGCTTGGTGGGCGACCGGACTCAGCTGCTGATGTCGATCTGGAGATGACTCAGAATGTGCTGAAATACAGCAGTGGGTGCACAGTCCACATCTCAACAAGCGGCCCCGTGAATCCTGGGCCCACTGTGTTTTGAGATGCACCTGGCCTCTGGTTACACTGATAGTCTTGATGGAGGAGGAGCTGCTTAGGACAGATCTTGCATTGCCAGCCTCTTTCACATCAGGGGAGAATGGAGCATCTCTCCCAAGAAGCCCAGGCAGGTAAGAAGCATCCAACTGGTGTGCTGGCCTCCAAAGCAAAATATATGAGCAGAAAGCGCTAAATACTACGATGGAGATGTGCTAAGGGTCAGTGTTTGTCTTGCTTTCAAGGTGTCTTGGTGTATATTGTCTCCTACAGCAAGCACATGGCTTCCCAGTGCTATCGCTGCACTGCCCACGAGAAAAATGACTGTATCTGGGCCAGAAATGAAATTGGCAGCAAGAGGCAACCTGGCCTTTGGAAATCTCAACAAGTAGCGCCAAAAAGATTAAATCCCTGTTAGCAGTGGGTATCTCTGGGAGGTGGGATAATTGGTAATTGTTTTTTCCTCATTTCTTATTTTTTGCACGGGAGGAAGTATGTGGTCCATGCTGAAGCCTGCCTGGGTTTGTCCTGGTTGCTCTGCATACTAGACAACTTATTTAATCTCTTTGTACCTCAGTTTCCTCATCTGTAAACTGGGAAATAATCACAGAGTATCTACCTCATAGAGTTTAATGTACTTACACTTGTTCAGTATTTAGACAATGCTTGACAGTTTCTAAGCTCTTGCGAAGAATCAGCTATTATTGCCGATAATAACAATAACATCGCCGTCTTCACGTACATGCCACGTGTAATCAGGTGATTAAAAAAACAAAGTGCCAAGAGAATGGTTCCTAGGTCACAGAGATGATGTGTGAAGGCCTTCAAGCATCTGCCGTTGTAGGGATTTGCCTGAGATTTGCTGGCATCCAGCCCTCTGCTCTGGGGCCTGATTCTTTGTCTCTGCAGTGAGGGATGAGACCCCTTCAATGTTTCCAGTTGTGCTCCTTGCGGTGGCACAGAGGGACAGAGGGGGTTTTGGATGTGGACCCTTCGCTCTAAACGTGAAGCACCTGCTGCTTTTTATTCCTTTTTAATACTCAGTGAGCTTTGTGTATGACCTCATTTTCACTGAAGGTTCTGCAGTAAACAGACAAAAAGAG
>JAVSCE010013065.1:0-7500 GCA_032199065.1 Smutsia gigantea | reverse complement strand
CATTGAACTTCCTTGGGCTGCGGTTTTCTCACCCGGGGCCGGCAGTGAAGCATCTGTGTAGGGGCCCTGCGCTGGGGCTGACGCACTGTGAGCCCCGGGGAGACGCCTGCTCTGAGCGTTTGGTGGTCCTTGGTTCTCAGGACTGTGAATAGCAGCAGCCCCCCAGGGCCCCTGGTTGCCCATGGATTCGGGGGAGACTCTGCAGGGTGTCCCACGGAGCCCACCAGGCGTGGCCCCGCCTGTCTCATCAGTTTTGGCTTCTCCTCTCCTGCACTCATCCCGGGACCACACTGTGGCCATCGTGGGACCATCCTGGCTTGCACCTCCGTGCCTTTGCACCTGCTGTTTCCCTCTGGACCCCTGTCCTCCTGCATGGCCTTCGAGCCTCCGTGGAGCCTTCTCTGTTTCCCCAGGAGGAAAGGGCCGGGTCCACCACGTCTTCCTTCATGCTGCTGTTTTGGGGGTTCTTCTGATTCCTGTGTCCTGCTTTGCCTACTTGACTTGCTATTACGTCTGTGTCCCCATTAGAGCGCAAGCTCTTTAAGTCACTCTTGCATCCCTGACATTGGGTATGGCTGACACTTGCTGTGGACTGTTGGAATGAATGACTGACTGACAGAGAAAATCAAAAGCAGGTCCCCTGGTGTAGAGGGCATGTACTCTTGAATGTTTGAGATTGGGTTACCTTGTTATGGACAAAAATTTAGGAATCATCCTTGAGCCTTTCTTGCAGTAACTTCCCCCTGCCTCTAAGGCAGTGGGTCTCAGCCAGGGGTGATTCCGACCCCCAGGGAGGCAATGTCCGGAGACATTTTTGGTTTTGACACTTGGGGATGCTGCTGGTATCTAGTGATAGAAGCCAGGGTTGCTGTGAAACACCCTACAGTACCTGGGATGGCCCCCATCCCCAGGACTTCTCCCGTGCCAAACAGTGCCAAGGGCAAGACACCCTGGTCTAGAAGGTTCTGTGGCTGTTCACGGCTCTCAATCTTACCCACTCCCACACCAGCCCAAGGCACTCTTATCACCCCTGGAATGGTCTTCCTGCCTCCCCTGCCTGAGTCTGCACTCCAAAGGCAGCTGAATGATCCTATAGAAAGGTAGATAAAATCACTCCCCTGTAACAGTCCCCATCACACTGGAATCAAACCAAAACTCCTTTGCGGGGCTGAGGAAGGCCTCCGTGAGGTGGCTTCTGCCGTTCTCCCTGCCATGTACCCCTCACCCTCTGTGCAGTGTGCTCCAGCCCTGCCTGGCTGTCCTTTCTGACTCGGGTTCCTTCCAGCCCGGTGTGTTCTTGTGATGTTCTCTCTGCCCAGGCTGCTCTCCCCTCTCCTTGCTGTTTGACTGGCTTGTCCTTTAGATCTCACTGTTACTGCTTCTGCCTCCGATACTCCTTTCCTGATTACCCAAACTAACCATGCGTTCGTTATCACATCTTCTTACATCTCTATGTAGCACTTAGCACTGCCTGATTTTGTTTGTTTGTTGGAGCTCCGTGAGAGCAAGACGTCGCCTGCCTGGTGCAGAGCTGTGTCCACCCCTGCTTAGAACAATGCCTGGCACACAATCAGTTTAAACAGTGATGGCAGTAGGCGTGATATTAATAGCTTACCCTTCTTTAGTGAAACCTAAGAATGTGCTCTAAATGATTTACATTGAATCTCCACAATAGCTTTGTGAGATGTGAGGCCATGACCATCATCTCCATTTTACAGGTGAGGAAATTGAGGGACCAGAAGTTACATAGCTTGTCAAAGATCATGTAGCTAGAAAGTAGTAGAGCTGGGATCTGAACTTCAGCAGTCTGACTCTAGAATCTTAATCGCTCCACCACTCTGTTCGTTGAGGCAATGAATGTGGACTATGAATGATGCATTCCTGCCCATCCTCCTGGGCACACACATGTTATGGCAGCCTTTGCAGGACTGAGATTTTGTCTGATTTGGGTTCAAATATTGTGACTCTCTCACATTTTGTGGCATACTCACTTATGTTTGGGTCATTAGAAGAGAGCATCAAAAATCTCTTTTCTCATAAATGGTTAGGTTTTGATGTCCTGGACACTTTTTTCCACCCCACTACTGATCATGTTTCCTTCCTTGTTTTGGCTACCAGGAGACTCATACTAGAATTCAAGTCCTGATGAATTCAAGCTTATAACCATTTAATACTGTATGGCATGCCACCTTTTGTCTATCACCTTCTTTTCTTCTACGTTCCCACATAACATCCCGTTTTCCTAATTTTTAACTGATTTCTTTTCCTAAGCCAACTCAACTTATGAGTCGAGATAGTGCAAAAACAAATGTATATGTAAAGTGTGTCCCTGGGTAGCTTACTTAATCTCACTGATTCTCTGTACAGTGTTGGTAATCATTCCTGCCTCACTGTGTTTTAGTAGAGTGAGAATTGGATAAAGCCCACAAAAGGCCCAGGGTACATAGTAAGCATTTAATAAATGTTAGTTTTTTTAAATTTTCTTCCCTCATTTATGGTGAGGGTGAGGGAATCTGAGGCTAGTACCAGGCCTAGTGGAGATCTTGGAAGAGACTGGGTGGCTTAATATGTTTTATCAAGCCACTCCTGTCCACTCCTAACTGGTGGACTCCATTACGAAGACCCACAGCAAATGACATGCTGTCATCTTGTCCTGTTCTTGGTGGCTATTTCCACTACAGTAAATTGGTTTTGAGTAACAGGAAGATATTAGGTCTGGGAGATAGAAAAGACTGCTGCTGTGCAGTGAGCTTGTACATAAAGCCTATCCTGTCAAATAGAAAGCATTTACTGGGAAGAATATGAATCAGACTCACAGAAACTTTTAGCCATTGGGTATTTGGCCTGCCCCTCTTTGGCCAGAGTATACTATAGTAATGAGGAATGTCAACTGTTATGTCTCACTTGCTTAGTAGCTCATAAAATGTACCAGTTTATATACTAATTTTGCTGGAGAAAAAGTCCTATTTTAAGATGACCCAGTCACCCATTCCCTGGTACTAAGCCACTTTAGGGCTTTAACAAAAAACAATAATTATAATAATAAAAGCTTTTAGTCCTTACCCGTGCTAGGCATCTTCTTATTTAATCTATGCAACCACTTTGTAAAGTCAGTTTCAGCATCCCATTTTATAGATGAAGGAGTAAACTTGCTCAAAGTCAGAGTTCTGGAAGGAGTAGAACCATGATTTAGACCCAGGTCTGATTTCTAAGTCTTTGTCTTTACAATTAGTATAGAATTATTTCTTTCTTTAAATCACAAAAGGCAACAATTCAAGAGTATTGACTTTTCCCTAGTTGAGGATTCTTCAGTCTCAAAATTATTGGTATTTTAAGGGCAGATAATTAAAAAAAATTTTTTTAACACTTTGAGAGAGCAGTCATTTTACTGCTTTTGGGATTAAAAATTCTCTTTGTTAGACTTATTTTATTTATTTATTTATTTATTTATTTTATTAAGGTATTATTGATATACACTCTTAGGAAGGCTTCACATGAAAAAACAATGTGGTCACTACATTTACCCATATTATCAAGTCCCCACCCATACCCCAATGCAGTCACTGTCCTTCAGTGTAGTAAGATGCCACAGATTCACTGTTTCCTTCTCTGTGCTACACTGTTTTCCCCGTGATCCCCCACACCATGTGTACTAAACATAATACCCCTCAATCCCCTTCTCCCTCCTTCCCCACCTGCCTTCCCACACCCCTCCCCTTTGGTAACCACTAGTTCCTTCTTGGAGTCTCCGAGTCTGCTGCTATTTTGTTCCTTCAGTTTTGCTTCGTTGTTATACTCCACAAAGGAGGGAAATCATTTGGCACTTGTCTTTCTCTGCCTGGCTTATTTTACTGAGCATAATATCCTCCAGCTCCATCCATGTTGTTGCAAATGGTAGGATTTGTTTCTTTCTTATGAGGCCGGTTTTTTTATTGGATGCTTTGTACAATTATTTTGCACTGTGAGATATTTAGCAGCATCCCTGGTCTATGCACTAGATGCCAGTAGTACTCACTTCCCAGCTCCCAGTATCACCAAATGTTGCCTGGGGAGTAAACCAGAAGAACTGGGGTGGAATTTGACCAATTTATTACCTTCCTGGAAAAAAGCAACTAATTTCTGCTGTTATCAACCCTCAGGAGTTCTTAGGAAGTTTGTTGTTTTTTATATTTGAAGAATTATCCAACTATTGCCACTATCTAGTTTTAGAATAGTTTCATCACCCCATAAAGAAACCCCATACCCATTAGAAGTTAGTCCTTATTCCTCCTTCTCCCAGTTCCTGGGAACCACTATTTTGTTCTTTTGTTTCTGTTGATGTCCCTATTCTGAGCACATCATATAAATGGAATCATGCATTATGTGGCCTTTTATTTAGCATCTGTCTGACTCTTTTACTTAGGATGATGTTTTCAAGGCTCATCCAAATGATATTCCATTGTATGCAGTGTTGGGGTGCAGCTTCATTCTTTTGCATGTGGATATCCAGTTGTCCCAGCCATTTTTTGAAAAACTGTCCTTTTCCCTAATGAATTTTCTTGGCACCTTGTCAAAAATCAATTGACTGTAAAAGTAATGTTCATTTCTAGACTCTCAGTTATATTCTGTTGATCCATATATATATATATATATATATCCTTATGCCAGTGCCACACTGTCTTGATTATTCTAGCTTTGTGTAGGACATTTTGAAGTCAAGAAGTGTTAGTCCTCTAATTATGTTCTTTTTCAATACTGTTTTGGCTATTCTGAGTCTTTTGAATTTTCATATGCCTTTAGGATCCTCTTGTCAATTTCTGCAAGAAGCTAGTTGGGATTTTGGGAGGGATTATCAATTGGAGAGTATTGCCCTCTTATGCAGTTTTTCAATCCATGAACATGGGATGTCTTTCTGTTCATTGAGGTCTTTAATTTCTTTCAACAATATTTGTAGTTTTCAGTGTATAGGTTCTGTACTTCTTTTATTAAATTTATTCCCAAGTATTTTATTCTTTTTGATACTATAAATGAAATTGACTCATTAATTTCATTTTTGGGTATTTTTTTGCTGGTAGGTAGAAATACAATTAATTTTGGTGATGAATTCCTATTTATCTGTGTCCTACATACAATCTTGCTGAACTTGACAGTTCTAAGACTATTTTGTAGATTTAAGGTCTATTTTTGTCTTTAAATATAAGCATTTACAGCTGTAAATTTCTCTCAGTACTGCTTTAGCTGCATCTCATAAATTTTGGTATGTTGTATTTTTGTTTTCATTCAGTGCAAAATATTTTCTAATTTTATTTGTATTTTCTTCTTCAACTCACTGGTTATTTCAGAGTGTGTTGTGTAATTTCAACATAGTTGTGAATTTCCCAGATTTCCTTCTGTTAGTGATTTCTAATTTCATTCCATTGTGGTTGGAGTATATACATTGTATAATTTCACTCTTTTTAAATTTATTGAGGTTTGTTTTATGGCCTAACGTTTGGAATATCCTGAAGAGTGTTTCATGTGAGAAAAGTGTGAGTTCTGCTGAAGTAGGATGGCGCGTTCTATGAATGTTTGTTAGCTGTAGTTGGTTTGATGTGTATACACTCTGTCTCCTTGTTGATGTTTAGCCTAGTTGTTCTATCCATTATTGAAAGTGGGGTATTGAAGTCTCCAAAGTTTATTGTTTAAATGTCTGTTTCTCTCTTTAATTCTGGCAGTTTTTGCCTCATATATTTTAGGGCTCTGTTTTTAGGTGCATATAATTATGTTGTCCTGATGGATTGATTGTTTCTTTGTCTCTAGGAACATTTTTTTGTCTTGAATTCTATTTTGTCTGATATTAGTGTGGTCACATCTGCTTTCTTGATTTTGGATAGTTTTTTCTTTTAAGCTTCCCAGGTCATTCTAATGTGCAGTCAGGATTCAGTGTCACTATTCTTAAAGGACGAGTTAGAAGCTGAGGGTTATTGTTTTGTTTTTAAAGTCTACTCACACCACCAAGAGATAATATCCATGGATTATGGGATTTCTTTGACTGGTGTTAAAAGGCATCATAGAAACCTCTGGATCTGTGGAGAGTTAAGTACTTATTCCTGAAACAGTTGTTTTCAGGTAACCTCATGACAGAGAATGCTGTCTTGCTTAGCCTGTCAGAGCAGCCAGAAAGCTGCCTCCCTTCCTCTCTGCTCTGTTGACACTGTCCTACAAAGGATTTCACCTGATGCCTCTGAATGAAAGTCCATTGCCCTGTGGGCCTCACACTGGTTTAATCGTCATATCATAGGCCTTTCTCTGGTGCTCTTTGCAGGCATTGTGGTAACAATTAAGGAGACAAAATCGGAACTCTGAAGTTCTGTTTATGTGGGTGTGTAAGAAGGACTGTTGGAGATACTTACAGGAGACTAATCAGAAGTGAGCTTCCTCCTCACAAGTCTGAAGGTAAAGAATACGCACAGAAATGAAGGTATTGTAAGAAGAAAACCCTGAAGCATTTGCTGGGATCCAGAAGGCAGAAAGGGGTGGATGCTCTGAAAAGGAAAACCTTCTTTTGTCAAAGGTGGCTCCTGGTGCCTGGCAAGGTGGGAAGTTATCTGGAATGGATTCTTCTTTATATGCTTTTACACAAACCTGAAAACTATCTTTGAGTCTAATCTCCCTCTCTGTCCCCACCTTTTAATTTTCTTCTTTATCACTTTTTCCCCCGTTTCTTAGGAGTTGCCCCTTGTATATCACCTTTCATGGAGTTGCATGATGCCTTTATCGAAGTCTCTTCTTAAGGTGGAAACTATTCTGTTCTAGCATATCTGTTTCCACATCTGTTCTTAATCTTCAGGATTCTGATTCACTGTCAGGAAGTTTTTCCTCCAAGCAATGAAAAGCCTCCGGAAGCTAAGTTATCTGACCCACATTTATTTATTATCTTTTCAGAGCTTTTTCCCTCTCAGAGTTTGTCTGCAGAAGAATCGGTTGGGAATGTCCTGGTTTCCTGCTTACAGGTTCTCTGGAATTTCCATTCCACTATGTATGCATACAAACATAGCTTCACACATATGTATGGGTAGTATAAATAACCTGAAAAAGAAACTTCAGGTCATAACATAATGTCCTATTCCCAAACTTTCTAACTTGTTTTCTCTTTTTCCTGTCATTTTTAAACTTGTTTTAAAGGGCAAGCACGGGCATTTTGAGTTCTCTAGTCCTTTGTAGTGCCATTTCTCCTAAAAGCCCAAAGCATATTATAGACTGGGCTGTCTTCCATTCCCTCTGGGCTTTTAGGGAGTGAGGAGGATATTTCCTTGACTTACAGGGCCTCATAATATCCTTGTGAGTCAATAAAACTGTCCTTCATAAAAACCAAATCTGGAGGGGCCCAAGATGGTGGCGTGAGTAGGGGAGTGGAAATCTCCTCCCCAAACCATATATATTTTTGAAAACACAACAAATACAACTTTTCCTAAAAGAGAGACCAGAAGATACAGTGCAACAGCCAGGCTACGTCTACATCGGCAAGAACTCAGCATTTCA
>JAVSCE010013064.1:0-203053 GCA_032199065.1 Smutsia gigantea | reverse complement strand
CATCTAGACAATACTTACGAGTTTTGTTCTAAATGAAGTATGTAAATGGAGTTGATGGTAATGATGGTAAGTAAAGCAAGCGGTTTTATAGACATTAAAGACATTATAGCTGAGCATATTTGTACAACCATCAAAAAGATTGCACCGAGTGAGAAAACTGATGATACAGAACAAAGAGAGAATGGAATTAATGTCCTTGAGTAGGACATCAATGGTAGGATCTCATGGAAAGATGGTCTTCAATAGAAGCAATAAAACAGTAGCAGTAAAGGCAAAATAGTAGTAAAGGGAGACTAATTACATAGGATCAGAGGCAATTAGGTTAATATACATGGTGGTAAAAGTTTGAGAACTTACTTTGAGGGTAGTTAAGAAAATAATTTCCAGAGCCATGTTGCTTGGAACCCTAGATTTGCCATTGACCCATTGTGTGACCTTATACCTTAGTTTCCCCTCTGTAAAAAGGATATAATAATAGCATTTGCCTTATAAGGTGACTGTAAATATTACCTGAATTAATAAATAAAAAGCATGAACCTGAACATAATTTCAGTAGAAAGGAAATGAGATGAGATGAGTGGAGAGTACTGTGGGAAGGTGATACAATTTTAAAATACTTTGACATGTTACATATTATCACTGGAGATACAGAAATAGTATGCTACACAAGTGGGAATTATGGAAAATTAAGATCCAAATGGAGCAGGAAACTTGAAAGTGTATCTCATGGGAGATAATGAATTATGTGAGGTGCAGAGGGGTACCTAAAATTTTTGAGCCAGAACCTCCAACCAAGAAACATATCCTTATAAATAAAAGCAAAACAGAACATAGAAAAGAGAGAGCTTTTTCTGGCAGAGGAAAAGATTACATGAGAAATGATCCAATTCTCCCTGAAATGTCTTCTCCTCTCTATGCAATGCTTACCTGCATGCAGTTTGATACAACCATGTCAAATTACTACTCAGTTTCCAAATGCAAGCTCTTGAGAGAAAATCTTGGCCATCTGAGTTTTCCCCCTACCCTAACAGAGTACATTAAACTATAGTTATGGAATGAATACATTTTGAGTAGATGAACTGATATATTAAGTTACAAGTTAATTATTAAACAAATAAAATTCTCAAGACCCATAAACTTATAATCATGATAAATAAATACAGATTCACCTACCAAATTGCCATACTATTGAGATATTTTATGGTACAACAGAGGTAAGATCTTAGTTTGTAGATACCCCAGTGTAGATACCTCAGCAGTTAACCTTGCTGTAATTTAGTTCCTGCTTAAGCTTAATCTGTAGCAGAAACTAATCTAAGAGAGAAGAACAATAGGTGCTGTGCCTTGGAATCTGGTGGGTCATGAGCCATGTGACAAGGACTGCGAACAGTTCTCGTGATCCTTTCTGAGGAACCCAGATAAGGAACACACCGTGAGAGTCACATGGCCGGATGACTTAACGAGACATAAGAGAAATTTAAGAGGTGATTAGTTTGCAATTGTTAAGCTTGATGACAAAACTCATCCTATAATCATTAATCGATGCCTGTCTTTTTACTTGCTGTAACTTAATAAAAGCGCAGGGGAGCACTGACTTGGTGCTTAGTCTCCAAGGAAGTCTAAGCCCTCTGCATTAAAGGTCATTCTTACTCGATTTCTCATTTTCGTGGTGCCCGACTGCAGCATTAGTTATAGGTACATATTTAAACAAGACTTAACATTTAATAAACAATTGTACATGATTTAATAAAAAATTAGATGCCAGAAGAATTTGTACTAATCACTACTTCATGTTCCCATTTATGATTTTCTAAACCATCCTAGTCTACAACAATCTCTACCTTCTTCAAACTTAACAAGTACTTATTGCCTGTACTACTCATATGATTACTAATCATTAACTGCCTTGTGATGTCACACTATTATATTAAATAAATTGATTTTTTTTTAGCATCTTGCATGGTTATTCTATGTATCCTAAACAAATTAAAATATCATAGAGAAATTTAATTTATGAATCCTGTCAGCATATACTTATTAAATGTCTATGCTGTCCCAGGAACCCTTGTAGGTATTGAGATAAACATTAAAAAAAAGTTCTCAAAGAGTTAATTCTAACAGGATAGATTATTGCAATAACTCATTAATATAGGAACATATCAAATGCTAGGAAAATCCAGGGGAGGAATTGAAGGAAATCTCAGAAAAGATGGTATCTGATTTCTATCTTAAAGGTGGGGATAAAAGTTTTTCAGCTGAAGAATAGAAATAGGAGCATTCTTGGCCAAGAGAACAGAATATGCAAAATAAGTGGCTATTTGAGTAACTAGGAATATTTCAATATGACTAGAGCAATGTAGCATTAAAATGATTCAGTTTTAATTAGGTTCAAATTATCAGTCCAACACCACTACCTCACTCCACCCCCAGTCATGACACACAGAAAATAGAAATTATAGAGCCTTAAAGTTAGTTCACCTAGTTTGGAGAGAAATAATTGACCTTTGAACTAATATATTGAAAGACCTTATCCCACTCATTAACTAAGATCACCTACATTAGCATATCAAAAACTGATATCAAGGACTTAACGGATAGAGGTCTTCTAGTCTTGAAAAAAAAACCCTTACCTGGAATAAAGAAGACATAATCTATGCTATATGGAAAAAAAAACACACACAAACACACACAAAGCAAAAAACAGAAAGCCCCACCCCTTTTTCAGGTCTAGGGAAGTTCAGAAAAGAGAAAAAGAGTAGGGAGGCAAAATAACAATGGATCCTTGAACAATATGGGTTTGAACTGTTCATGCCCACTTATATGCAGATTTTTTTCAATAAATACATTAGAAAATGTTTTTTGAGATTTGCAACAATTTGAAAAAACTCACACATGAACCATGTAGCCTAGAAATATCAAAAAATTTATGTCATGAATGCATAACTTTTATATGTAGATAATCATTTATTTTATAATTCAGTACCATAAAATCTATAGTATGCTATTAATAGTCAAGTTCCAGGGGAGTCAAAAGTTATAGGTGGAATTTTGATTTCATGGGCATCCATTCCACAGGCCCCCTTGTTGTTCATGGGTCAACTATAGCCAAAATTGAATTATTGGTTTCTTCTCTTTAGCATCTATTTGGTGGTTGTGGATAAGTGTGCTGGCTGGTTAAGCATGTTCAGACAAGAAGAGGTGATGGAAGTTTAATGATAAGGGTTTGAGAATAGAGTTGGTTAGCTTCTGTGGCTTGAGTAAATCGTCAGACCGTTAGGCTGGATGGATACATTGGCCAGCATCCAGTGCCTGTAGACTCTGATTGGTTAGGTGAAGTAGGAGCAGTAAGCTAGGGAGGTATAATTAGCCGTAAGAGATTAGATGACAATTTATCTCAGCCACAAATGCCAAAAGAACAAGTAACACAGGTGGACATGGAATCAAGCTCCAGAAATCACAAGAGTAAGAAGGCGTTATGCCAAGAATCTTGACTCTGATTATTGAGAGAAATATAAACCCTCCTCTCCATTCCCCTCAGGGGGATGCCCTATATCAGGGAGAGGGATAGGTGGCTCTGAGTGTGGCTGAAAACTTGTATCTCAAAGACTTTAAACAGGATTGGGCATGAATCGTACTTGTAGTTGTTTTTCCAGTTAAACAAATGGTTGAAACTTGGAGAAAGACCAGGTTCATTACTATATATATATATATAGATTGTTCTGTTCATTTGAGCAACATTAGAAATAAATGTATCATCTTGTTACAGTTGGAATCTACAGTGTTTGAATTTGAGGGTCGACTGGAGCATGAGAAAGTAAAGCAGTGATTGAATATTATCCTATTACATGATGAAATGGAAAAAATATAGGATAAGTAAAAGGGAAAGGAAAGACAAAGTTTGCTTGCACGTTTGATTGTTTATATAGTGACTGAGAATATTTGTAAATTGAAAGGCAAAGAGTTAGTAGAGAGAGAACAATGTGAAAGACACTCTTAAAATACAAGCACCAGAAAATAATAGCTAATATCTAACATCTGCTGAGTGGTCACTAAGTTCCAGGCACCAGTTGATGAGTTTATATGTATTAACTCATATAATCTTTACATCATCACAATAAATGGATGAAGTGGCACACACAATATTCACATTTTACAGATTGGACATGGAGACATAAAAAGAAGTGTGGCAAGGTTGGATAGGCCTGACTTGCAGTTTTATTACTATTCCATAAAACACAGCCCATGCTGACATAATGTATACCCCCAATGCATGATTGATTGACAGTTTCTTAATAAATAGGTCATGGGCATGTTGGAACAACACTGACAAATTAAGGTTGACACTTGATGGCAATTTCCCAGTTGTGCCATGGCATCATTACATTAGCACAGGCTCAACATGGGCCTTTATATACTATGGAATTTTGTATGCTATAACACTGAATGGCATTATTGCAAGTTGGGGTCTCTAGGAGGAAGAAGGCAGGCTGTTTCTTCAGGAGGGCCATTAGGAGGACCGGAGGGGAAGGGAAAAGGAAGCAGAGCCCAGCAGAGACAGAAGAAAAGCTGATGCAGGTCTGATAACAGTATTAGCTCAATTCGTAGGAAGTTCTAGAGCTAGACTGACATTTCAGAGTTGTTCCCAGTTGGGCCAAGATGGCCAAGACTTTATACTCCTGCACCAGCCAGTCTTTGGATCCAGGCGCTGTGTGACCGCATGCAAGGGGCTAACAGCCAAGTGTCTGCAGCCCTCTGAGCACGGCAGCAATACATCCTTCACTGAGCGGGCAAGGGGAAGCCCACCACAGGGTCCACGACACACATTTATGGAATTGAAATGAAGTTTCATGAAATGAAGCTGCTATTTCCCTATTCCAAAGGAAACCAGAATGTCAGCGATTCCATATGGTACAGGTTAATACATACTATTTCATTTATGTCAGTGTTGTTTTATGTAAAATCTAGAAACGCTCTCTGTAGTAATTTGTAGTGTGGCCAGAGCTGGATAGATCAAATGTATTTTTGAAAGGTCACATAGCTAAGGATTTCCAATGAGGGGATAACAGTCTCCTAAGGATACCAAGTTTGTGCTCTAAAGGGGAGATAATTTTATGCTATTACATTAAATGGCATTGTCATAGGTAGGACTGTGCATATGTGTACATATGTTCCCTTTTGATATTTGTATTTGTTCTTATCCAGCACCTAGTCCTGCAAATTCCAGATGTCTAGGGCTCCACAAGCCTGAGCTGACTTTGGATAAAATGACTAGGTTAGAACTATCCACATGTACTGATGGGTACAGCCTGGGAAGTACAATATATAACACAGTGGGATGCCCACAGGCCTGTGACTTAGGACCTACTTCTTTTAGACTTGTTTACATAATTTCATTGTAATTTTCCTATTACTTCTGGAACAAATTACCAAAAATTTAATTGCTTAAAACAACCCATATGTATTGTCTTAAGGTCAGAAGTCTAAAATAGGTAGCAGAATACCTTACCACCTGGAAGTTGGAGGGAAGAATCCATTCCTCACTTTCTCTAGCTTTTAAATTTTACTTTTGCAGTTAACAACTCTTACTTTCCTATCCCTCTTATAAGGACACTTGTCATTATATTAGGCTCACCTGAATAATCCAGGATAATTTTACCATCTCAAGTCCTTTATCTAATCATGTCTGCAGAGACCCTTGAAATATGCTGGGGGATTTTGGCAAGGTTTCTTCAGGGATTAGGACATGGACATCTTTGCAGAACTGGTATTCCATCTACCACACTGGGTGCCTACGTGCAAATTGATTCTCCCTGTTGGACCTCGTTTTTCTTAGCTCTCCAGTAAATAGATTCCACCACATCGATGAGGGCCCTTCTAACATTCTGTGCTTATAAATTTATGACTAATAAATAGCAAATGGTGTTTTCGGTTTTCTGCTTTACTTTACAGAATTAATATAATCTAAGAAGAGGCATGCAAAGTATGTTATAAAGAATAGCAATGGCAAGAATCAGGATATGAGCAATTTGTCATGAAACATTAGCTCTAGAAAGAACTGAGAATTCCCCACCCCCAATGAGAATGCATTTGAGCATCCAATACTTTCTGGAGGCCTTGTCAATACACGTCCAGCTTATCTGAAACTACTCACTCCAAGATGCGTCATACCCCAGGATATATTGCAAAAAGCCTTTTTTAAAGATTTGAGCTTAGCTGAGGTGTAATTGACACATAAAACTGTAAGATATTTAAAGTGTACACTGTGGCATTTTGATACATACACAGTGTGAAAGAATTCCCCCCAAATTGAGTTAATACATACATTCGCATCCATCATCTCACATATTTATCTTTTTTTATTTTTATTTTTTTGATGTAGATACTTATTCATCTTATAGCCAAAAGTCTGTAGGCTTTTTCCAAACTTCCTATTTTCCCTACCCTTGAGTTCCTGGTAACCACTGTCCCACTCTCTGTTTCTGAGTTTGACTTTTTTTAGACTCCACGGTAACACCACACCGTCCTTTTCTGGCTTATGTCACTTAGCACAGTGCCTTCCAAGTTCACCCAGGTTGTCACAAATGTCAGGATTTCCTTCTTTCTCATGGCTAAAAATTTCTTATAATACAGCAACGGCACGAATTGGTATATTTGGGAATACTTGCCTAGAAACAAAAAGCCTCATCCTGCGAGTTTGCTGACAACGGGAGAACTACTCATTGCTGTTTTGTTTGTTTTTGTTGTGATTATTGTTTTGCCATCCTAGTGCTCAGTCTCCCAAACTGTTCTATAAGGATAGTTCTTTGAAGTTGAACTGTTATATGGAGTTATTGTTTCTTCTCCAAACAAAGGGAAAGAAAGAAATGTTCTCCCCTTTCATTGAAAAAAAGTGTTACACTTTAAAAAGGAGTGAAACAGTTTCATTCATCTTAGTCCATTGAGGCTCTGTGACAAAAATACCATAGACTGAGTGTCTTAAACAACTAAAAATCTTCCTCACAGTTCTAGAGACTGGTAACTCCACAATCGAGGCACTGGCAGATTTGGTGCCTGGTGAGGTCCAGGTTCCTAGTTCCTAGACAGCCATCTCCTGGTGTCCCCACATGGAGGAAGAGTCAAGGGGGCTCCCCAGGGTGTCATTTATAAGGGCGCTAATCCCATTCATGAGGGCTCTGTCTTCACAACCTGATACTCTCCCAAAGGCCTTACCTCCTTATATTATCACCTTCAGAATTAGATTTTCAAATTATGAATTTTGAGGGACACGTGTAGTATACGGCAATCCTAAAATCCAAATGAGCTAAGAAATGTATCTTGTTCGCATGCTGTCAGTACAAACATGCTCCTGTTCTCCTGCTATGCTCCAATATTGTTGTTATCTGGTCTTTCCCAGAAACAAGAAATTTATTTTTGACTTGTTGACCAATAAATTAAAAGTACCTTAACAAGAGCATTAATTTTTTGAAAGAATTATTCACACAACCTGCTGCTTGCCACTCATTATTACTGCCGATTGATCTTTTTTTTTCTACTCCCTCTAGTTAACAGAAATCTACTAATCATAGCATTCTTCTTGAGACACAGTTACAGTTGGCCAATATGTATATATGCTATATTCAGGTATAACATACCTTAAGATCTATAACATTGGAGACAAATTAGTAAGCATAAAAGCACGTGTGATTTTAATCTTGCTGTCCTGTCACTGCCATTTTAACATCTCAGAAGTAATGGAATTCTGCTATGGTATAATGGACCTTCTCAACTTCCCAACATAAAATGTAGCCAAAACTAACAACATGATCATTGAAATGATGGAGAAATGAATATAGTAATAAGATACAAACTGGAGATGAATATACTTTAACAATTTTACTTTTGTTTGAATGTAAATGGTTTTAATTATACCCTGCCTTGCTTAATCTATCAGTGGTCCTTTGAAGTCAGATTTGAAAAGAGAATTTTGAATTATTCTTTCAAGACTATCCTGATGCACATATCAGCCACAGTGAATGTGAACTTTTCTCTCAGAATAATAGACGTCATACTACATTGCAAATGCAATTAAATTACATATTAAATGCATCCTATAACTAACTGAATCCATAATGGTGTCTGATTTTTGTGGGTATCAAATGGGAAAATGAATTAAAAGTTATGAAACAAAAGTAGCATTTTTCAAAGTCTTCCCAGATATTATCTAATTTCTTTTTTCTGCCAAATTTTCATGTAAAAATCTGGTAAAAGTAACCTAAAGTTAGTTGCCTTGTTGAAAACTTTCTTGCCTTGGGACATATTGCTCTTTTTTTTTTAATATAATCTATTTTATTATCATTAATCTACAATTACATGTGCAATATTACAGTTATTAAACTACCCCTTCATCAGGTCCCCCCCACCAACCCCATTACAGTCACTATCCATCAGCTTACTGAGATGCTATAGAATCACTACTTGTCTTCTCTGAGATGTACTGCCTTCCCCGTGCCCCCCCAACATTATATCTGCTAATCGTAATGCCCCTTTTTCCCTCTTATCCCTCCCTTCCCGCCCATTTTCCCCAGTCCCTTTCCCTCTGGTAACTATTAGTCCGTTCTTGGGTTCTGTGAGTCTGCTGCTGTTTTGTTCCTTCAGTATTTTTTCTTTGTTCTTATACTCCACATATGAGTGAAATCATTTGGTACTTGCCTTTTTCGGCTTGGCTTATTTCACTGAGCATAATACCCTCTAGCTCCATCCATGTAGTTGCAAATGGTAGGATTTGTTTTCTTCTTATGGCTGAATAATATTCCATTGTGTATATGTACCACCTCTTCTTTATCCATTCATCTACTGATGGACACTTAGGTTGCTTTTATTTCTTGGCTATTGTAAATAGTGCTGCAATAAACACAGGGGTGCATCTGTCCTTTTCAAACTGGGCTGCTGCATTCTTAGGGGAAATTCCTAGGAGTGGAATTCCTGGGTCAAATGGTATTTCTATTTTGAGTTTTTTGAGGAACCTCCATACTGCTTTCCACAATGGTTGAACTAATTTGCAGTCCCACCAGCAGTGTAGGAGGGTTCCCTTTTCTCCACATCCTCGCCAACATTTGTTGTTGTTTGTGTTTTGGATGTTGGCCATCCTCACTGGTGTGAGGTGATATCTCATTGTGGTTTTAATCTGCATTTCTCTGATGATTAGCGATGTGGAGCATCTTTTCATGTGCCTGTTGGCCATCTGAATTTCTTCTTTGGAGAAGTGTCTATTCATGTCCTCTGCCCATTTCTTAATTGGATTATATGCTTTCTGTTTGTTAAGGTGCATGAGTTCTTTATATATTTTGGATGTCAAAATTTTATCAGATATATTTTTTATGAATATATTCTCCCATACTGTAGGATGTCATTTTGTTCTACTGATGGTGTCCTTTGCTGTACAGAAGCTTTTCAGCTTGATATAGTCCCACTTGTTCATTTTTCCTTTTGTTTCCTTTGCCCGGGGAGATATGTTCATGAAGAAGTTGCTAATGTTTATGTCCAAGAGATTTTTGCCTATGTTTTTTTCAAAGAGTTTTATGGTTTCATTACTTACATTCAGGTCTTTGATCCACCTTGAGTTTACCTTTGTGTATGGGGCTAGACAGTAGTCCAGTTTCCTTCTCTTACATGTAGCTGTCCAGTTTTTCCAACACCAGCGGCTGAAGAGGCTGTCATCTCCCCATTGTATATCCAAGGCACTTTTATCAAATATTAATTGACTGTATATGTTTGGGTTAATGTTTGGAATTTCTATTCTGTTCCACTGGTCTGTGGGTCTGTTTTTGTGCCAATACCAAATTGTCTTGATTACTGTGGCTTTGTAGTAGAGCTTGAAGTCAGGGAGTGTAATTCCCCCTGTTTTATTCCTCTTTCTCAGGATTGATTTGGCTATTCTGGGTCTTTTGTGGTGCCATATGAATTTTAGAATTATTTGTTCCAGTTCATTGAAGAAAGCTGTTGGTAGTTTGATAGGGATTGCATTGAATCTGTAGATTGCTTTAGGTAGTATAGCTATTTTGACAATATTGATTCTTCCTAGCCAAGAGCATGGGATGTCTTTCCATTTGTTAGTGTCCTCTTTAATTTCTCTTAGGAGTGTCTTGTAGTTTTCAGAGTACAGGTCTTTCACTTCCTTCATTAGGTTTATTCCTAGGTATTTTATTCTTTTTGATGCAATTGTGAATAGAATTGTTTTTCTGATTTCTCTTTCTGTTAGTTCATCATTAGTGTATAGGAAAGCAACAGATTTCTGTGTGTTAATTTTGTATCCTGCAACTTTGCTGAATTCAGATATTAGTTCTAGTAGTTTTGGAATGGAATCTTTAGGGTTTTTTATGTACAGTATCATGTCATCTGCAAATAGTGACAATTTCACTTCTTCTTTACCAATCTGGATGCCTTGTATGTCTTTGTTTTGTCTGATTGCTGTGGCTAGGACCTCCAGTACTATGTTGAAAAACAGTGGAGAGAGTGGGCATCCCTGTCTTGTTCCCGATCTTAGATGAAAAGCTTTCAGCGTCTCGCCGTTAAGTATGATGTTAGCTGTGGGTTTGTCATATATAGCCTTTATGATGTTGAGGTACTTGCCGTCTATACCCATTTTGTTGAGAGTTTTAATCAGGAATGGATGCTGAATTTTGTCAAATGCTTTTTCAGCATCTATGGAGATGATCATGTGGTTTTTGTTCTTCTTTTTGTTGATGTGGTGGATGATGTTGATGGATTTTCGAATGTTGTACCATCCTTGCATCCCTGGGATGAATCCCACTTGATCATGGTGTATGATCCTCTTGATGTATTTTTGAATTCGGTTTGCTAATATTTTGTTGAGTATTTTTGCATCTACGTTCATCAGGGATATTGGTCTGTAATTTTCTTTTTTGGTGAGGTCTTTGCCCGGTTTTGGTATTAGAGTGATGCTGGCTTCATAGAATGAGTTTGGAAGTATTCCTTCCTCTTCTATTTTTTGGAAAACTTTAAGGAGAATCGGTGTTATTTCTTCTCTATATGTCTGGTAGAATTCAGAGGTGAATCCATCAGGTCCGGGGGTTTTGTTCTTGGGTAGTTTTTTGATTACCAATTCGATTTCGTCGCTGGTGATTGGTCTGTTTAGTTTTTCTGTTTCTTGCTGGGTCAGTCTTGGAAGGTTGTATTTTTCTAAGAAGTTGTCCATTTCTTCTGTTTTCCAGCTTGTTAGCATATGGATTCTCATAATATTCTCTTATGATTCTTTGTATTTCTGTGGGGTCCGTCGTGATTTGTCCTTTCTCATTTCTGATTGTGTTTATGTGTGTAGATTCTCTTTTTCTCTTAGTGAGTCTGGCTAGGGGTTTATCTATTTTGTTTATTTTTTCAAAGAACCAGCTCTTGGTTTTATTGATGTTTTCTATTGCTTTATTCTTCTCAATTTTATTTATTTCTTCTCTAATCTTTATTATGTCCCTCCTTCTGGTGACTTTGGGCCTCATTTGTTCTTCTTTTTCCAATTTCAGTAATTGTGTCTTTAGACAATTCATTTGGGAATGTTCTTCCTTCTTTAAATAGGCCTGGATTGCAATACAATTTCCCCTTACAATTGCCTTTGCTGTGTCCCACAGAAGTTGTGGTTTTGTGTTTCTGTTGTCATTAGTCTCCATATATTCTTTGATTTCTGTTTTGATTTGGTCTTAACCCATTGATTAATTAGGAGAGTGTTGTTAAGTCTCCATGTATTTGTGAGCCTTTTTGATTTCTTTCTAAAATTTATTTCTAGTTTTATACCTTGGTGATCTGAGAATTTGGTTGGTCGGTTTTCAACATTTTTGAAATTACTGAGGTTCTTTTTGTGGCCTAGTATGTGGTCTATTCTGGAAAATGTTCCATGTGCTCTTGAGAAGAATGTGTATCCTGTTGCTTTTGGGTGTAGAGTTCTGCAGATGTCTGTTAGGTCCATCTGTTCTAGTGTGTTGTTCAGTGCCTCTGTG
Organism: Smutsia gigantea; assembly: GCA_032199065.1. Classification (NCBI taxonomy): domain Eukaryota; kingdom Metazoa; phylum Chordata; class Mammalia; order Pholidota; family Manidae; genus Smutsia; species Smutsia gigantea. The sequence continues at coordinate 191,069 of JAVSCE010013064.1, read as the reverse complement.
TCTTTACTTATTTTCTGTCTGGTTGATCTGTCCTCTGGAGTGCGTGGTGTGTTGAAGTCTCCTAAAATGAATGCATTGCTGTCTATTTCCTCCTTTAATTCTGTTAGTATTTGTCTCACATATGCTGGTGCTCCTGTGTTGGGTGCATATATATTTATAAGGTTATATCTTCTTGTTGAACTGACACCTTTATCATTATGTAATGTCCTTCTTTATCCTTTGCTACTTTCTTCGTTTTGAAGTCTATTTTGTCTGATACAAGCACTGCAACACCTGCTTTTTTCTCATTGTTGTTTGCATGAAATATCTTTTTCCGTCCCTTCACTTTTAGTCTGTGTATATCTTTGGATTTGAGGTGAGTTTCTTGTAGGCAGCATATAGATGGGTCTTGCTTTTTTATCCATTCTTTTACTCTGTGTCTTTTGATTGGTGCATTCAGTCCATTTACATTTAGGGTCATTATTGATAGATATGTACTTATTGCCATTGCTGGCTTTAGATTCGTGGTTACCAAGGGTTCAAGGGTTGCTTCTTTACTATCTAACAATCTAACTTAACTTTCTTGTTAAGTTATTGTAAACACAGTCTGATGTTTCTTTATTTCTCTCCCTTCTTATTCCTCCTCCTCCATTCTTTCTATAATAGGTGTTTTATTCTTTGCCTTTAGTTAGTATTTGGATGGTCTGCTTTCTTTGCTATGATTTTATTTTCTCTGGTGACTTCTTTTTAGCCTTAGGTGTGCTTCCATCTAGAGCAGTCCATTTAAGATATCCTGTAGTGGTGGTTTATGAGAGGCAAATTCTCTCAACTTTCGTTTGTCTGGAAATTGTTTAATCCCTCCATCATATTTAAATGATAATCGTGCTGGATACAATATTCTTTGTTCGAGGCCCTTCTGTTTCATAACGTTAAATATATCATGCCATTCTCTTCTGGCCTGTAAGGTTTCTGTTGAGAAGTCTGATGATAGTCTGATGGGTTTTCCTTTGTAGGTGATCTTTTTTCTCTCTCTAGCTGCCTTTAGTACCCTGTCTTTATCTTTGATCTTTGCCATCTTAATTATTATGTGGCTTGGTGTTGTCTTCCTTGGGTCCCTTGTGTTGGGAGATCTATGAGCTTCGGTGGACTGCGAGACTACTTCCTTCCCCAGCGAGGGAAAGTTTTCAGCATTATTTCTTCAAAGACACTTTCTATCCCTTTTTCTCTCTCTTCTTCCTCTGTTACTCTTATAATGCGAATATTGTTCCGTTTGGATAGGTCACACAGTTCTCTTAATATTCTTTCATTCCTAGAAATCCTTTTATCTCTCTCTGCCTCAGCTGCTCTGTACTCCTGTTCTCTGTTTTCTATTCCATTAACAGTCTCCTGCATCTCATCCATTCTGCTGTTAAGCCCGTCGATCGCTTTTCTTATTTCTACATTGTCTTTCCTCAGTTCCCTCACTTCCTCCCTCAGCTCTTGCACATTTCTCTGTAGGTCCATCAGAATGGTTATGACTTTTATTCTGAATTCTTTTTCTGGAGGACTGTGCATTTCCATCCCTTCAGGCTCCCTCTCTGGGGTTGTTTGGTTGATTTTGGTCTGAACCATATTCCTCTGTCTTTTCATGGCTATAGAATTGGTCACTGATAGTTGCCATGTATGTCAGCGGGGCTCTTTAAGACTTTAAAAAGAGAAGAAAAAAAAAGAAAAAAAAGGAGAAAGAAAGAAAAGAAAAAACAAAAACAAAACAAGAAACAAAACAAAAAAAAATGCCCACCGGACGTAGATTCTGTGGGAATGCTGTAGGTGGCCCTATTGCCCCACTATTCCACAGCTGTGACTGCGCCACTCTGTAGGGCCCTTTATCGCTCTGGCAGGGGTGGGAACGAATAGGAGGCTGTTGATCTCAGTGAGAAGTGTTAAGTATGGTACGCTTCCTCAGTCGCCAGGTAAGGCATCTGAAACTCCCCCGGACTCCCAGCCTGCTGGGCTGAGTGTGCTGGGGTGATCCGGCTCTCTGCTGAGCTCCTGTCTCTTTAAGACCGCTGAAGGAAGCGCGCGCTTTTTTTTTCCTTCCCGGGAGCCGGCTGCAAGCACCCTGGCGCGTTCCCTGCTCAGATCCTGCCCCTCTGTCTCTCCGATCTCCGCTGCACTGCGCAATGTGGGTCAGCGCTCCCCGCGCAGGTCACCGGGGCTGGCTACTTCGCGGGGTGTACTTCCACTCCTTCCCAGCTCTGAATCCTCTCCTCCCGCCGGTGCGCTGGGGTGGGGGAGTGCTCGGGTCCCACCGGGTCGCGGCTCCGTATCTTACCCGCCTCTTGGGGTGCCGAGTCCTCTCGGGTGTAGCTGCTCGCTGTGCGCTTTCCTGTGTATTCTCGTGTCTCTTTTAGGAATAGATGTATTTGCTGTGTTATCATAGGTAAACATAGTGTTGAGAGGAGATTTCTGCCACCCTGCTCACACCGCCATCTTCCCGGAAGTCTCTTGGGACATATTGTTCTTAAAACATCTTTTTCCTTTTAAGTTAAAGATTCACAGTTTAGGAAGACTTCCGGGAATATGGCAGGTGAGCAGGGCAGCAGACATCTCCTCCCAAAATATATATATCTATGAAAACACAGCAAATACAACTATTCCTAAAAGAGAGACGAGAATACACAGGAAAGCGCACAGCAAGCAGCTACACCCGAGAGGACTCGGCACCCCAAGAGGCGGGTAAGATACGGAGACGCGACCCGGTGGGACCCGAGCACTCCCCCACCCCAGCGCACCGGCGGGAGGAGAGGATTCAGAGCTGGGAGGGAGTGGAAGTAGACGCATGCTATATAACCAGCCATGGTGATCTGTGCAGGGAGCGCTGACACACATCACGCGGTGTATCAGAGAGCCACAGGTACAGGATTCAAGACGGCAGGTCCACTCAGCTGGCTCCCCGGGACAAAAGAAAAGCGCGTGCTTTTTAGCGGTCTTAAAGAGACAGGGGCCCAATGGAGGAGCAGGATTGTACCAGCGTACTCAGCCAAGCAGGCTGGAAGCCCTGGGGAATTTTGGTCCCCTTGGACTGTGGCTGGGAAAAGCAGTCAAACCGAGACTTCCCAAAGAAATCAGCAGCCTCCCATTCATTCCCTAGCTGGCCAGGGTCACAAAGGGCCCAGCAGAGCAGCGTGGCCCGGTGGAGCAGCTGGGCTACGGAATAGTGGAGCAGCAGGGCCACCTACAACATCCTCACAGAAACTACACCCGGCAGGCTTTTTTTTTTCTCTTTTTTACCTTTCTTCTTTTTTTCTTTTTCTGACCACTTCTATTGCCAAGAAAAGACAAAGAAATATGGTACAAAGCTTACCCAGAAAACTCCAGAGAGGGAGCCTGATGGGATGGACATGCACAAACTTCCTGAAAAAGAATTCAGAATAAAAGTCATAACCATACTGATGGTCTACAGAGAAATATGCAAGAGCTGAGGGAGGAAGTGAGGGAAGTGAGGAAAGACAATGCAAAGATGAGACAAGCGATTGATGGGCTTAGCAGAGACTGGACGAGATGCAAGAGACTGTTAATGGAATAGAAATCAGAGAATAGGAATACAGAGAAGCTGAGGCAGAGAGAGAAAAAAGGATCTCTAGGAATGAAAGAATAATAAGAGAACTGTGTGACCAATCCAAACAGAATATTCACATTATAGCAGTAGCAGAGGAAGAAGAGAGAGAAAAAGGGATAGAAAGTGTCTCTGAAGAAATAATTGCTGAAAACTTTGCCATGCTAGGGAAGGAAATAGTCTCACAGTCCACAGAAGCCCACAGATCTCCAAAGACAAGGGACTCAAGGAAGAAAACACCAAGACACATAATAATTAAAATGACAAAGATCAAAGGTAAGGACAGAGTATTAAATGCAGCTAGAGAGAGAAAAAATATGACCTGCAAAGGAAAATTCATCAGACTATCATTAGACTTCTCAATAGAAACCTTACAGGCCAGAAGAGAATGGCATGATATATTTAACATAATGAAACAGAAGGGCTTAGAACCAAGAATATTGCATCCAGCACAATTATCATTTAAATTTTAAGGAGGGATTAAACAATTTCCAGACAAGCAAAAGCTGAGAGAATTTGCTTCCCATGAACCACCTCTTCAGGCTATCTTAAAGGGACTGCTCTAGAGGGAAGCACTCCTAAGGCTAAAAAGAGGCCACCAGAGAAAATGAAATCATAGCCAAGAAAGCAAACCATCGAAATACTAACTAAAGGCAAAGAATAAAACACCTACTATATAAAGAATGTAAGAGGAACAATAAGAAGGGAGAGAAATAAAGAAACATCAGATGGTGTTTACATAACTTAACAAGAAAGTTAAGTTAACACTGTTAGAGAGTAGAGAAGCTACCCTTGAACCTTTGGTAACCACGAATCTGGTGAAGGGATAGAAAAAGATATTTCATGCAAACAACTAGGAGAAAAAAGTAGGTGTTGCAGTATTTGTATCAGACCAAATAGACTTCAAAATGAAGAAAGTAGCAAGAGATAAAGAAGGACATTACATAATGATAAAGGGGTCAGTCCAACAAGAGGATATAACCATTATAAATATATATGCACCCAACACCGGAGCACCAGCATATGTGAAACAAATACTAACAGAATTAAAGGAGGAAATACAAAGCAACGCAGACATTTTAGGAGACGTACACACCACTCACTCCAAAGGAGAGATCAACAGGCAGAAAATAAGAAAAGACACAGAGGCACTGAACAGAACACTACAACAGATGGACCTAACAGACATCTACAGGACTCTACAACCAAAAGCAACAGGACACACATTCTTCTCGAGTGCACATGGAACATTTTCCAGAATAGACCACATACTAGGCCACAAAAAGAACCTCAGTAAATTCAAAAATATTGAAATTCTACCAACCAACTTCTCAGATCACAAAGGTATAAAACTAGAAATAAATTATACAAAGAAAACAAACTAAAAGGCTCACAAATACATGGAGACTTAACAACATTCTCCTAATTAATCAATGGGTCAATGACCAAATCTAAACAGAAATCAAAGAATATATGGAGACGTATGACAACAACACATAGCCACAACTTCTGTGGGACACAGCAAAGGCAGTTCTAAGAGGAAAGTATATTGCAATCCACACCTATTTAAAGAAGGAAGAATAATCCCAAATGAACAGTCTAAAGATACAATTACTTAAATTGGAAAAAGAAGAAAAAATGAGGCCCAAAGTCACCAGAAGGAGGGACATAATAAAGATCAGAGAAGAAATAAATAAAATTGAGAAGAATAAGACAATAGAAAAAAATCAATGAAACCAAGAGCTCGTTCTTTGAAAAAATAAACAAAATAGATAACCCCTAGCCAGACTCATTAAGAGAAAAAGAGAATCTACACACATAAACAGAATCAGAAATGAGAAAGGAAAAATCACGACGGACCCCACAGAAATACAAAGAATTATAAGAGAATATTATGAGAATCTATATGCTAACAAGCTGGAAAACCTAGAAGAAATGGGCACCTTCTTAGAAAAATACAACCTTCCAAGACTGACCAAGCAAGAAGCAGAAAACTAAACAGAACAATCACCAGCAACGAAATTGAATCGGTAATCAAAAAACTACCCAAGAACAAAACCCCTGGACCTCATGGATTCACCTCTGAATAATTCTACCAGACATACAGAGAAGAAATAACACCCATTCTCCTTACAGTTTTCCAAAAAATAGAAGAGGAGGGAATACTTCCAAACTCATTCTATGAAGCCAGCATCACTCTAATACCAAACCAGGGAAAGACCTCACAAAAAAAACTTACAGACCAATATCCCTGATGAACATAGATGTAAAAATACTCAACAAAATATTAGAAACTGAATTCAAAAATACATCAAGAGGATCATACACCATGATCAAGTGGGATTCATCCCAGGGATGCAAGGATGGTACAACATTCGAAAATCCATCAACATCATCCACCACATCAACTAAAAGAAGAACAAAAACCACATGATCATCTCCATAGATTCTGAAAAAGCATTTGATAAAATTCAGCATCCATTCATGTTTAAAACTCTCAACAAAATGGGCATAGACGGCAAGTACCTCAACATCAGAAAGGCCAAATATGACAAATTCACAGCTAACATCATACTTAACAGCGAGAAGCTGAAAGCTTTTCATCTAAGATCGGGAACAAGACAAGGATGCCCACTCTCTCCACTGTTATTCAACATAGTACTGGAGGTCCTAGCCATGGCAATCACACAAAACAAAGAAATACAAGGCATCCAAATTGGTAAAGAAGAAGCCAAATTGTCACTATTTGCAGATGACATGATATTGTACATAAAAAACCCTAAAGACTGCACTCCAAAATTACTAGAATTAATATCTGAATTCAGCAAAGTTGCAGGATACAAAATTAACACACAGAAATCTGTTGCTTTCCTATACACTAACGATGAACTAATAGAAAGAGAAATCAGAAAAACAATTCCATTCACAATTGCATCAAAAAGAATAAAATACCTACGAATAAACACAACCAAGGAAGTGAAAGATCTATACCCTGAAAACTACAAAACACTCCTAAGGGAAATTAAAGAGGACACTAACAAATGGAAATACATCCCATGCTCTTGGCTAGGAAGAATAAATATTGTCAAAATGGCTGTACTACCTAAAGCAACCTACAGTTTCAACGCAAACCCTATCAAAATACCAACAGTATTCTTCAATGAGCTAGAGCAAATAGTTCTAAAATTCATATGGAACCACAAAAGACCTGAATAGCCAAAGCAATCTTGAGAAGGAGGAATAAAATGGGGAATTACGCTCCCTGACTTCAAGCTCTACTACAAAGCCACAGTAATCAAGACAATTTGGTATTGGCACAAAAACAGACCCACAGACCATTGGAACAGAATAGAAAATCCAAACATTAACCCAAATATATACAGTCAATTAACATAGATAAACGAGCCTTGGATATGCAATGGGGAGATGACAGCCTCTTCTGCAGCTGGTATTGGAAAAACTGGACAGCTACATGTAAGAGAATGATACTGGATTACTGTCTAACCCCATACACAAAAGTAAACTCAAAATGGATTAAGGACCTTAATGTAAATCATGAAACCATAAAACTCTTAGAAAACCACATAGGCAAAAATCTCTTGGACAGAAATAGTAGCGAATTCTTCATGAACATATCTCCCTGGGCAAGGGAAACAAAAGCAAAAATGCACAAGTGGGACTATATCAAGCTGAAAAGCTTCTGTACAGCAAAGGACACCATCAGTAGAACAAAAAGGCATTCTACAGTATGGGAGAATATATTCATAAAGGACGCATCCGATAAGGGGTTGACATCCAAAATATATAAAGAACTCACATACCTCAACAAACAAAAAGCAAATAATCCAATTAAGAAATGGGCAGAGGACATGAACAGACACTTCTCCAAAGAAGAAATTCAGATGGCCAACAGGCACATGAAAAGATGCTCCACATCGCTAATCATCAGAGAAATGCAGATTAAAACCACATGAGATATCACCTCACACCAGTGGGGATGGCCAACATCCAAAACAGAAACAATAACCAATGATGGCAAGGATGTGGAGAAAAGGGAACCCTTCTACACTGCTTTTGGGAATGCAAATTGGTTCAAATATTGTAGAAAGCAGTATGGAGGTTCCTCAAAAAACTCAAAATAGAAGTACCATTTGACCCAGGAATCCCATTCCTAGGAATTTACCATACGAATGCAGCAGCACAGTTTCAAAAAGACATATGCACCCCTATGTTTATCGCAGCACTATTTACAATAGCCAAGAAATGGAAGCAACCTAAGTGTCCATCAGTAGACAAATGCTAAAGAAGATGTGGTACATATACACAATGGACTATTATTCAGCCATAAGAGGAAAACAAATCCTACCATTTGCAACAACATGGATGGAGTTAGAGGGTATTATGCTCAGTGAAATAAGCCAAGCCGAAAAAGACAAGTATCAAATGATTTTACTCATATGTGGAGTATAAGAACAAAGAAAAAAACTGAAAGAACAAAACAGCAGCAAACTCACAGAACCCGAGAATGGACTAATAGTTACCAAATGGAAAGGAACTGAGGAGGATGGGTGGGAAGGGAGGGACAAGGGGGAAAAGGGGCATTACGATTAGCAGACGTAAAGTTGGGGGGGCACGGGGAGGGCTGTACAACTCAGAGAAGACAAGTAGTTATTCTATAGCATCTCAGTAAGCTGATGGACAGTGACTGTAATAGGCTTGGTGGGGGGGACCTGTTGAAGGGGATAGTTTAATAACCATAATATTGCACATGTAATTGTAGATTAATGATACCAAAATAAATTATTTAAAAAAATACGCAGTTTAATATTTGCAGTAACGTGAAGCTGGAGCCTTGGTGAAACCTCTGCACTCATACATCTGTCAGTCTTAGCCTTTGGTGAAGCTGCTGCATTGTCTGCACCTGCATAGTGAGGAGCGCTTCCTTGTAATCTTTACTTCTATGAGCATTACAGTTCATTGACGAAAAATTTATTTCTTCTAAAACCTCATAGGTCATCAGTTATTAATGCTATACAAAATAAAATTATAAAAGAAAAACCCATATCGTTTTTTAGTTTGTCCACTCAGTGACTTACTCTCTCTTACAGGTGACATACTTTTTTTGCAGAGTTGGGAAACGTACAGAAAAACACGTTTATTTGAAGGACTTGTTCTTTGTTAACCATATTCCCCCCTTAATGGTGATATACATGAATTGTTTGCAGATGTTTTATTTATTAATAAGCAAGTTTTAAATACAAACTAATATTGCATTACAGTTCTATTTTATATTTTGATTCTCATATTTTTACCTAGTACATAAAAACATTTCCCTATGTCACTGAACAGTTAGGTACAACATAATATTTAATAACTACCTAGAATTACATGATATGGTATTCTAATAATCTATTAAATCTTCTATAGGTATACATTAAATTGCTCCAAATTTTCGATGTTTTAAAAATTCTGTAATAAACATCCCTGTAGAGAATAATTCAAGATGGCAGCATGAGAGGAGAGACAGAGAGCTCCTCCCAAAACCACAAACAGTACAAAAATATAGTTAATTAGTACAACTAACCTTCAGACAGCAACGAGAAAGAAGGCTGAACCAGACTACACACAGACCTCACGAACAGAGCAGACCTCACGAAACAGGGTAACATATAAAAGCCTTAATCCGGTGGGACCCAAGCCCTTCCCCCACCCCAGCTCACCAGCTGGAGGAAGAGAAATAGACCGAGGGAGGGAGTGGATGCCTGGGACTGCTGGACACCTAGCCCTGGACATCTGCTTTGTGAGAAGAAACCTATAGTGTGTGGTGCTCTGGACGTTGAGGTGCTCGGACAGGCAGAGGGCCTGGGAGACTGACATTCCGGCCGTTTGTGGAGGAGGGGATCCAGACCTGGCCGCTCTGTGTCAGAGGAAAGGCGTAGAATCTGAGAGGCTTCCTAGCAGTGAGAGAGCTACTGAAGAGGTGGGGTTTGCACAGAGCTTGCTGTGCGGAAGAAGGGAGAGCTGGACAAGGTTTTCTGGGTGCACTCTGCCCAGCAGGTTGGGAACGTTTAGGAGCTTCAAGTGCTCCATCCCCCTGACTGCCTACTCAGCTGTGAGGCCCCCCTGTGAAATGGAGCCTGCTATACCTTCCTTCTAGCTGGCCGGCACCAGTTTGTAAACTAGCAGTCACTGTGCTGCTGTCAGGCCAGCCAGAGGGAGGCCCTGCCAACAACAGCTAAAGACACAATGGACAGAAGCTTACACCTGTGTGCTGGGTCCACTGGCTCTTACACTGGAGACAGGCACCACAGACGGAAATCAGGAAACAGATTTTTCCTCCCCCCAGGCACCAGCTCCACTCCCTTATGACCCCCAACCTCACTCTAGGGGCTGAGCAGCTCCAGAGCCTGGAGTTTCTGCCCACTAGTGGGCACCACACAGAAATATGAAATGTCAAAAGAACATGGTTCAGACCAAAATCTCACAAACCCCAGAAAAAGGGCCTAATGAAACTGAACTCACCAATCTTCCTGAAAGAGCGTTCAAAATAGAAATTATAAACATGTTTATGGAGGTACAGAAAAATATTCAAGAACTCAGGAATGAATTTAAGTTGGAGATTAAATCATTAAGAAATTCTATATCTGAGATGAAACATACAATAGAGGGATTTAAAAGCAGACTAGATGTAGTAGAAAAGACGGTAAATGGAAAAGAAAACAGAGACAAGGAATAAAAGAAGCTGAGACGAAGAAAAAATAAAGGATCTCTAAGAATGAAAGAATATTGAGAGAACTCTGTGACCAATCCAAATGGAACAATATTCGCATTATACGGGTACCAGAAGAAGAAGAGAGAGAAAAACGGATAGAAAGTGTCATTGAGGAGGTAATTGCTGAAAACTTCCCCAATATGGGAAAGGAGATAGTCTCTCAGGCCATGAAAATGCCCAGATCTCCCAACACAAGGCACCCAAGGAAGACAACATCAAAACATATAATTCAAATGCCTAAAATCAAGGGTAAGGACAGACTTTTAAAAGCAGCTAGAGAGAGAAAAAGATCATATACAAAGGAAAACGCATCAGGCTATCATCAGACTTCCGAACAGAAACCTTACAGGCTGGAAGGGAGTGGCATGATATATTTAATGTAATGAAGCAGAAGGCCCTTGAACCAAGAATACTCTACCAGCAAGGTCACCATTTAAATTTGAAGGAGGGATTAAACAGTTTTCAGATAAGCAAAAGCTGAGAGAATTTACCTCCCACAAACCACCTCTACAATCCATTTTGGAGGGACAACTATAGATGGAAGTACTCCTAAGGCTAAAGAGATGTCACCATGTCTCCCAAGGTATAGACAAAAGTACAGAATGTGATTCATAACATGCAAAGAATGGGAGGAAGAAAAAGGAGGAAAAAAAAGAATCATTAGGTTGTGTTTGTAATAGTATCTGAAGTAAGTTAAATTAGACTGTTAGATATTAAGGGAATTGCCCTTCAACCTTAGGTAACCACAAATCTAAAGCCTGTAATGGGAATAAGTACATACCAATGGATAATGACCCTAAATGTAAATAGACTGAATGCACCAATCAAAAGACATAGAGTTACTGAATGGATAAAAACATGATGCATCTATATGCTGCCTACATAAGACTCACTTCAAACCAAAAGACATACACAGACTGAAAGTAGAGGGATGGAAAAAGATATTTCATGCAACTAATAGTGAGAAAAAAACAGGAGTTGCAGTACTTGTATCAGAAAAGATAGACTTCAAAACAAAGAAAGTAACAAGAGACAAAGAAGGACATTACATAATGATAAAAGGAGCCGTCCAACAAGAGGATATAACCATTATAAATATCTATGCACCCAACACAGGATCACCTACATATGTGAAACAAATACCAGCAGAATTAAAGGAGGAAATAGAAGGCAATGCATTTATTTTAGGAGACTTCAAAACACCACTCACACCAAAGAACAGATCAAACAGACAGAAAATAAATAAAGAGACAGAGGCACTGAACAACGTATTAGAACAGATGGACCTCACGGACATCTACAGAACACTCTATCCAAAAACAACAGGATATACATTCTAGTCAAGTGCACATGGAATGTTTTCAAGAATAGATCATATATTAGGCCACAAAAAGAACCTCAGTAAATTCAAAAAGGTTGAAATTGTACCAAGCAGCTTCTCAGATCACAAAGGTATGAAACTAGAAATAAATTACACACAAAAAAAGGAAAAAGACCACAAACACATGGAGGCTTAATAACATGCTCCTAAATAATCAATGAATCAAAGACCAAGTAAAAAAAGAGATCAAGCAATATATGGAGAAAAATGACAGCAATAATTCAACATGACAAAATCTGTGGGATGCAGCGAAGGCCATGTCAAGAGGGAAAGATATTGCAATATAGGCTTACCTCAGGAAAGAAGAACAATCCCAAATGAACAGTATAATCTCACAATTAATGAAACTAGAAAAGGAAGAACAAATGAGGCCCAAAGTCAGTAGAAGGAGGGACGTAATAAAGATTAAAGCAGAAATAAATCATACTGAGAATAAAACAATAGAATCAATGAAAGTAGAATCTGGTTCCTTGAGAAAATAAACAAAAGAGATAAACCCCTAGCCAGATTTATCCAGAGAAAAAGAGAGTCTACAAACAAACAGAATCAGAAATGAGAAAGAAAAAATCACTACAGACATCACAGAAATACACAGAATTATGAGAGAATAATATGAAAAATTATATGCTAACAAATGGGATAACCTAGGAGAAATGGACAACTTTCTAGAAAAATACAACCTTCCAAGGCTGACCCAGGAAGAAACAGAATATCTGAACAGAACAATTACCAGCTAGGAAATTGAGTTGGTAATCAAAAAACTACCCAAGAACAAAACACCTGAACCAGATGTTTTCAGTGCTGAATTTTATCAAACATTTTGTGTAGACCTAATACCCATCCGCCTTAAAGTTTTCCAAAAAGTAGAAGAGGAAGGAATACTCCCAAACTTATTCTAGGAGACCAACATCACTATAAAACAAATCCAGGCAAAGACACCACAAAAAAAAGAAAATAACAAACCAATATCACTGATGAACATAGATGCAAAAATACTTAACAAAATATTAGCAAACAGAATTAAAAAATACATCAAAATGATTATCCATTGTGACCAAGTGGGATTCATCCCAGGGATGCAAGGATGGTAAAACACTGGAAAATCCATCAACATAATCCACTACATCAATGAAAAGAAGGACAGAAACCACATGATCACCTCCATAGATGCTGAAAAGCATTCAACAAAATTCAGCATTCATGATAAAAACCCTCAACAAAATGGCTATAGAGGGCAAGTACCTGAACATAATAAAGGCCATATGACAAACCCACAGTGAACATTATACTTAACAGCGAGAAGGTGAAAGCTTTTCCTTTAAGATCAAGAAGAAGACAAGGTTGCACACTATCCCCAGTTTTATTCAACATTGTTCTCGAGGTCCTAGCCATGGCAATCAGAAAACACAAAGGAATAAAAGGCATCCAGATTGGAAAGGAAGAAGTTAAACTGTCCCTGTTTGAGATGACATGATATTGTACATAAAAAACCTAAAGAATCCACTCCAAAACTACTAGATCTAATATCTAAATTCAGCAAAGTTGCAGGATACAAAATTAATATGAAGAAATCTGTGGCATTCCTATACACTAACAATGAACTGGCAGAGAAAGAAATCAGGAAAACAATTCCATTCACAGTTGCAACCAAAAGAATAAAATACCTAGGAATAAACCTAACCAAGGACGTGAAAGACCTATACTCTGAAAACTACAAGACATTCATGAGAGAAATTAAAGAAGATACCAAGACATGTAAAAACATCCCATGCTCATGGATAGGAAGAATTAATATTGACAAAATGGCCATACTGCCTAAAGCAGTCTACAGATTCAATGCAATTCCTATCAAAATACCAACAGCATTCTTCAACAAACTAGAGAAAATCATTCTAAAATTCATATGGAACCACAAAACACCCCGAATAACCAAAGCAATTTTAGAAGGAAGAATATAGCTGGGGGGATTATGTAACCCAACTTCAAGCACTACTACAAAGCCACAGTACTCAAGACAATTTGGTACTGGCACAAGAAAAGACCCATAGACCAATGGAACAGACTAGAGAGCCCTGATATAAACCCAACAATATATTGTCAATTAATATATGATAAAGGAGCCATGAACATACAATGGGGAAATGATAGCCTCTTCAACAGCTGGTGTTGGCAAAACTGGACAGCTACATGTAAGAGAATGAAACCGGATTACTGTCTAACCCTATACACAAAAGTTAACTCAAAATGGATCAAAGACCTGAATGTAAGTCATGAAACCATAAAACTCTTAGAAAAAAATATAGGCAAAACTCTCTTGGACATAAACATGAGCAACATCTTCATGAACATATCTCCCCAGGCAAGGGAAAAAAAATCAAAAATGAACAAATGGGACTATGTCAAACTAAAACTTCTGCACAGCAAAGGATTCTATCAGTAGAACAAAAAGACATCCTATAGTATGGGAGAATATATTCATAAATGATATATCTGATAAGGGGTTGACATGCAAATTATATAAAGAGCTCACACACATCAACAAACAAAAAGCAAATAAGCCAATTAAAAAATGGGCAGAGAAGCTGAACAGACACTTCTCCAAAGATGAAATTCAGATGGCCAACAGGCACATGAAAAGATGCTCCACATCACTAATCATCAGAGAAATGCAAATTAAAACCTCAATGAAATATCACCTCACTCTAGTTAGGATGGCCAACATCCAAAAGACAAACAACAACAAATGTTGGCAAGGGACTTCTTGAAAAGATGGCGGCATGAGAGGTGAGTCAGAGGCTTCCTCGTAAAACCACATATAATACAAAAATAAAACTGATACAACTCCTCCTGAAATAGCAACAGGAAACAGCACTGTGCTAAACTGCATACTCCTGGAGACAAGAGCAGAACTCAGAACAGGGTAACGTACTAAAGCTGTTGCCCAATGGGACGCAAGCCCTTCTCCCTTCCCAGTTCACTGGCAGGAGGAAGAGAAACAGAGCAGGGAAGGAGTGGAGACCTCAGACTGCTGAATATCTAACTCCGGAGATCTCCTCTGGGAGCACAAACCTACATTTCATGGTGCTTGCATAGTACTCTCGTAATTAGGGGGTAGGAAAGCCAAGACAGGCAGAATTCCTGGAGAGACTGAGATTCCAGTTGCTTGTGGAAAGCAGGGATCCATATCCAGCTGCTCTGGGAGAAAAGAAAGGTGGGCAGTCTGAGAGACTTCCTAACAAGGAAGCTATTAGCAAGAGGGCTGCTAAGGGGAAAGGTTTGCACAGAGCTTACTGCCCAGGAGAAAGGACAGGTAGACAAAGTTGTCCAGGTGCACTCTGCCCAGCAGGATGGGAACTTTCACGATCTTCAGGTGCTCCAGCTCCCTGGTTGCCTGCATAGCTCCAAGAACCCCCTCTGTGATAGGAAGCCTACTGCGCCTTTCTCCTCGTCAGCCCCAACTCGCTCGCAAACCAACAAACCCTACCCTGGTGTTAGGCCAGCTAGAGGGAAGATCTGTCTACAGCAACTATAAATGCAAAGCACAGAGGCTTATACCTGTGTGCTCAGCCCACTGGTTTGGGCAGTGGAGACAGACATAGCAGCCAGGAAGCACGAAACAGCTCTTTCCTCCCCCCAGGCACCAATACCTCTCCCCTGCGACCCCCAACATTGCTTGAGGGGCTGAGCAGCTCCAGAGATTAGAGCTTCTGGGCACTAGAGGGCATCATACACAAATATGAAATGCAAAAGGAACCTGGTTCAGAGTAAAATTATTAATACAGCTCCTGAGAAAGATTTAAATGATATCGACCTCATGACTCTCCCTGAAAGGAAGTTCAAAATAAAAATCATTAACATGCTCATGGAGGTACAGAAAGATATTCAAGAACTCAGGAATGAATTCTGGTCGGGGATCCAATCATTGAAGAGGACAATGGAGGGTATTAAAAGCAGATTGGATATTGTGGAGGAGACCACAAATGAAATAGAAACTAGAGAAGAGGAATACAAAGAAAGTGAGGCACAGAGAGAAAAAAGAATCTCTAAGAATGAAAGAATATTGAGAGGACTGTGTGATCAATCCAAACAGAACAATATTCTTATTATAGGGGTACCAGAAGAAGAAGAGAGAGAAAAGGGATACAAAGTGTCTCTGAGGAGGTAATTGCTGACAACTTCCCCAAACTGGGGAAGGATATAGTATCTCAGGACATGGAGGTGCCCAGATGTCCCAACATAAGGGACCCAAGGAAGACAATATCAAGACATATAGTAATTAAAATGGCAAAAATCAAGGATAAGGACAGACTATTAAAAGCAGCCAGAGAGAGAAATAAGATCACATACAAAGGAAAGCCCATCAGGCTATCATCAGACTTCTTAGCAGAAACGTTATAGGCCAGAAGGGAGTGGCATGATGTATTTAATGCAATGAAGCAGAAGAGCCTAGAGCCAAGATTACTTTATCCGGCAAGATTATCATTTAAATTTGAAGGCAGGATTAAACGGTTCCCAGAGAAACAAAAGCTGAGAGAATTTACCTCCCAGAAACCATCACTACAGTATATTTTGGAGGGACTGCTATAGATGCAAGTGTTCCTAGAGTTCAATAGCTTTCACCAGAGGTAATAAAACCACAGTAAAGAAAGTAGAACAGCTAATTACTAAGCAAATACAAAATTAAATTAACTATCCTCAAAGTCAGTCAAGGGATAGATAAACAGAACAGAATATGATACCTAATATACAAAGAATGGAGGAGGAAGAAAAAGGAGGAGAAAAAAGTAAGAACCTTTAGATTGTGTCTGTAATAGCATATTAATAAGTTAAGTTAGACTCTTAGATAGTAAGGAAGTTAACCTTGATCCTTCAGTAACCACGAACCTAAAGCCTGCAATGGCAATAAGTGCATACGTATCCATAAACACCCTAAATGTAAATGAACTGAATGCACCAATCAAAAGACCTAGAGTCATTGAATGGATAAAAAAAACAAGACCCACCTATATGCTGCCTTGAAGAGACTCACTTTAAACCCAAAGACATACACAGACTAAAACTGAAGGGATGGAAAAAGATATTTCATGCAACTAATAGTGAGAAAAAAGCAGGAGTTGCAGTACCTGTATCAGACAAAATATACTTCAAAACAAAGAAAGTCACAAGAGACAAAGAAGGACATTGCATAATGATAAAAGAGTCAATCCAACAAGAAGATATAACCATCATAAATACCTATGTGCCCAACACAGGAGTACCTGCATATGTGAAACAAATACGAACAAAATTAAAAGGGGAAATAGAATGCAATGCATTCATTTGGGGAGACTTCAACACACCACTCACTCTGAAGGACAGAACAACCAGACAGAAAATAAGTACAGAGACAGAGGCACTGAACATCATATTAGAACAGATGGACCTAACAGACGTCTACAGAACTCTACACCCAAAAGCAGCAGAATACCTATTTTTCTCAAGTGCACATGGAACATTTTCAAGAATAGATCATATAATAGGTCACAAAAAGAGCCTCCGTAAATTCAAAAAAATTGAAATTGTACTAACCAGTTTCTCAGACCACAAAGGTATGAAACTAGAAATAAATTACACAAAGAAAATGAAAAATCCCATGAACACATGGAGGCTTCACAACATGCTCTTAAATAACCAATGGATCAATGACCAAATAAAAACAGAGATCAAGCAAAATACGGAGACAAATGACAACAATAATTCAACACCATAAAATCTGTGGGGCGCAGCGAAGGCCATGCTAAGAGGAAAGTATATTGCAATACAGGCCTACCTCAGGAAAGAAGAACAATCCCATATGAGCAGTCTAAACTCACAATTAACAAAACTAGTAAAAGAAAAACAAATGAGGCCCAAAATCAGTAGAAGGAGGGAAATAATAAAGACTAGAGCACAAAGAAATAAAATAGAGAAGAATAAAACAATAGAAAGGATCAATGAAAGCAAGAGCTGGATCGTCGAGAAAATAAACAAAATAGATAAACCCCTAGCCAGACTTATTAAGAAAAAAAGAGTCTACATATATAAACAGAATCAGAAATGAGAACGGATTGGTAATCAAAAACCTACCTAAGAACAAAACCACTGGAACACATGGCTTCACTGCTGAACTTTATCAAACATTTAGTGAAGACCTAAAACCCATCCTCCTTAAAGTTTTCCAAGGAGTAGAAGAATAGGGAATACTTCCAAACTCATTCTATGAGGCCAGCATCACTCTAATACTAAAACCTGGCAAAGACACCACAAAAAAAGAAAATTACAGACCAATATCCCTGATGAACATAGATGCAAAAATACTCAACAAAATATTAGCAAACCGAATTCAAAAATACATCAAAAAGATCATCCATCATGATCAAGTAGGATTTATTCCAGGGATGGAAAAATGGTACAACAATTGAAAATGAATCAACATCATCTACCACATCAACAAAACGAAGGACAAAACCACATGATCATCTCCATAGGTGCTGAAAAAGCATTTGACACAATTCAACACCCATTCATGATAAAAACTCTCAACAAAAGGGGTATAGAGGGCAAGCAGCACAACATAATAAAAGCCATATATGACAACCCTACAGCGAGAAGCTGAACGCTTTTCTTTAAGATTGGAAACAAGACAAGGATGCCCACTCTCCCCACTCCTATTCAACATAGTACTGGAGGTCCTAGCCACGGCCATCAGACAACACAAAGAAATAAAAGGCATCAAGATTGGCAAGGAAGAAGTTAAACTGTCCCTGTTTGCAGATGACATGATATTGTACATAAAAAACCCTAAAGAATCCACTCCAAAACTACTAGATCTACTACCTTAATTCAGCAAAGTTACAGGATACAAAATTAATACGCTGAAATGTGGGGCATTACTATACACTAACAATGAACTACCAGAAAAAGAAATCAGCAAAACAATTCTATTTACAGTTGCATCCAAAAGAATAAAATACCTAGGAATAAACCTAACCAAGGACATAAAAGACCTATACTCTGAAAACTACAAGACATTCATGAGAGAAATTAAAGATACCAGTAAATGGAAACACATCCCATGCTCACGGATAGGAAGAATCAGTATTGTCAAAATGGCCATACAGCCTAAAGCAGTCTACAGATTCAATGCAATTCCTATCAAAATACCAACAGCATTCTTCAACAAACTAGAGAAAATCATTCCAAAGTTTATATGGAACCACATGGCTGGCAGTGAAGCATTAGGAATAGTTTGCTTCAGTTGCAGAGAGTCTTCATTTTCTTCTTTAATATTTATGCATTTCAAAAATGAAATAACAATGAGAAAATTAAGTTGGCTTGGAAGGAAAACTTACAAGTAGATATACTAAACAGTCAGGGAAAACAATCCACTGCTCTGTCTTATTCAAACATGCATTTTGCCAAATTAGCACCATCCTTTGAGAATGTGCCATTAGAGATCACTTCAGAAGACACTGAGTCATGCAACAGAAACCTGTGTGATTGCTTGTCTAAGCCAGAGGCAAAACCCAGGGGTCTATGGGTTCCATATAAACTCATAGCCCAGTTCATCCCACCAAGCATTTGTTGGTACAGAGTTTATGCTAAAATTAGTTCACACTATGCAAACACTTAGAGCTTTCACAGAAAAATGATAGATTTATGACTTCTTTTTAAAAATTTGATTAAATTGGCTTGAATTTCCATGTAGCAAATATCTGTTGTTGTTGAGAATGGTTGCTCATCTTTAAGCAGACCTGCTGTCCAGTTACCACAATCCTGACCAAAATTTACTGCCTTCCTGACACTGAGACAGAATGTCAATTGTCATTTGTCCTTTTACCCATGTCCCATTTTACTTCCTTTATATTACTACTCAGAACTTATACACATCTGAGTTTATGATCCCAAGCCAGTACTTATTATTTACCAATGAATCTGAAAGGAAAATAATACAGAGTGTTCCAAAACATGAAATAATATATTTTGAGAATGCAACAAGATGTAATTCAATTGGGAATATTTTTCATTCATTCATTCATTAACTCTTATTTATTCATTCAATATTTATTGAAAACCAGTGGCACATCTGGCATTGTGGGGTTGTAGATACTATAGTAAACAATGGATATTGTTCTTCAAGCAGACAGAAAAATTACAAACTTGACAAAGTATATAAAGAAAAACACAGGATGCTATGAAATGTAAGAGTAGAAATGTTTCTTTAAAAAAGGGAAGCAAATCATTCAAATTCAAACAACATAGTCAAACTATAATCATGTGACTGAAATATGAATGATAAAAAGGAGCTATGGAAGATTAAGTTACAATATCTGAAAAACAAACAGAAGATCTATAATATTAAAAAAGAACATTTACTAGAGATCAAAAAAGATGCTGGTGAACAAGGATCTCCCTCCACCTAAAGAAGGAGGTAGAATAATATATATTTTATATAGTTGATATATAAATCCAATATATAATATGTTTTTTATGTAGATATATCTATCACAATTCCTAATCGCTACCATATATATATTTACACACACACACCTACACAATTATTATTTGGCAGGCACTGGATTAAATGTTATAATATACATCATATCATCTCATTCTTTCAACTATGAGGCAGGCAGGATTATTTTTCATATTTTAGAGATAAATCCATTTGAGGTTCAAAAAAGTTAAATTTACCCAAAAGTTAAACTTACCAAGGTTGACAATAAATGGCAGGGCCAAGTCTCAAACACAAATTCTCTGATTCTAAAATACAAAAATAAAACAAAAACAAAACATTTCATCAGAGTTTTCCATGACCTAGATGGAATGTCCCTCAAGTTCATCAACTTGGCTTTGTTTAAAATCTGGACCCATCAATCAACCTCATACCTAATTATTCCCATACTCATGCAGTCTTATCCCAGAGAACATCATGCCCTAGAAAGCAGACATGCATTTCTGTCCATCTGAAAAACACACTGCACTGTCAATTCCAGAATTGGCATTTGTTTCTTTAACCATTCTTGTTTGTTCTTGGATGCATGAATTAAAACCCCAGAGTTTAATCAACCCTGGATGGGCTGAAACACTGAGTTTTGAGGCTTGCAAAGTTTGAAAGTATTGGACTTGTTCTGAGCTCAGCAAATGAGTCAAACTAGTTTAACAAATGGGGATCAAAGTACCATTAAATACCTTTAAATCCTTTTAAACTGTGTAGCTTTAGCTCTGCAGTTAAGCTGGCTTGCTATTATTTCCTTCTGAATTTGACACATTCCCCAACATTGTTACTGATGCAACTGAGAAACCATGGGGCTTTCTGCAGGCCCAGGTCTCTTTCCACATGGTGAAGAGTGGTCCAGGATGCATTCCCTTTACAGCAGGCTAGCTCTGAAAGAATCAAAAAGGGACTTAGTCATGCATACCTATTTTATGTTCCCACATACTCAAATAGGGCTTCATCTGCCTTACTTCCCTTAAAGGTGGAGGGGGCCACAAGGAAAATCCAGAATGAGCCTAGAAGCAGATTATCCCTCAGAGCCCTCCAGACAAGAAACAAGGTTTGTTCAACACCTTGATTTTGGTTTTGAACTTGTGAGACTATGTAGAAAACCAAGTCCAGCCCCTCCAAACTTCCTACCTATGGAAAATATAAGCTACTAAATGAGGTTTTTAAGGTGCCAATATTGTAGTAACTTATTATATCAGTA
This sequence comes from Smutsia gigantea, assembly GCA_032199065.1. Lineage (NCBI taxonomy): Eukaryota > Metazoa > Chordata > Mammalia > Pholidota > Manidae > Smutsia > Smutsia gigantea. The sequence continues at coordinate 169,614 of JAVSCE010013064.1, read as the reverse complement.
ATAGAAAACTAACTTAAATCTCAACCACCACCAAGGATCACTGCTTCAAATGGGGCAGACCAAATGAGGGAATTTATGAATATATTCTCCCATACTGTAAGATCCCTTTCTGTTTTACTGATGGTGTCCATTGCTGTACAGAAGCTTTTTAGTTTGATGTAGTTCCATTTGTTCATTTTTGCTTTTGTTTCCCTTGCTGGAGGAGATGTGTTCAGGAAAAAGTTGCTCATGTTTATATTCAAGAGATTTTTGCCTATGTTTTCTTCTAAGAGTTTTATGGCTCATGACTTACTATAAGGTCTTTGATCCATTTTGAGTTTACTTTTCTGCATAGAGATGGCAGTAATCCAGTTTCATTCTCTTACATGTAGCTGTCCAGTTTTGCCAACACAAGTTCTTGAAGAGGCTGTCATTTCCCAATTGTTTGTCCATGGCTCCATTATCGTATATTAATTTACCATATATGCTTGGCTTTATGTCTGGGCTTTCTTTGGTCTGTGCTTCATTGGTCTATGCATCCATTCTTGTGCCAGTACCAAATTGTCTTGATTACTGTGTTTTGGAGTATAGCTTGAAGTTGAAGAGCATAATCCCCCTGTTTTATTCTTTTCTCAGGATTGCTTTGGCTATTCTGGGTCTTTTGTGGTTTCATATGAATTTTAGAATGATTTGCTCTAGTTTGTTGAAGAATGCAGTTAGTATTTTGATAGGCTTTGCACTGAATCTGTAGATTGCTTTAGGCAGGCTGGCCATTTTGACAATATTAATTCTTATCCATGAGTACAGGATGTGTTTCCATGTATTGGTATCTTCTTTAATTTCTCTCATGAGTGTCTTGTAGTTTTCAGGATATAGGTCTTTCAGTTCCTTGGTTAGGTTTATTCCTAGGTATTTTTTTATGCAATTGTGAATGGAGTTGTTTTCTTGATTTCTCTTTCTGCTAGTTCATAGTTAGTGTATAGGAATGCAACAAATTTCTGTGTATTAATTTTGTATCCTGCAACATTGCTGAATTCCAATATCAGTTCTAGTAGTTTTGGAGTGGATTCTTTAGGATTTTCTATGTATAATATCATGCCCTCTGCAAACAGTGACAGTTCAACTTCTTCCTTACCAATATGGATGCCTTTTATTTCTTTGTGTTGTCTAATTGCCATGGCTAGGACCTCCAGAACTATGTTGAATAAAAGTGGGGAGAGTGGGCATCCTTGTCTTGTTCCCGATCTTAGAGTAAAAGCTTTCAGCTTCTCGCTGTTAAGTATGATGTTGGCTGTGGGTTTGTCACATATGGCCTTTATTATGTTGAGGTACTTGCCCTCTATACCCATTTTGTTGAGAGTTTCTGTCATGAATGAGTGTTGAATTTTCTCGAATGTTTTTCAGCATCTATGGAAATGATCATGTGGTTTTTGTTCTTCCTTTTGTTGATGTGGTAGACGATGTGGATGGATTTTTGAATGTTGTACCATCCTTGCATCCCTGAATAAATCCTACTTGATCATAATGGATGATCTTTTTTATGTATTTTTGAATTCGGTTTGCTAATATTTTGTTGAGTATTTTTCCATCTATGTTCATCAGGGATATTGGTCTGTAATTTTCTTTTTTTTTTGTGGTGCCTTTGCCTGGTTTTGGTATTAAAGTGATGCTGCCCTCATAGAATGAGTTTGGGGGTATACCCTCTTCTACTTTTTGGAAAACGTTAAGGAGGATGGGTATTACGTCTTCACTAAATGTTTGATAAAATTCAGCAGTGAAACGATCTGGACCAGTTTTGTTTTTAAGTAGTTTTGTTTTTAAGTAGTTTTGTTCTTAGGTAATTTTTTGATTACCAATTCAATTTCATTGCTGGTAATTTGTCTATTCAGATTTTCTGTTTCTTCTTGGGTCACCCTTGGAAGGTCGTATTTTTCTAGAAAGTTGTCCATTTTGTCTAGGTTATCCAGTTTGTTAGCATATAATTTTTCATAATATTCTCTCATAATTCTTTGTATTTCTGTGGTGTCCATAGTGATTTTTCCTTTCTCATTTCTGATTCTGTTTATGTGTATTGACTCTCTTTTTTTCTTGGTAAGTCTGGCTAGGGGATTATCTATTTTGTTTATTTTCTCAAAGAACCAGCTCCTGCTTTCCTTGATTCTTTCTATTGTTTTATTCTTCTCAATTTTATTTAATTCTGCTCTAATATTTATTATGTCCGTCCATCTACTAAACCTGGGCCTCATTTGTTCTTCTTTTTCTAGTTTCTTTAACTGTGAATTTAGATTGTTCATATGCGATTCTTCTTCTTTCCTTAGGTAGATCTGAATTGCAATATGCTTCTCTCCTAGCATGGTCTTCTATGCATCCCACAGATTTTGCAGTGTTAATTATTGTTGTAATTTGTCTCCATATATTGCCAGATCTCTGTTTTTATTTCGTCACTCATACTTTGATTATATAGGTGCAGTTTTTACACCTCCATGTGTTTGTGGGCTTTTTCATTTTCTTTGCGTAATTTATTTCTAGTGGTCTGAGAAGCTGGTTGGAACAATTTCAATCTTTTTGAATTTACTGAGGATCTTTTTGTAGCCCAGTGTGTGATCTATTCTGCAGAATGTTCCATGTGCTCTTGAGAAGAATGTGCATCCTGTTGCTTTTGCATGGAGTGTTCTGTACATGTCAATTAGGTCCATCTGTTCTAATATGCTGTTCAGTGCCTCTGTCTCCTTACTTATCTTATGTGTGATTGATCTGCCCTTTGGAGTGAGTGGTGTGTTGAAGTCTCCTAAAATGAATGCATTGCATTCTATTGCCTCCTTTAATTCTGTTAGTATTTGTTCACATATGTAGGTGCTCCTATGTTGGGTGCAAAGATACTTATTACGGTTATATCCCCTTGTTGTACGGACCACTTTATGACTATATAAAGTCCTTCTTTGTCCCTTGTTATTATTCTTTGTTTTGAAGTCTATTTTGTCTGCTACAAGTACTGCAATTCCTGCTTTTTTCTCCCTATTAGTTGCATGAAATACCTTTTTCCATCCCTTCACTTTTAGTCTGTGTATGTCTTTGGGTTTGAAGTTAATCTCTTATAGGCAGCATATAGATGGGTCTTGTGTTTTTAACCATTTAGTAACTATATCTTTTGATTGGTGCATTCAGACCATTTACACTTGGGGTGATCATCAATAGGCATGTACTTATTGCCATTGCAGGCTTTAGATTTGTGGTTACCAAAGGTTCAAGGGTAATTCCCTTACTATTCAACAGTCTAATTTAACTCAATATTCTATTACAAACACAACCTATATATTCTTTTTTTCCCTCCTTTTTCTTCCTCCTCCATTCTTTATATATGAGGTATCATATTTTGTATTCTTTGTCTATCCTTTGACTGACTTTGGAAGTAGTTGATTTGATTTTCCATCTGCTTGGTAATTAATTATTCTACTTTCTATACTGTTGTTTTATTTCCTCTGGTGACAGCTATTAAACCTTAGGAACACTTCCATCTATAGCAGTCCTTCAAAATACACTGTAGATGTGGTTTGTGGGAGGTAAATTCTCTCAGCTTTTGCTTATCTGAAAATTGTTTAATCCCTCCTTCAAATTTAAATGATAACCTTTCCAGGTAGAGTATTCTTGGTTCAAGGCCATTCTGTTTCATTGCATTAAATATATCATGTCACTCCATTCTGGCTTGTAAGATTCTGCTGTGAAGTTTGAGCATAGACTGATGGGTTTTCCTTTGTATGTAATCTTATTTCCCTCTCTGTCTGTTTTTAATAGTCTGTCCTTATCCTTGATCTTTGTCTTTTTAATTATTATGTCTTGGTGTTGTCTTCCTTGGGACCTTTGTGTTGGCAGATCTATGCACCTCCATGGCCTGAGATACTATCTCTTTCCCCAGATTGGAGAAGATTTCATCAATTACCTCCTCAAAGACACTTTCTATCCCTTTTTCTCTCTCTTCTTCTTCTGGTACCCCTATAAAGCAAATACTGTTCCATTTGGATTGTTCACACAGTTCTCTCAATAATCTTTCATTGTTAGAGATCCTTTTTTCTCTCTGTGACTTAGCTTCTTTGTATTCCTCTTCTCTAATTTCTGTTCCATTTACAGTCTCTTCTACTACATGTAATCTGCTTTTAAATCCCTGCATTGTATGTTGGATTTTAGATATGGAATTTCTTAATGATTGAATCTCCATCCTTAATTCTTCCCTGAGTTCTTGAATATTTTTCTGTACCTCCATGAGCATGTTTATGATTTTATTTTGAACCCTCTTTCAGGCACGTTGATGGGTTCAGTTTCACTTAGCCTTTTTCTGGTGTTTGTGGAATTTTGTTTGAACCAGGTTCCTTTGACATTTCATATCTGTATATGGTGCCCTCTAGTGCCCAGAAGTTCTACTCTCTGGAGCTGCTCAGCCCATGGCATGATGTCAGGGTTTGCAGAGGAGTAGTATTGGTGACTGGGGGGAGGAAAGAGCTATTTCCTGCTAAATGGTTTCTATGCCTGTCTCCATTGTCAGAACCAGTGGGCCATGCACACCGGTGTAAGCCTCTGTGCTTTGAAGTCTGTCTGTAGCTGCCATATGTGGGGTCTCCCTCTGGCTGGCCTGATACCAGGGCAGGGGCCTCAGAAATGAGTAACCAGCCAGGGGTATGGAGTGCCTGATTCTCCTGAAAGTTCCAACCTGCTGTGCAGAGTGCACCCAGAAAATTTTGTCCACCTATCCTTTCTCTTGAAAGCAAGCTCTGTGCAATCCTTGCCCCTTTAGCAGCCCTCTCACTGTTAGGAAGTCTCTCAGACTGCCTGCCTTTATTTTGTCCCAGAGCCACTGGATGTGGATCCTTGTTTTCCACAGGTGTCTGGAATCTTAGTATCTCCAAGTATTCTGCGTGTCTTAGCCTTCCAACCTCACTAATCTCCAGAAGCACTATTCATTGTAGGTTTGTGCTTCCAAAGCAGATCTTCAGGACTCGGTGTTAAGCAGTCCTAGGTTTCCACCTCCTCCCTGCTCTGTTTCTCTTCGTCCCACCAGTGAGCTGGGGTGGGGGAAGAGCTTAAGTACCATCAGATCAAGGCTTTGGAATGTTACCCTATTTTGTGAGGTTGTTCTTTTCTCTAAGTGTATGCAGTCTGGTGCAGCCTTCTTTCCTGTTTATCTTTTAGGATTAGTTTTATTAACTGTATTTTCTTATTAATGTGGCTTTAGGAGGATATCTTTGTCTCATCTCTCACACTGCCATCTTTAATCCTCCCTTTATTAGTTAGTTCTACTGTTTTATTCTTCTCAATTTTATTTATTTCTTCTCTGATCTTTATTATGTCCCTCATTCTATGGACTTTGGGCCTCATTTGTTCCTCTTTTTCCAGTTTCATTAATTGTGAATTTAGACTTTTCATTTGGGATTGTTCTTCTTTCTTTAAATAGGCCTGAATTGCTATATACTTTCCTCTTAGAACTGTGTTCGCTGCATCCCACCGAAGTTGAGGCATTGAGCTGTTGTCATTTGTCACCATATATTGTTTGATCTCTGTTTTTAGTTGGTCATTGATCCATTGATTATTTAGGAGCATATTGTTAAGCCTCCATGTGTTTGTGAGCCTTCTTGTTGTCTTTGCACTGTTTATTTCTAGTTTCATACCACTGTGATCTGAAAAGTTGGCTGGCACAATTTCAATCTTTTTGAATTTACTGAGGCTCATTTTGTGGCCTAGTATGTGATCTATTCTGTAAAATGTTCCATGTGCACTTGAGAAGAATGTGTAACCTGCTGCTTTTGCATGGAGTGCTCTGTAGATGTCTGTTAGGTCCATCTGTTCTAATGTGCTATTCAGTGCCTCTGTCTCCTTACTTATTTTCTGTATGATTGATCTGTCCTTTGGAGTGATTGATGTGTTGCAGTTTCCTAAAATGAATGCATTGCATTCTAGTTCCTCCTTTAATTCTGTTAGCATTTGTTGCACATATTTGGGTGCTCCTATGTTGGGTACATAGATATTTATAATGGTTATGTCCTCTTTTTGGACTGACCCCTTTATCATTATATAATGTCCTTCCTTGTCTCTTGTTACTTTCTTTGTTTTGAAGTCTATTTTGGCTTCTACAAGTACTTCAACTCCTGCTTTTTTCTTCATGTTAGTTGCATGAAATATATTTTTCCATCCTTTTACTTTTAGTCTGTGTATGTCTTTGCGTTTGAAGTGAGTCTCTTGTAGGCAACATTTAGTTGGGTCTTGCTTTTTTATCCACTCTGTAACTCTATTTCTTTTTATTGGTTCATTCAGACCATTTACATTTAGGGTGATTATCAATAGATAGGTACTTATTGCCATTTCAGACTTTGGGTTCATGTTTACCAAACGTTCAAGGGTTGCTTCTTTACTAACTAACAGTCTAACTTAACTTACTTATTACGTTATTATAAACACAATCTGATGATCCTTTTTTTCTCCCTTCTTTTTCTTCCTTCTCCACTCTTTATATGTTAAGTGTCATATTCTGTACTCTTTGTGTATCCCTTGACTGACTTTTAGCTTAGCTGATTTAATTTTGCATTAGGTTGATAATTAATTGGTCTACTTCCTTTTCTGTGGCTTTATTTTCTCTTGTGACAGCTATTTAACCCCAGGTGCATATCCATCTAGAGCAATCCCTTTAAAACACTGTAGAGATGGTTTGTGGGAGATAAATTCCCTCAACTTTTACTTATCTGGAAATTGTTTAATCCCTCCTTCAAATTTAAATGATAATCTTGCCGGTAGAGTATTCTTGGGTCTTGGTCCTTCTGTTTCATTGCATTGACTATATCATGCCACTCCTTTCTGGACTGTAAGGTTTCTGCTGAGAATTCTGATGATAGTCTGATGTATTTTACTTTGTAGCTGATCTTTGTTCTCTCTCTGTCTACTTTTAATATTCTGTCCCAGTCCTTGATCTATGCCATTTTAATTATTGTATGTATTAGTGTTGTCTTCCTTGGGTTCCTTTCGTTGGGAGATCTTTGCACTTCCATGGCCTGAGAGACTCCTTCCTGAGATTAGGGAAGTTTTCAGCAATTATTTCTTCAAAGACACTTTCTATCCCGTTTTCTCTCTCTTATTCTTCTGGTACCCCTATAATGCGAATATTGATCCATTTGGATTGGTCACAGTTCTCTTAATAGTCTTTCATTCCAAGAGATCCTTTTTTTCTCTTTGCCTCAGCTTCTTTGTATTCCTGTTCTCTAATTTCTACTCCACTTACCATCTCCTCTACCTCTTCTAATCTGCTTTTAAATCCCTCCATTGTATGTTTCATTTCAGCTACTGTATTTTTCAAGGTGTCTATCTCCCTCCTTAATTCATCCCTTAGATCTTGAATATTTTTTGGTAGCTCAATTATTATGGTTATGATTTTTATTTTGAATTCTTTTTCAGAAAGACTGGTGATTTCAGTTTCACTGAGCCCTCTTTCTGGTGTTTGAGGGATTTTGGATTGAACAAGTTTCTTCTGCCTTTCATAATCCTTTTGGCTAATGAGAAATATTAGGTTTGTGTAGTCAGCACCTTCTAATGCCAGAAGCTCTGCTATTCAGAGCTTCCCAGCATCTGGAGCTATGGTAGTGGTCCCAGATGAGTGGTGCCAGTGCCTACTCTACAGAACGAGTGCTTTCCTGCTTCCTGGCCACAGAGCCAGTTTCCACTGTCAAGGCCAGTGCCTCTCACCCAGGGAGAAGCCTCTGCATTAAGGTCCTAAGCTACCATAGGCTAGGCTGCCCTATGGATGGCTTGGAGCAATGGCAGGGGTTGTAGGTGAGTGGCACCAGTGCCTGCTAGGAGGACAACTCTTTCAAGCTTCATGGTGGCATTGCGTGCCTCCACTGTCAGGGCCAGTGCACCGCGAGCAGGGAGCACCCTCTGTATTAATCCCCTAAGCTGCCGTAGGCAGGGCTTCCCTCAGGCTGGCCTGGGTCAATGATGGGGTCACAGGCAAGCAGTGCTGGTGCCTGCTGGGAGGACAAGCCCTTTCCTGCTTCCCAGCTGCAGTGCCTGCCTCCACTCTCAGGGCAAGTTAGCCACACAGGCAAGAAGCAGCCTCTGCATTTAGCCACTGTAGCAGCTGTAGGCAGGGCTGCCCTACAGCTGGCCTAATGCGATGACAGGGGCTTCAGGTTTGCACGCAGGTGCTAGAAGGGAGGAAGGAGTGGCAGGCTGCTTATTTTTTTGCAGGTCTCAGAGCTGCATTGCCAGCCAGGGTAACAGAGCATCTAAAGTGACTGAAAGTTCCCAACCTGCTGGGCTGAGTGTGCCAGGACGATTTTGTCCACCTGTTCCTTCTCCTGAGTAGCGAGCTCTGTGTAATCCTTGCCCCTTTAGCAGCCTTCTCACTGTTGGGGAGTCTTTCAAAATTTCTGCCTTTCTTTTGTCCCACAGTAGCTGGTTGTGGGAACCTTGTCTCACAAGCAGCTGGAATCTGCCTCTGACTTTGCTTTTCAACCCTTCTGATCTCAAGAGCACCATGCAGTTTGGGTTTGAGCTTCTGGAGTAGATTTCTAGAGCTGGGTATTTAGAAGTCCTGGGCTTCTACTCCCTCCCCACTCTGTTTCTCTTCCTCCTGCCAGTGAACTGGGGTGGGGGGAATGTTCAGGTTCTCCTGGGTCATGACTTTGTTACTTTACCCTTTTATGTGATGTAGATTTTCCTTTATCTTTTCCCAGATGTAGACTATCTGGTGCAATCTTATTTCTGGTCACTCTTTAGGAATAGCTGTATTTGCTGTATTTTCATATTATTTGTGGTTTGGGGAGGAGATTTCTGCCTCACTTCTCACACTGCCATCATTTTTTCCCCCCAGTAAATTTAATTTTTCAAAAGCATTATTATACTGACTTATAGTAGTATATAAAGTGCCTGAATAATTTAACTTTTCCATTTTTGTCCAAGTTTTCATTTTTATCAATAAATCATATTTAACAAAATCTTTACAATTGGAATTTTTTTTAACCCTAAAATAGGATTTAAAAGTCATTGTGAATCTAGGTCATGTGTTAGCAACATAATCACAGGAAAATTTAGATTAGTGAATATGAAAAGTAAATTCATGATTTTTGATATCAGTTAACATTTGGCAATTATTTTATTACATAATTACAAAGAGAAAACCCTTGGCTTCATTTATTTAATCATACATTTACCAGTTTAAAAGGAGCAAAGAGAAAAAGGTAGTATGAAAGACAGAGACAAAGAAAGAAAGAATAACTATTATAACACAGGTATACTTAATAAAATAGAGGTAATTATTATGGAATAGCTTAGGAATTTGCATCATTTTTTTCTATGCTATATTTATGGTGTATTATGATTATTATGAATGCTATACCTCAATTCCTATAAAGGCATGAAGACAATCAGTGTAAAGATAAAATAAAATGTTTTACTACTTGGAAAAGAGCCCTATGTATAGCATGCACAGTGTTATCATAGTTGCTATCAACATCTGTGTATCTATAAATTCTTTATATTTTTTAAATTTTTAATTAAGATGGTATATATTTAAGGTGTACAACATGATGATTTGAGACACCTATACATGGTGAAATTTATATTATATTCAAGCTAATAACATATATCCTAACAGTTACCAATTATTTTGTGTGATGGGTACACCTAAAATGTACTCTTAGCATACTTCCAGTGTTCAGTACAATATTACTGAGTATAGTAATCATGCCTGTACAGATCTCTAGACTTATTCATCCTAATTGTAAATTTGTACACTTTGACCAATACACATCCATTCCATGCCTCCAGCCCTTGTTAATTACCATTCTACCTTCTGCTTATGAGTTCAACCTTTTTTGTTTAGATTCCACATGGAAATCAAACAGTATTTGTTTCTCTGGTTCAGGTTCATTCACATTGTTACAAATGGTAGAAGTACCTTTGTCATGGCTGAATAATATTCCAGTGTTTTGTGTATGTGTGTGTCCATCTTCTTTATCCATTCATCCATTGGGAGATATAAATTGTTTCCACAGGTTAGCCATTGTGAATAATGCTGAAATGAACATGGGAGTGCAGATATCTTTTTTAGATACTGATTTTGTTTCCTTCAGACATCTCAGAAGTGGGATTGCTGAATCATATGTTACTTCAATATTTTTATTTTTATTTTTGAGGAATCTCTATGCTGTTTTCTGTACTGGATATATCAATTTACATTCCAGCCTCCAGTGCAAAAGCATTCCTTTTTCTCTACACCCTAACACTTCTTGTCTTTTTGATAATAGCCATTCTAATGGGTGTGAGGTGATATCGCTGTCGTTTTGATCTACATCCCCCTGATAATTAGTGATGTGGAGCTCCTTTTTATGTGCCTGTGAACCATTTGAATTTTTCTTTGGAGCAATGCGTATTCAGGTCTTTCGTCCAACTTTTTACCAGCTGTTTGTTTTCTTGCTATTGACTTGAGTTTCTTACACATTTTGGATATTAACCCCTTATCAGATTTATGGTTTGTAATTTTTTTTTCCCATTCTGTAGGTGTCACTTCACTCTGTTATTTTTGCTGTACAGAAGCTTTTTAGCTTGATACAATCCCATTTGTCTATTTTTGCTTTTGAAGCATGCACTTTTTTAGTAGTATCCAAAAAATCATTGCCTACACCAATGTCAGGAAGTCTTTTCCCTATATTTTCTTCTAACAGTTTTATGGCTTCAGGTCTTACATTTAAGTCTTTCATTCTGGGTTTGAGAGAGCAGGCCTGGCACTGGGGGTGCTGGGAGAATAGGCCCATGGGAGCTGGCCTGGAGGCTGCGTCTGTGGGGCCCTGCCTGGTGCTGGGGAAGATCAAGAACCTGGAAACTGAGGCCTCAGGGGCTGGCCTGGCACTGGTGTGGGCCTGGTTCTGGGGCCCGAGAGTAGGTTGGGTGCTCATTCCTATCTCCTTCCCCTCCATGGGAAAGGTGTTTCTCTCCAGGAGGGGCTGCCCGGGTTTGGTTGGGGAAGGGTGATGGAATAAGTGTAAAACTGTCATTCCTATCCTCTTCATTGTGCCTTTTCACTGGTTCTATAATCTCTCACCTGGAATCCTTAGTTCTTGTGAAGGTATTTTCATATGTGGATAGGTGTTTAAATTGATGTTTTCTGCAAGAGGACAAGAGCTGGAAACTTATATACCACCACTTTGTAGATGTCACTGTTGAAAATTCTTCATAATATCTATTATTTTAGGTTCAATAAACTTACATTTACTCTCCAACTTGTAAATTCCCAAGTAATTAGATATGAAAAATAAAGGACTTAGTTACTTAATTTTCAAAGTATATATATATATTATATATTTATACCTGTTATATATATATATAGTTATAGTTATAGTTATTATTATTATTGTTATTTTAAATCTCTAAAGTGACAAATCTGCCAGGGGAATTTAGGTGTTTTGTTAATGTGTAGCTGCTGACAAAATGTGTTGTGCATAGCAGAATGAGTAGGGAAACATTGTATTTTATTGATTGAGTCAATTATGCTTGTGCAGAAAATAAATATTTCACAATAAAGGATATTAATTGTCCTATCTACAGAGAGCAGAATCAAAAGGATTAACAGCATTACAATCACCTTCATGGACATGGTAGAAAAGATGACAGTATATTATACAAGTCCTTGAACCTCATTTCTTTCTGATAAATACATATACATATTTCAAATTACTTACTATACTCTATCTGATAAAACATTATATCCTTATATAGGAGACCAATATACTGCTAATAAATTATAATTTACCCAGATCCATTTGATAGATATTTTATCAAAACTATTTTAATTCATAAATCACTTTGTTCAAAGCACATAGATGTCTATGAATATCTGAATAATAAACTCCCAAAGTCAAATTTGTAGATTAAAAGTAACATGTGTAGATACAAATAATTTTTTTTTTTGCATTGATGGAATGGCATTGGTCAAAAGTACCCATCAAAGATGAGATATCATTAACTATGATATTAAAAATAAAATTCTTCCTTTATTTAGAACCATAATATGTAGCCACAGAAAGAATGCTGTAAGCATCTGAGGCATCTTAATTCATAACATCATGATGGTCTATACATGGATTTTATGAGGACAAGAAATAATGAAAAGGATGTAAAATATGCTTTGTGACTTCCACCTAGAGAACACATCAAGAACAATAGCACAATCTTAAAAAAGAAAATAATAGACTGAGGTATAGAGGGAGAAAGTAAAGCAGGAACTTGGAAAGGCAAGTAGATAAGAATGAAGAAAGAGAAGAAAAGGAACTTCCTCTGATTAGCATGATTATGGCACATATGTGATCATCAAAATTTCAAATACCATGAAAGTCATGTCAAGGATGAAAATCCTATTGCAACCTAACCCTATATAAAACTAGAGCACATGACATGTTTAGCCCAATAAAATATTTTTTGACAGTGTTAATAAAATACTTATAAAATGCTTTATTCTAAAATGAGCCCAGACATTGAATATGTGCATAAGCTCACTAACATATCAAAAAAATTCATATTAAAACCATTCAAATTATTTGGGGAACCTGAAATGTTTGTTACTTCCCAAGCCATGACACTGTTAGGTGTCTATTTTTCTGCATGTCACTTAGTGTCTCTGTCAGATAAAGCAGAGAGAGGCAAAGAGAATTTTGTGGCAGACTCAGAACACTTGCACAGAAGTAAACCATTCACATTTTTTACTTGATTGCTATTTTGACCAATAATATGTATGACCATAATGCCTGGCTAAGAGCAGACTGTAAATTATGTAGATAAGAATATGTCTCTTTTATTTTGGTATAGATTAATTTTACTACTTTATCAAGATTGTGCAAAGAAATAAGATTTATTAAATCTTGCTAGAAAAGTCTGACCCAACTAGATTCAAAAAGAGAGAGCATGAATGAGAAGGAATTAGGATTATATACTACAGAAAATTACATTTTCACTCCTAGAACCTTTTATGCATTCCAGAATTTTGAATTATAACAATTAACCTTTTTCAGAGTCAGGGTTCAGTCAAAGAAAAGAACTATTCTAAGGGTTATGGAATGAGGGATTTATTGTGGGACTAAGAGGCTACATAGTTATTGAAGAAACTGTAAAAATAAGCGTCAAAAGGGGAAGCTGGAAGTTCAGAGAAAGGTCTTTAAACAGCCCTTCCTGAGCACTGGACAAGGCACACTGGTAGCCACTTACAACCAGCTGCCATAGTGAGTCTCCAGGGAGAACCAGCAGGGTTGTCCATGAGGGGATGTTACCCCTTCACCAGGTAGTGAGCCCTGCTCAGGTAGTTCAGAAGGCCTCTGTTCAGAAAGAAGAGCTAGACAGAGTGAAGGGGAATGAGCATAAGCTAGAATTAGCCAGTGCCTCTTCACCTGACTCCCATCACTTCTAACACATTGGATACATTTGAGGGTTCTGCCTCTTTTCCACTCTGCACACATATCTCAACAATTTCTCATTTGAACAACTCCACCTGGAACTATTCAGAGAAAGTGATTCATGAAAACTTATTTCCAGCTAAGTCAAGTGAACACAATACAAAACACCATAAGACATCATGTCATAATTTGCTTCCTCATCTACTCTTGGTCTCTTCTTTTTACTCTTCTTTGAAAAGAACACTCTAAATATTAGTAACTTTCTAAATATTAGTGGTTATGCTAGATGCTAGGGTACAATGATAACTTGTACATTTGGATAGTCTCCTCTGATAGCATGTAACTCAGTGTCTCGTTTCATGCCTTGTATATTTGAGTCAAATCTCCAAAGTGGTTTGCACTGCATAGAACAAACCTACCAGGGGATGGAGCCAAGGGTCATATGCTCAAATGCTTTCAGAGCCCAAGTGTGTAACTAAAATATGCCAAGAGTCTTGGTATAATATCAGACGGAGTAGAGAGGGCTTATGGGAACTCAAGTGTATCCCTAAGGCTTCCAATTATAAAACACAGCTTCTAAAATCTACAGCAGAATAGGACACGATGCTTTGTCTTTTGAATTCTAAAAAAATCAGCAAATACAATCTGGTGTTTCTGGATAGCATGGATTAAAACTGTCCATGAAGGGAGACATAAAGTGTTGTGATGTTTAAGTTGTGGCATTAGAGCCATGATTGCTACAATCCCATTGTGAGTATATTTTTGCAAAGCTCTGATGATGAAGGATGAGAAGCCTTTCTTTTGTACTTAAAAAAACATTTGATCACAAGTTGAATCAATTTGACAAATTAAGGGTGAGAAGGCGCAATGCACTTTTATTATCCTCATTTGACTGAAAAAATTATTAACTGTCCCAATTACCAGTAGTGGTGTTTCCTCTGCCATATGTCGAAGCATGAGATTGGGATGCAAATCTCTCTTTGCTTTCCCTTGTACATTTATTTTCTTGCTGTCTAGTGACCAGATCCTTCCTAGTCTAAACTAGAGACAATATCATGCCTTTAAAACCTACCCGCCAGCTGACAATCATTTGAAAAGGCTTGGTTCATAGATTTGCACTTTGCTATTACATCTTTGACAGTTATCCAGGGCCCTCAGAATAAAAACCAAGGAGAAAGGAAAAAAAAAAGTCCTAGGTTTTTGTTTACAGTAAAATGTTACTGAGGTGGGAAGAGCCATTAGGATCCAAGCAGGGAGGTCTGATGTCCCTTACTTATTCCACGGGGCCTTGGCTACATCTGACTCATATTCAAGTGGATTGGCTTTTTGCGGGCTGCTGAAAAGCCAGGAAAGCTTTGACAGCAAGAATGACTGCATCACAAAGGAGACTTTCTCTCATCTCCATCTCTGGTTTCCCCGGACACTGACTTTATTATGAGAACGTCAAATGCGCTAGCTTCAGGGTCTCCCCTCTTTATTCCATGATCGGTGCCTTGACGCTACATTCTTTCTACCTGGGGTCTCAAAGGGCAGTATCTGGGGAACTGTCTTTGGCCAACACTTTTTTGTTTCTTTTCTCACACTGATAGCCTTGAGGAATATGTTGGCTTATCAAGTATTTGTGAACAAAACCTTGATACTGAATCTTCAACTATCCTTCAGCAACTTAAGTACACACACACACACACACACACTAGGCTTTCTGAAGGGCTAGGTTAATTTACATTTACAAATTCAGTTAAGTTTGAATTTGAACCCTCCTGACTGGGTTGTCTTCTCTTTTTTGAGAAGACATCCTTAAAGATTAATTGGTTTGAGAGTTATTTTTATTTTATAACTTTTAGGGAGTAATGAATCTTGGTACTGTTGGGAAATGATACATACTAATTTTTAAAAAATAAAAATAAGTCATGCATACAAAATATAAACATAAAATTTACGAAATCCCACCATTCATAACCATTACCAACATTTGGCAAACAATGTGCCAACCACTTGCCTACACCTATGTACACAAACATAGAAAAAGTAGAAGGAGATGCATATTTTTTAAAATAGCATTTGGGGTTTAGTTTTACTTTAATTGCATTAAATGTAAAGAAAGCAAATGGAACAGAAGATATATGCCTTACTAAACTCCAGAAAAATCTTTCTTCACAAGAAGGCTTATTTTTTGGAAAATTCCTCCAAAGATAAGGAAAACTATCTTGATTTCTTTATGACTTTAGATACCTGATAGCATAACATTATAGTGTTTATTGACTCTGACTCTGTACTTTTGAAGATACCCATATTTCTCCTATTGATCTACTATATTTTATTATGTCATTTTTGCATTGACCACATCATTATTAAAATTTACAATGCAAGTGTCTGAAAATCTGTTTATTTGGTATATAAATCAATGCAGTGTCATTCTCTGGCTCTTTACCTTAATTCCCACTTTCTAATCTCTTTATTTTTAATGTATATTCATCACTGACTACATTTCAACCTCAGGTAGATTTCTGAAGACCACCACTTGAGTCCTGCAGTCTCCAAGGACTTACAAATTTAAGAATATTTTCTAGTGCCCCTAGAGTTTAAGGCCAAATAGGCTGCATATAATTCCCTTGGATCACACTTTCTTTTCTTGGAATTCCATCCATTATTTTATTTTTTGGCTTCAGAGAAAAACTTGAAGACCACACAACTACTTGCTCTCCAAAACAATTTACAATTTTTTTTTTCTTCTTGTATATATAAGTGGTACTTTCTTCAAATTTTATTAATGTTACCAGTATATATTCTGGTGTGATTGTTTCTACAAATTTCTCCTAAAACACAATTGTCGCTTCTAACTTAATATATAGATTTTTATATAATAATGTTCATATAGATGGAGAATCTCCTTTGTCCCCAAGTAGCATCCTTATCATTCATATGCCACTGCTTCTTTTAATTTCATATAAAATGTTGTCTTTAGGCTATACATCTCTATTTATTTATATTCAATGGTTCCCTGAGTTCTGTTACTTCACTTTGAATCTCCTTTCATTGTCTCCTATTCTCAAAATTTTACAATTTGTTTTAGCTCTTTTTGAAGATACTTCCCATTGTCTATAATTTTGTTAAGGTATCATTGATGTACGATCTTATGAAGGTTTCACATGAGCAACATTGTGGTTACTACATTCCCCATATTATCAAGTCCCCACCACATACCCCATTATAGTCACTGTCCATCAGCATAGTGAGATGCTGTAGAGTCACTACTTGTCTTCTCTGTGCTATACTGTCTTCCCCATGCCTCCCTACATTATGTGCACTAATCATAATACCCCTTAGTTCCCTTCTCCCACCCGGCCCCACCCACCCTCCCCCAGCCTCTTTCCCTTTGGTAATCGCTAGTCTCTTCTTGGAGTCTGTGAGTCTGCTGCTATTTTGTTCCTTCAGTTTTTGTTTTGTTGTTATACTCCACAGATGAAGGAAATCACTTGGTACTTGTCTTTCTCTGCCTGGCTTATTTTACTGAGCATAATACTCTCTAGGTCCATCCATGTTGTTGCAAGTAGTAGGATTTGTTTTCTTCTTATGGCTGAATAATATTCCATTGTGTATATGTACCACCTCTTCTTTATCCATTCATCTACTGATAGACACCTAGGTTGCTTCCATGTCTTGGCTATTGTATATAGTGCTGTGATAAACATAGGGGTGCATCAGCCTTTTTCAAACTGGGCTCCTGCATTCTTAGGGTAAATTCCTAGGGTGGAATTCCTGGGTCAAATAGTATTTCTCCACTGTCTATAATTTTTGAGACTATGGATAAATTTTTGATGTATGCTTTACTGTCTTTTTTGCTCATGCTCTTTTTCTCAGAGATGTATAATTCTTACAGATTTTATTTTTGAGCTTTTGATTTTATTGATAGGACTGATATGTGTCCCTTTATATTTGTAAATACTCTTGAAAAAAACCAGCTGCTTTTTAAGGAAGAATTCAAGGAATGGCAAGACTTGAGTGAGAAATCTTTACTTGGATTTTTGGTCTCAAACCCCCTCTTAACCAGTATGTTATTTTCTTCACACCAGGGAAAAGAGTGTATTTCTCTTCAAGTTTTCCTGTTCAAGATTTCTGTGTCATTATAGCAAAGGCCTCCCCATTTCAGAACTGATGGACTTCTATGAGGTACTGACAGCCTCCTCTTCCTTCTCCACTCTACTGTAACTCCAACAGTCACCCTCGGTGGAAACATTAGGTCATAGACAATAGAAATATCTTCTTTACATGTTTTCCCTGTCATTTCTCCTCTCACCTGACATTCTTTGGTAGTGAACTGTGTCTCTCTAGGGACATTCCCCTTCATAGTGGCTTCTCCATAGTCTTACATCACCTGCTTTAAATCAAAGCATCATTGACTATGTCTTTCAGGATGGTGACACTTTGTAGGAAATCTGTCCACTGCCGGCCATCCTAGGTACCATGTGTAAGCTCTCAGCATGCGCCCTTGTCACACACATTACAGTATTTGGCACATGTATTTCAAGGTCACTGACTTAACGCTTATGGCATTTCCTTGCTTTGTCAATTCTTCTCTCTGTGTTTTATGTATTCATTATTTATTGTGGCATTCAAAAGAAAGGAGTGCAGTAAAATGTCCCTACTTGATGATCATTATCTGAAAATTGCTATAAGTATTGTCAAACGGAAGAATGTAATTTAAATATGTACAAACTATGAGATAAAGACTTCTAGCTCAATTTAACTTAGTCCACATTTACTGAAGATCTACCTGGCTATTGGAGATAGGAAACTATATGAAGGAATGAAGTAAAAGGAGAAGCAGGTTCTGCAAAAGGCCAAGGTGGTTAGTTGACAGGGACAGTGGCTCTGGAAAAGGCAGAGAAGTTACATAAAATGGATTAAAATGGTAGCACCTACTGGCAAAACCAGTATTTTCTATTTTTTTCTATATTAAAGCATTTGTTCTCATATATATCTCCAGTGAACATTTTTCCTAATAGGATCCAGCTAACATATGGCTTATAGACTATGAAATAATAAAGCAACAAACTAGGTAGTGTTGGAAGGAGGGATGATAACCTTTACCTAAGACTGCCCTAAGGAAGAACTAGCTATTCCAAAACCTTCACGCACTATGGGATGCCGTGTAAACTTGGAGGCTGCTGCTTAGTAATTCCTTCCCCAACTCTTGTACATCATCGCAGAGCACAGACTAGGCCATCAGTGGTTGCAAGTAATAAAACATCATCACCACTTATCAAGTACTACTAATACATGAGTCCGGCTCTAAGCACCTTACACAGTAATGCTCACAGAAATCTGGTGAGATAAAAACTATTATGGTCATCATTTTGCAAATGAAGAAGCTGAGGCAAGGGAGCTTAATTAAGTGGCAAATGGTATTGAGTGAGAAAATGTCAGAGTTGAGATATAAACACAATTCTGCCCAACTCCAAAGTCTTTCATTTTAGTCACAATGTTAAGCTAGCTCATCAGTTTCCCATGGTCTAGAGAAGTTATCCGTTAAGCCCAGCTAGTTCTCTTTGCTGTGGGCACACACAATTTTTGAGGAAATGTGAAGGATTACATAAATAACTTTTATTCTCAAGTCTACCCTAAAAAATAGCTGGAAGGGAAATACCTACAGTATTTACATATGGGGTGACTTTGCAGGTCATTAAATACTTCCACGTCTGCTCTCACTCCTTTGTTCTATATTCTGTCACATGCTGTGTGCACAATCTCTAATGTCCTGTCTCTTGATTCAGCTTATCTCTGAGCTTTAGCCCCTTGACAGGAGTCCATTTTCTTTTTCAGTCCCTTTTCTAGTAGCAGCAGGCAGCTGGGCTCTAAAAATATTCTCAGCCTAAATAAGCCTTTCTTCATAGTCCTCCAAGTATCCTATGTCAACACTAGTATTTTTACACTATTTTTTCCTGGCATTGTATCATTAGACAAACTTCTCTCAGTCAGAAAAAGTGAAAATTTCAGAGATTAAATCTCTTATTCATAGTACAAATTTGATAAATATTGTTGAAAAATAGTAAGTGAATAAATGAATGAACAAAGTGAATGCTTCATTATCGAAAGTTGAAAAATAAGTAAGCCTCTATGGTAGATTGTATTTTCCAATAAAACAGCTGAAATAATAGTTCTAGCCTCAGCCCGCTCTTCTGTAACCACGCAATACCTCTCACAAGAGGCAGAGCCTGGATACCTTCCTGTAGACAAGGGAAGGTCTTTGTGTCTGTCCTAAGAGATTATGGTGAAAGCAACATTATGTGACATCTGAAGTTATGTCATAAAAGAAGTTATGGTATCTACCTGGCTTTTTATCTTGGAAAACGCATCCTTGGAATCTAGTCACTGTGTTGGGAGGAAGCCCAGGCAACATGGAGAGATTACGTACCAATGTTCAGGCCAACACGCTCATGAAGGTCTCAGAGAACAACCACCACCAACCACCAGACGTTTGAATAAGGGGCCCCTCAGCATAATACTAGTTCCAGCTGTCTTATGACTGTAGTTGTAAAAGAGATCCTAGAGGGAACCACCTAGTTGAGCCTAAGTTTACCCCATTAGTAAGAAATAAATGAGAGAAGCTGACATCATAACATCCACCCTAGGTGTTTTGTAAACCTTTTCTTCTAAAATAGGGTTTGAATAACTATTGCTAGTATTTTATTACATAAGCTTCTACATTGTCTTATTCTTCTGCAGAGCGAACATGGTATCAGGATCATAGCAGAGATTTAAAAAGTATTTGATGAATAAACAAGTTAATAAATATAAATGCTTCTTTATATAAAGACCACCCAGACCAAACAAAAGCCTTTGGCAGTTCATATTTTCTAAACATTTACTGTGGTAAGCTTGAGGTGGTTTTTTGTGCAGTAATAAAAACTGGAAAATCCTATTAGTCCCTATTTATAGAATCTTTCAATCCCTTTCTAAAAATATATCTTCCATTGCCATTAACATAGTCCCTTTAAGAAAAAGAGAGCAGAAATTGATCACAGAGTGTTAGTTTACTGTTCCTTTATTTATGAACACTTGAACTTTACTTAACCTCTCAAAGCCATGATTTCACAATACAGAAAACTTAAAAAAAAGTACCTGAACTACTACTTACCCCAAAATACTATGTACTTCAAGTCAACTTTATTAGATATAGAGATATGTAATTATTTGCCAACATATTTTGAATTTAAGAGATTTCACATAAATGTCTAGGTTCCTGGTGACTTTTCATGAAAATGGATAAAATGTTTTCTTCAATTTTTGGTACAGATTCACTGTTCCTTAAAAGTTTCGTATTATTTCCAGCCCCTTAAATTCACTGCCTTCCTGTTTATGCAGGCATTTTAGAGGACCACATTTCCAAATCATTAAAGCTGTATTACGTTATTGTTATTCTACTGAGAAAGTTCTCATCAGCTGCTACAGGAAGAGTTAATTTTTTTTAAGATGGCTTTCTCACATTTGAAAAAAATTAAAAAAGTTGGCTCTGAATTAATTCATTCAGTTTTTCACTCAGTAAATACTCTTAGAGCTTCCTATATGTGTCAGACATTATGTGAGACACCTTACTGAACGGCAGGATGTCATCTTGCAAATATTAGTTTACTCCCTAAACAAAAAGCCACATTTTTAATAATTCATAAATAGACTCTTCAGACACAGGCTCTTGTTCCTTTTCACTTAAGATTGAGAAAGGACATTCCAGTGTTAGAAATGAGAATTGATCAGTGCTGTCCAGTAGAATGTTCTGCAAGATGGGAATGTTCTATATTCACGTTATTCAGCATGGTAGCTGTTAGCCCCATGTGGCTAGTTCAGTTAAGGACATACATTTTTAACTTAATTTCAGTTGACTTAAATTTAAACTTAAATAGTCACGTGAGGCCAGTGGCTACAGAATTGGACAGCATGGATCTATGCTTTATTGACTTTTCCAGAAAGTTATGTAAAGAAGCAAATCCACAATGATGTTATTGCCAGTCTGTGCTGTTTTAGGAGCTGGACCAACCATTGATTAAAACAGAGAGCAAGATCATGGGCAAAAATATTGGGCATGGGGTGACTGCCCATCAGTGGAAAATGGGACAACGGAAGCGATCCCTCACTGAGTAAAGCCAGTCCTGACCTCTAACAAGAAGGACAACAGGATGCTAGAGACCCTTTAGAGGTCATCTCGTTTAGCCTTACTTTTCTAAGCGAGCAAACTGAGTCCGAGGACATGGGTGGATCAAAACCACCACACTAGTGTGCAGCAGAATCTGAACAGAGACACGGCTCACATGTCTTCTGGCTCCTGAGCCAGGGTTCTCGCCATGGATGTTTTCTGCAACTTGTAAGCATAGTCTGGATGTTTTGGCCACACTCAAGTTTACCTATTTAGTTATATACTAAAACTATGCACATAACACTCTCAAATAGCATGATGGCACTTCAGGCATCATAATTATTGGGAATATCTCCGAAAATATATCCCAGATGAAAAGAAGAAATAATGTGGGCTTCTGATGATTAAAAAGAAAATGCTATTCTATACATACATTTTTTCATGACAAAAAAATAACCTGAGAGAACCAGAGTTATGGACAGCTCTGTCCTATTCTAGCTATTCAGGTAAAGGCAGCTTTCAGAACACACGTCAGCAGAATCCCAGCGATGCCATTACGGTGGAGACTGCAAGCACCAGGAGATGGCTTTGAGAGGAGGGTGCAGGAAGAGATCCCCAGAGCCCTGTTTTGCATGCAGATCTGTCCTTTGACTCTATTTTATGCAGCACTGCTGCAATTCCTGATCATACAAGTGCAAAATGGTAACGATTCTGACAACAGCTCTGTACAAAAGGTCAGGCAGCTTTTGGCTATGCTCCTTGTCTTTTCCCTTTTCTTAATCAGAGGCTGTAGAAGAGCAGGAGAGGTTTCCCTTTGGGTAGCCACAGAAAATACTTTAGACACAAAGTATGTGTCGATTTTAATCAATTCTGATATGGGTATCTTCTAGCTTTAACCCCTCAAGCTTATTACAACAGTGAGCAGCATAATAAAACCATGGAACCGCTTTTGTATTTGTTAGTTTCCTTAAAGCAAAGACACTGGGAAAGGAGGATGTCAGATGACGGATCCTTTTGTATTTGTAATGAACTTTATCTGTAAACACCCATTTACTCAAGAAATACTTGTTAAGCATATTAAGCATTTAAACCTATATTAGTGAAAACTTCATTGGGGGAATTGAGGAGGATATAAGGAAGTACCCCACTCTGCTCTGAATTTTTTTTTAAATGTCAGTCTATACATCTTACTACTTCCGACTGCAAGTCCTTATTGGAAATGTTGACACTGATGTATTCATCTTTGTGAACACAGGATCTGGCACCATGTCTGGCACAGGGAAGTCACTCAGCCAATGTTTCTCAAATGGAGGACCACTGAGATACAAATAGAGTTCCCATTTTCAGGGCATTTACTATCTGGCTAAATAATCTTTAAATACGATTTTTATCCCTTTGATGGTTTTTAAAGGTGCTGCTTTTGAATGATTTATGACTGAAAGAACAAACTAGAAATCACCATTCAACTTATCCATGGACCCACTTACTCAGTTAATGATGTACCTAAATTCCAAAGCTGTATGCTCAACCAGCTCCTCTGATTTCCCTGATGTTAACCCACAATTGGTGGTGTAAAAACCTCCCTTGTAAAGCAAATGCAAATAAATGGTAACTCGAAGAGAGGAAATGAGATAAAGCCTAGGTTTTGAAGTGCACAGCAACAAAAAAATGGCACTCAACTCATTTTTATTTCTTGTCCTGGGAAAGAAGAGGCAGCTTAAATTTAGGTCTCCTAGGGCAACCAGGATGTGAATTAACTCAGTACCACCTACTCAAGCTAATCTCTGTCATCAGAATCTCGATGGCTCCTATGTAAGAACAATGCAATAAAAAGAAGATGGCTCTGGGGCATGGTTATAATGTTCTTTATAATTTTGAAAACCTCATTTTAAAGGGTAAATTTAACTCTTGACTTGACTATTACAGCAACTGAAATCTTTTGAGGACAGAAAAAAGAAAATGCTCATCTTCACACAGCAATATTTCTTTATATCCATCCTGAAAGAAACATGCCTGCAAAGGAGAAGCTATTTTGGTCACAAAAGATCAAACTTCTCACCTCATTTGTTGTCTCACTTCTTAAATTTTGAAATACTAAGGACTATGTTCCACTCAGCATTTTGATATATAAATTAGTTCCTTTTAAAGTCTTTCAAAAGTTTCTGTCAGGTAGTGTGACTTTTGATTATGGAAGACACTTCTTGTATCAAACAAATAGCAAGTCCATATAATTCTATCTTGTATCTTAATTAAAATATCAATGCTGGGAATTTTAGTGATTGACGTATATATATTTATCAGTAATAAATTATATTTTTATTTGTAATTCTATGAAGAATTTCATAGGTACTGGTGTTTAAATTTATTTTTAATTTATTAGAAAGACAGAAATATATTTTCTTTTGAGTGGTACCTTATAAATGAAGTTGGAATATCAATTCCCATTACCCACTTTCTTTTTCTCTTCTACCTCCATGCCTCCCCTTGGATGTGAAATAATGTAGATATATAGAGAGATTTATGTAAAAATAAAAGCTCTATATACTTGTGTGTTTGTAGGGTTTGTTTTATATAAATCTGTTTCTAAGTTTTATGACTAAATTACATCTTATTATCCATTTCCCAATTTCTGGGAACAGACATTTTTCCCATTTTTTACTATTACCCAATGAACTTATGATCAATATCTTAAGCTATGTTTCATGGTATATTTTGTTATTACTAGTATAAGGTAGCACATCTTTCTTTTCTTCCCCCGTTATTCCCTTCCCCTTACTTCCTTTCCTTTCCTTTCTTCTACATAAAATTTCTATCAAAGAGGGTTTTTGACTTAACACAGCAGAAGCTGATTCTGGATGGTTGGGCAGAAAGAAGTTTTTTCAAAAAGATATTGGGAGGTTCACAAAATAGTTGGAAGGCCTGGAGAATCTTCTTCCTGCATCAAGCCCACACCCATGGCAGCTGCCCCAGTGAACGTTAGAGAGAACCTGACGATGCCCCACTGACTGTGAAACATGGCCTGCGTCCACTGTGCATCTTCAGGCTGCCGTAATTTCCACTGAAAGGAGGGGCCTCTACTGCCACCTTTGGGCCTGGGAAGAGTGAGATTAAAAGAAAGATTGAAGGGGAGAGAGAGAGGGAAAACTGGAAGCCCCACCCACAGCCTATTTTCTTGCATTGGTTACTTTTCAGTGGAATTTGGCACTGGTGATTGTTTGATGTCACTGAGGTCACAAGACTGCGCAAGGGAGGCTGCCAAGTTTGAGTCTGACTCCTCTGTTAGTTCTGTGTTAAGCAAACAGGAGACATAATGTTGAAACATCCCTAAGTAGGGAAAAGGTATTCAAACCTAATTGGTAGCAGTGAATATGAAAGATGTTCATTCTTTTACCAGACTGACCTACAAAGAGCTAAACCAATTCATACCACCCAGTAATAAGTCAAACTCCAATTTCCACATGACTTTGCCAACCTTTGATAGTCCAGAACAGATTCACTTTTGCCAGTACTGCTGAAAAAAGAACTATTAACATTATTTTTGTAACATTGGTTAAGTTAGAAAATTACATCTTGGGCATAATTTTATACATTAACAAGGCAATTATATATCTTCCTCTCTGAATCTTTCTGCCTATTCTGTGCATTTGTCTAAATGATTGCTTCATACTGAACGACAGGTGTTCTTTATATATTGAGCGTAATTTTGTTATTGGTTATATATGCTGTAATCAATTTCTACCAGGCTATTGTCTAATTTAACTTTCTTATTCTGACTTTTGTTACTGGAATGCTTAAACTTTTGATGTTAAATTTATTAGTCTCCTCTTCAATTATTTTAATTTTTGTGATTTTTAGGAAGATGCCTTATTTAAACAAAGTGATAAAACTTTTCTCTGATATTTTAATCTAATAATTCAAAAAGCAGTTTGTTCTGGTTTTCATATTTGTTTTTAATTCAACTGGAATTAATTTTCTTAGTATGAATTAAGGAAATTAATTTAGTTCTCCATGTGCTTATCCAAGTGGTCTAACATTATATAATTGAATATTTAATCTTTTTCATGACTGATTAAACATGCTCATATTACTCCTTTTAATTTTTCTATAAATTTTTACTGAAAATCACTAGACAGTCCTTCCATCTCCTTTCTACAAGTCAAATTTAGCAATCCCTCAGATTTTAACATACCTGCATGTCCTCCAGCAAAACTCCACAATATACAAGCCAAACAGCTGTGTCCTGACTTTAGGTCATTTTAGAGTCTGACCCAGTACTGATTGCCCCTTTTTATGCTATGGGAATATAGATATAAAACATCAAATATAGAGGGGAATGCCCACTGAGACTTCCTGGAGGAGGTGACATTGAGCTGAAAATTTAAGAAAAAGGAAACAAGGAGATTCACAATGGCAGTGTGAGATGTGACACGGAGAACTCCTCCCAAAACCCCAAATAGTACAAAATATAGTTAATTAATACAACTAACCCTAAAGCAGCAACAAGAAAGAAGGCTGAACCAGACCGCATACAGACCTCACGAACAGAGCAGACCTCAGGAAACAGGGTAACGCACGAAAGCCTTGATGGGGCTGGACCCAGGACCTTCCGCAACCCCAGCTCACCAGTAGCAGAAAGAGAAATAGAGCAGGGGATGGGGTGGAAGCCTGGGACTGCTGGACACCTAGCCCTGGACATCTGCTTTGTGAGCGGAAGCGTATATTGTGTGGTGCTCTAGACATTGGGGAGCTCAGATGGGTGGAGGGCCTGGGAGACTGACATTCCGGCCGTTTGTGGAGGGGGGGGATCCACACCTGGCCACTCTGTGTCAGAGGAAAGGCAGGGAGTCTGAGAGGCTTCCTAGCAGCGAGAGGGCTACTGAAGGGGAGGGGTTTTCATGGAGCTTGCTGTGCAGGAGAAGGGAGAGTTGGACAAAGTCTGGGTGTACTCTGTCCAGCTGGTTGAGAACTTTGAGGAGCATCAGGTGCTCCATCCGCCTGGCTGCCTACTCAGCTACGAGGCCCCCCCTGTGACACACAGCCTGCTGAGACTTCCTACTGGCCGGCAGTCACTGGGCTGACATCAACCACCAGAGGGAGGCCCCGCCTAAAACAGCTGGAAGTGCAAAGCACAGAGGCTTACACGTGTGTGCTTGGTCCACTAGCTCTGAGACTGGAGACAGGCACTGCAGACGGGAATAAGGACCCAGGCACCAGCTCTGCTCCCCTATGACCTCCAGCCTCACTCAAGGGACTGAGCAGCTCCAGAGACTAGAGTTTCTGCACATTAGCAGGCTCCACACAGAAATATGAAACATCAAAGGGACACGGTTCAGACAAAAATCTCAGAAACCCCAGAAAAAGGACCAAATGAAACTGAATTCACCAATCTTCCTGAAGAGAGTTCAAAAAAAAATTATAAACATGCTTATGGAGGTACAGAAAAATATTCAAGAACTACGAACGAATTTAAAGTGGAGATCCAATTATTAAGAAACTGCATATCTAAAATGAAACATACAATGGAGGGATTTAAAAGATTAGATGTAGAAGCAGAAATGGTAAATGGAATAGAAATTAGAGAAGAGGAAGACAAAGAAGCTGAGGCACAGAGAGAAAAAAGAATCTATTAGAATGAAAGAATATTAAGAGAACTGTGTGACCAATCCAAATGGAACAATATTTGCATTATAGGGGTACCAGAAGAAGAAGAGAGAGAAAAAGGGATACAAAGTGTCTTTAAGGTGGTAATTGCTGAAAAATTCCCCAATATGGGGAAAGAGATAGTCACTCAAGCCATGGAGATGCACAGATCTCCCAACACAAGGACCCAAGGAAGACAACATCAAGACAAATAATAATTAAAATGGCAAAGATCAAGGATAAAGACAGACTTTTAAAAGCAGCTAGAGAGAGAAAAAAGATCACATACAAAGGAAAACCCATCAGGCTATCATCAGACTTCTCAACAGAAACCTTAAAGGCCAGAATGGTGTGGCATGATATATTTAATGCAATGAAGCAGAAGAGCCGTGAACTAAGAATACTCTACCTGGCAAGGTTATCATTTAAATTTGAAGTAGGGATTAAACAATTTTAAGATAAGCAAAAGCTGAGAGAATTTACCTCCCAAAAAACCACCTCTACAGTGCATTTTGGAGGGACTCCTATAGATGGTAGTATTCCTAAGGCTAAATAGATGTCACCCAAGGGAAGACAAAGAATACAGAATATGATTCATAACATACAAAAAACGGAGGAGGAAGAAAAAGGAGGAAAAAAAAAGAACCTTTACGTTGTGTTTGTAATAGCATATGAAGTAAGTTAAATTAGACTGTTAGAAAGTAAGGGAATTACCCATGAACCTTTGGTAACTATGAATCTAAAGCCTGCAATGGCAATAAGTACATACCTATCGATAATCACCCTAAATGTAAATGGACTGAATGCACCAATCAAAAGACACAGAGTTACTGAATGGATAAAAAAACAAGATCCATCTATATGCTGCCTACAAGAGACTCACTTCAAACCCAAAGACATACACAGACTGAAAGCAAAGGGATGGAAAAAGATATTTCATGCCACTAATAGTGAGAAAAAAGCAGGAATTTCAGTACTTGTGTCAGACAAAATAGACTTCAAAACAAAGAAAGTCACAAGAGACAAAGAAGGACATTACATAATGATAAAAGGGTCAGGCCAATAAGAGGATATAACTATTATAAATATCTATGCACCCAACACAGGATCACCTATATATGTGAAACAATACTAACAGAATTAAAGGGGGAAATAGAATGCAATGCATTCATATTAGGAGACTTTAACACACTAACTTCAAAGGACAGATCAGTGACATGGAAAATAAAAAAGGAGACAGAGGCACTAAACAACATATTAGAACAGATGGACCTAACGGACATTTACAGAACACTCC
Source organism: Smutsia gigantea (assembly GCA_032199065.1). Lineage (NCBI taxonomy): Eukaryota > Metazoa > Chordata > Mammalia > Pholidota > Manidae > Smutsia > Smutsia gigantea. Next base: position 141,149 of record JAVSCE010013064.1, on the reverse strand, counting down.
ATCCAAAAGCAACAGGATACACATTCTCCTCAAGTGGACATGGTATATTTTCAAGAATAGATCATATACTAGGCCACAAAAAGAACCTCAGTAAATTCAAAAAGATTGCAATTGTACCAAACAGCTTCTCAGATAATAAAGGTATGAAACTAGTAATAAATTACACAAAGAAAATGAGAAAATGAATAAGCCCACAAACACATGGAGGCCACACAACATGCCCCTAAATAATCAATGTATCAATGACCAAATAAAAATAGGAATCAAGCCATATATGGAGACAAATAATAACAATAACTCAACACTGGAAAATCTGTGGGACACAGTGAAGGCCGTGAAAAGAGGGAAATATATTGCAATAAAGGCCTACTCAGGAAAGAAGAACAATCCCAAATGAACAATCTAAACTCACAATTAATGAAACTAGAAAAGGAAGAACAAATGAGGCCCAAAGTCAGTAGAAGGAGGGACATAATAAAGATTAAAGCATAAATAAATAAAATTGAGAAGAATAATTAAAACAATAGAAAGAATCAATGAAACCAGAAGCCGCTTCTTTGAGAAAATAAACAAAATAGATAAACCCTTAGCCAGACTTATCAAGAAAAAAAGAGAGTCTTCACACATAAACAGAATCAGAAATGAGAAAGGAAATATCACTATAGACACCACAGAAATACAAAGAATTATGAGAGAATACTATGAAAATTTATATGGTAACAAACTGGATAACCTAGAAGAAATGGACAATTTTCTAGAAGAATACAACCTTCCAAGGCTGACCCAGGAAGAAATAAAAAATCTGAAAAAAACAAGTACCAGCAAAGAAATTGAATTGGTAATCAAAAAATTACCTAAGAACAAAACACCTGGACCAGATGGTTTTACTGCTGAATTTTATCAAACATTTAGTGAAAACCTAATACCCATCCTCCTTAAAGTATTCCAAAAATAGAAGAGGAAGGAATACTCCCAAACTCATTCTACGAGACCAGCATCACTCTAAAACCAAAACCTGGAAAAGACGCCACAAAAAAAGAAAATTACAGACCAATATCCCTGATGAACATAGATGCAAAAATACTCAACATAATATTAGCAAAAGGAATTCCAAAATACATTAAAAAGATCATTCACCATGATCAAGTGGGATTCATCCCAGGTATGCAAGGATGGTATAACATTCAAAAATCCATTGACATCATGCACTACATCAATGAAAAGAAGGAAAAAAACCACATGATGATCTCCATAGATGCCAAAAAAGCATTTGACAAAATTCAACATCCATTCATGATAAAAACTCTCAAAAGAATGGGTATAGAGAGCAAGCACCTCAACATAATAGAAGCCATATATGACAAACCCACAGCCAACATTATACGTAACAGCAAGAAGCTGAAAGCTTTTCCTTTAAGATTGGGAACAAGACAGGGATGTCCACTCTCTCCACTTTTAATCAACATAGTTCTGGAGGTCCTAGCATGACAGTCAGACAACACAAAGAAATAAAAGGCATCCAAATTGGTAAGGAAGAAGTCAAAGTGTCCCTGTTTGCAGATGACATGATAGTGTATATAAAAAGCCCTAAGAATCCACTCCAAAACCATTAGATGTAATATCTGAATTGAGTAAAGTTCCGTGATGCAAAATTAATACACAGAAATTTGTTGGATTCCTATACACTATTGGTGAACTAGCAGAAAGAGAAATCAGGAAAACAATTCCATTCACAATCGCATCAAAAAGAATAAAATACCTAGGAATAAACCTAACCAAGGAAGTGAAAGACCTATACCCTTAAAACTACAAGACACTCTTAAGAGAAATTAAAGAGGACACTAATAAATGGAAATTCTTCCCATGCTCTTGGCTAGGAAGAATTAATATTGTCAAAATGGCCGTGCTGCCTAAAGCAATCTACAGATTCAATGCAATCCCTATCAAAATACCAACAGCATTTTCCAATGAACTAGAGTAAATAGTTCTAAAATTCATATGGAATGACAAAAGACCCCAAATAGCCAAAGCAATCCTGAGAAGGAAGAATAAAGTAGGGGGAATTATCCTCCCTGACTTCAAACTCTACTACAAAGCCACAGTAATCAGGACAATTTGGTACTGGCACAAGAATAGACCCATAGACCAGTGCAACAGAAGAGAGAGCCCAGATATAAATCCAAGCATATATGGTCAATTAATATATGATAAAGGAGCCATGGATTTACAATGGGGAGATGACAGCCTCTTCAGCAGCCGATGTTGGCAAAACTGGACCGCTACATGTAAGAGAATGATACTGGATTACTGTCTAACCCCATACACAAAAGTAAACTCAAAATGGATCAAAGACCTGAATCTAAGTTATGAAATGACAAAACTCTTAGAAAAAAATATAGGCAAAAATCTCTTGGACATAAACATGAGCAACTTCTTCATGAACATATTTCCCTGGGCAAGGGAAAGAAAAGCAAAAGTGAACAAGTTGGACTATATCAAACTAAAAAGCTTCTGTACAGCAAAGGACACCATCAATAGAACAGAAAGACATCCTACAGTATGGGAGAATATATTCATAAATGACATATCCGATAAGGGGTTAACATCCAAAATATATAAAGAGCTCATGCACCTCAACAAACAAAAAGCAAATAAGCCAATTAAAAAATGGGCACAGGAGGTGAACAGACACTTTTCCAAAGAAGAAATTCAGATGGCCAATACCACATGAAAAGAAGCCCCACATCGCTAATCATCAGAGAAATGCAAATTAAAACCACAATGAGATATCACCTCACACCAGTGAGGATGGCCAATATCTAAAAGACAAACAACAACAAATGTTGGCAAGGATGTGGAGAAAGGGGAACCCTCCTGCACTGCTGGTGGGAATGTAAACTAGTTCAACCATTGTGGAAAGCAGTATGGAGGTTCCTCAAAAAACTCAAAATAGAAACACCATTTGACCCAGGAATTCCACTCCTAGGAATTTACCCTACGAATGCAGCAGCACAGTTTGAAAAAGACATATGCACCCCTATGTTTATTGCAGCACTATTTACAATAGCCAAGAAATGGAAGCAACCTAAGTGTCCATCAGCAGATGAATGGATAAAGAAGAGGTGGTACATATACACAATGGAATGTTATTCAGCCATAAGAATAAAACAAATCCTACAATTTGCAGTATCACGGATGGAGCTAGAGGGTATTATGTTCAGTGAAATAAGTCAGGCGAAGAAAGACAAGTATCAAATGATTTCACTCATCTGTGGAGTATAAGAACAAAGAAAAAACTGAATGAACAAAATAGCAGTAGGCTCACAGAACCCAAGAATGGACTAACAGTTACCAAAGGGAAAGGGACTGGGGATGATGGGTGGAAAGGGAGGGATAAGGGGGGAAAAGGGGCATTACGATTAGCACACATAATGCAGCGGCGGAGAACATGGGTAAGGCAGTATAACACAGAGAAGATAAGTAGTGACTTTATGGCATCTTACTACACTGATGGGCAGTGACTGTAGTTGGGTATGTGGGGGGGACTTGATAATAGGGGGTCTAGTAACCATAATGTTGTTCAAGTGATCGTACATTAACAATACCAAAAAAAAAGAAATATCCCTGCTTGCAAAAAATAAAATAATCAGTAAAACCTGTATGTCCAAACCCAGAGGGAGGGCTAAATCATAGTATGCCTGAGCTAGTGTACGACCATGACACTTATATTCACAGATAAATCTCAGTGGCTTTAAAAATGCTCATAACATAATGTTAAGTGAAAATAAAATAAAGTGAATGAATAAGCTTATACAGTATGTACTCAAATATATTTGGGTTTCTGTATTTACATTGGGTAGATAGATGCAGCAGAAAAAGATTGGATAGAAACAATTATAATTAAATCTGGAAGGTGAAAATTAAAATAAATAAATAAAAATAAAAATGAAAATACACTTCAGGCCAAAGGAACACCATCCTTAGATACTTATTATATCTGTATATGTATCTTCTTAATTTTAGGTAAAAGTTCTTGAGCAAAACAGAGATAAGTTATAATTTACAATTTCTCCATAACACTACCCTTAACAACTATTTAATGAATGTTTGCCAATTGATTTTCTAATTGAAGTAGTTACTCCATATAAAATGCTTACAGTCATAATTCATCAGAGGAATATATCACCCCAAAAATTAAAACCCCTTTATTTATTACTATTAATAAAAAACATTTTACATGTTTGTTAATTTGAAAATCTTCCAAATCTCTATACCCTTAAATTAAACAAAAAGGAATAAGTGTGTATGTCTCTACTGCATATTACTTATACTGCTCTGTGGTCATTATAAGTACTTATATTATCTTATATGTATACTTAATTTTCACAAAGCTTTTTATCTTAATTAATGAAAGAACCAGTTTAAATCATCTTCCCAGGAAACATCATAATCCAGAGTGCTGCAAAAGTAGAAGAGTTTCAACAATTTACATGTTATTTACATATTCTTTCTCAGCATATCAGTCTTGACAGGAGATGCCAAATGGATATCTCACTACGCCTTATTTATCTCCATTGTAGAATGTATGTATTTGAAAGCTGTGCCAGTGAGTTGATGAGGATGAGGTAAGGCAATGGCTGATGAGAGAAACAGAAAATATCTAAAGTGGCCATTCACAAGTAGAACTATTTACATTTATACTTCTAATCAAAGACACAGCTGTCATGAAAATTTGGAATATTGACAACGTTTTTGTCTTGAATCTTTAAGGAACAAAGGATACCTTTTTCTTATTACTTAAAGTTGCAAGAGTATATGCAACTTAAGAACTATCACGATTAATCTAAAGAGGGTTAAAAATGTGCCTCCTCACCAAGAAGAAAGGAAATCTATGCTCTCAGCCTGTATGATTCATTATTATCCAGTAGAATGGGTGTGAAGGTAATTGCAGTCTATCTTAAATCTACCTTTTCTAAACAGACACTGTGGCAAGATCACATCCATTATTGTGGGAATAGTAAGTCTGATTTTTCACACATAGATTTTTTTTTCCTCTAACAGTGTTCACCTTAAGTATGTTCTTAAGACATGCATCACTTTAGAACTCAAAAATGTTGACTCCATTGCAAATACATAATAAAACCCTATCAGATGTTTTAAAGATATGCATCTGGGTCTGCAATTGCAAATGTTGGCATGTGGTTATTACTATGGCTGTTATCATTTAAAACTGTCCTTGGGGAAACAGCTTGTGAAAATGCAACATTTTGTTTTCATAAGAGAGTGAAGAGACAGAGAGTGCATAGCCACCTTTATGGAAAACTATCACCATTAGAACAAAGGAACACGGACTCACACTACAAATCCAAGTGCGGTACTGGAACAGAAATGCATAGCTTGGGAGGTTAAAAGCAATTAGTAAATAACAAAGGTGGCTTTGAGGCTGTGAAGCTCACTTTTTGGCTCACTGGGTAATATTGGCAGTGGAGTCTTAATCACGCCTTCAGCTGGAGATATTTATAGGCTTTACACTGGCTGTAATGCTGAGTATTCTCTTTTGTGGTGTACTTGTGTTTTCTCTGATTAAAGAAGGGAAAAGTCTCCAAACGAAGTTTGAACTTTGAGCATGGTTATCTTTCAGTAATTCAAGAACAAAAACCCTCATACACTGATCTATTCCTGGTGACTAGTATAATCTCTGGTCAGAATAGATCCTTCAGAAACAATTGCTAAATAAACACATAAGTGAAATAAAAATAAACAAATGAATGCATGACCACAAGCGACAGAAAACCAGGGTGGCACTTAACCCTCCAGAAATTTGATAACAGTTCCTCCACATTTTTAGATTTGTCCATAGGCCTATCTCTTTACTTTTCATTCATCTACTCAGCTCAGCTCAGTAGCAATTTCTTGAGTACCTACTCTTTGCCAGATACTGTGCTATGTACCAGAGATATAAAGATGAATAAACATCATCCTTAAGGAGTTCTTAATTCTTTTAAAGAATTCACAAATTATAATGTGATATAATAAGACTGATATGATATGATAGAAAGCAGTAGAAATTTCTGTGGTAGTCCAGAAGATGTAACATTCAAATCAGTCAGATGAGGAAGGTTTGGCAGAGAAACCAGTTTTAAGGATAGTTAACGTTTGTCATGTTAACATGTGTGTGCTAAACAGTGGGACATTCCACCCAGAAAGAACAGGAGCAGTGGCTTGGGATCTTCAGAGACCACGATGTTTTGGGAGAACAAAATACTACGAACAAACAGATTTAGAGAGCAATGAATATTTTGGAACCTTTACAGTGTATCCATCCTCTTCATAACTATGCTCACCCACAAAGACCACACATAAGGAATTAGTGCAGAACCAGTGAAACACCACAGAGGGAGAAATTGCAATGCCTAGTGGACAGGGCTACACTGGGAATTTTGTTAGAGTGCTAGAGGTTTTAAAGTTCACAGAGGCCTGTGTATGTGGTAGATAATCTTATTTGAGTCTAAAAGAAGAGGTAACTCACTGTCTTCCCCACTGGGCCATTCTATTTCTAGTGTGTCTTCTTCATCTGTCAACTTGGTTTCATCCAAGTAGAACCTTTTTTTTTATATTATGAGAAGAGGTTTCACGGTTTCTTTAAACCACAGAGAAGCATTCATGCTGTGCTACAGGGAAGACTCTGTACTTGGTCACTCCCAGTGGGGATAAAATCCTCATGTGACAGTGTTGCCCAAGACACCAATATCACAAATTCTGCATTTTCCTAGGTTCTGTTGTGACCTTTTTTAAGAGACAAATTTGAAAGTAAAATTCCAATTCCTATGCCTTTTCTATTGAGCAGCAAATATAATCCTTATGGAAATGAAGAATTAACAGCACTGAACCAACTGACTCAAAAGCTCAGTATACTAATTTCACAAAGAATCCACACTCAGTGTGTATGAGAAAGGAGTCGGCAGGGAGGGAGTATCATGGCCATGAGCACATTGCAGAGTTCTTTCTGGCCCTAGTCAAGGATATCTCTTTTTTGGCATTTCCTCAACTAATATCACTATTGCACACATGTTTTCCAGACTGGTATAGTTCTTGGAGAATGTGCCCGCCAGCTACTGCAGTGTGTTCTTCTCTGATCAACGGGGTGTTCCCTCAGAAGGCTGGGATCAGTTTACACTGTGAAAGTAGAAGACTGCACACCAGTTGGGCATGTGTATGCCAGACACAATTCCCTTCCTCCTTTCTCTCTTATTTTGATCTTATCAAAAATTTTTAAATGCAGATTGTCTCTATGGGGCCAACAGTCAGAGGGCCATATTTTTTTGTTTTTTTTTCCCCATTTTATAAGAACTGTGGAGAACTCATCTCTAGGACTGGGACTGGTCCAGCCTTGTTTTATATGTTCCAAACAAATGAAGAATATGATTAGAGAAGTTGACAGCTATACACAGTGGTTAATAAGCTGACTAATTTACAGTTTGTAAAATAAAGTTCTACCCATACTCACAAAACATATCAGTAGGAATTATTTCATTTCATTAATGAGTGCTTTTAAGCCCTTTTAAAAAAAATACACTTGGGGCTTTAAAAATAACACACAATATTAAGAAAGCATTCTTATGAGAAGAATATATTACCAGTGCCCTGCCAGTCAATTCTAATCCATCTGTGAGGTGCATTTTCATTTTCTTTTAGATGCACAACTGCCAGGATAAACAATGAGAAACAGGAAGAATCATGAACCAGATTAAGACAATGCCTGACAATGCAATTTAGGAAGTAAATTAATGCAAAAATAGAAATTCAATAGCACTCATGCAGCATAATAATTTGGGGCATTTGGTGGAGGAAGGAGGAATAGGTTGTTCTCCCTCTCCTCCCAGTCTTAACTGTGCATAGTTAGGGAATGTATGTTCTTTTGGATGTTCTTGTGTTTTCAAAATTCAGCAAGAAATACAGAATTACTGTATTCTTCTTATCTAATTGTTCACAGAATACTTTCATGGTCTAGTGAGGAGTTATGAAGAGTTGTTCCTCCCCTACGTCTGATCTAACAGATTTCATGTTTCTGCTCTGGTAGTCCTGGTTTCTATCTAAATTGATAGATATCCACTGCCCTAATACCCTCTACATCAGGAACTCAAAAGCTGCCTTCAGGAAAAAGCTGATAAACTCAATTATTCTTAGGATATAAAAACACAAACACAAACTCAAAGCATTACTCTGTCAAGGGATATTTGAATTGTGATGAACATAAAAAATGCATTCAAACAGAATATTTCTAATGGTGCTTTCACAGGCAACTGGTGAAGAGACTTTGGGTGGGAAGGCCCTTGAAGTTTGACTCATTTCAATTCTTCTGCAGGCTGTTGTGTCTTCCAGGAAAACCAGCCCTGCTCCTGTGCTGTGCCCAACATTAACTGTGCTCACCATTTAAAGCTTAATGTTTTTTCCATAGATCCTATCTTAACCTTTCAAAACAACTTAGTGCTGTGGGTTGAACTGTTTTCTTCCAAAAAAAAAGATATGTTTAAGTCCTAACCACCAGTACTTCAGAATGTGACCTTATTTTGAAATAAAGTTATTATAGATATAATAATTTAAGCTAACTGAAGACTGGAGTAGGATGGGTCCTTAATCCAACAGGACTGGCACACTTATTAAAAAAAAAGGGAAGGTGATGTGGAGAGAGATACACAGGGAGAATGCCATGTGAAGAGCGAAGTGGAGACTGGGAGATGCATCTACAAGCCAAGGGGACAGGGACCACCAGGCACTGGCAGGGGCAAGGAGCATCCTCTCTAGAGCCTTTGGGGGGAGCATGATGCCGCCAAGACTTTGATCTCTGACTTCTAGCCTCCAGAACTCCATGAACATGAATTTCTGTGGCTTTAAATCCCCCAGCCTGTGGCCCTTTGCTTAGGGAAGTGATAGAGCTAGTGTTTTCTTCTCTGTTGTCTTTTTCCATTCTCTTCTTTTACTTCCTTTCTCCCCGTTTATTAACTTAGCCAACATCTGTTTAGGTTGCTCACTGGAAAGGACAGAGAGGAACCGTGAGGAAACAAGTGAACTCTTCTCTTGCTTTTACATCAAAACATTGGGAAACCTGTTCAAAGTCTCATCTCCAAAGTGGGCTTCAACTCTGTAAGAACAGATTAAAATTTGTTTTTATAGGGTTGTAGCTTTCCAACTCTTTAAAACAGAAATATTCTTTCATCAAAGGAATCAGTAAATGGCTCCTGATAGTGTGAAATAGATTTTTAAAAATTATACTTTCCAGTTTGAGGTAGGCTAAGGGCCCCAAATAATGGAGTTCGTACTCTCTTTCTCTTCACTTCCTACTCTCAATAGTACCAATGGTAACACCATTGCTGCAATTATTTTATTAGAATAATATTTTCAGTAATTAATCAGAATATAGTTAAGAATAAATTTAGGAAACGCTGTTGATGAGAAAGAAAAAAACAGTGGCTATTACTATTCAGTGAATATACTGGAAGAATAGCACTATAAGTAGTAACTGGCTATCCCAAATTATATAACTTGACAAGATGGAAAACATCCTAGTTAACTAATCTTCCTGCTAAGTAAATATGAAAGGTCCAAATCATAGATTTAATACTAAATAGACAGGCTGATATTTGTTGAATGCTGAAAGTATCAGTGTACCACTGTTCTCAGTCCTCCAGAGATAAACATTATTCTCCCATTTTTCCGAATGAGTTACTGAGGCTGTGACTGGGATTCTGTAATATGCCCACAATCCCATGGTGAGGCAGAGAACCAAGATTCAAAGTCAAGTCTGAAGTACACACACATTACAGTGAACTATGATCTCACAATGCATGGAGTAGAAATCTTTTTTGTATGTTATTTGCTTCCATCTCCCCTTTCATCAACATTCTGTCAAGGTTAAGCCTCTCATAACTGAGCTGGATGAGATGAAACCAGACAAAAGAGTAAGTAAGGCTCTTCTGAGACTTCTGCAGGAAACACCAATAGGGAGTGGAAGATGCCAATACTTCAGTACATGGTGGATACAACTACCTGTATGGGCAGGTGCAGCAGTGAAAGAGACAACACCTGTACTTCCTCCTCACTTCACAGACGAAGACTTTTGCTTTTGCTTTAATCTATGAGGACAGCCATCATATTCCAAGCATATCACCACCGTGGTTCTAAAGCAGCAAGCATTTCCTTTGTTGCCCTATACTTTCACATGCTATAAAAAGTTATACTCACATGGCACTGAAATAGACATTTTTTTATGTTCTACAAAAATACCACTGCAAAATGGCAAAAATGCCATAACTTGAAATAGATTATCTTCTAATATTAACTTTGCCTAAAGAACAGATTTTCCCCACACATTCATTCTGAAATCTTTGAGTCCTGGAAAAACTGCCACTAATTCCCCACTTCTCTGTGATTGCCAAACCCTTATCTTGCAGTTCTTCCCTATGAGAGGTTTGGGCCATATGAATTCAAAGCAAGCCAGTTCCTAGCTATGGAAACTTAGACTTTCTAAATCTTGACTCCTTACCTGTAAAATTCAAATAATAAATTTTAAAAATTATTTTATTTATTTTGCTTTCTAAGTCTCCTATGCTAGGATATAAATTTCATTGCATAATAACTTAAAAAGTACAAGAGAATCATCTTTTAAATACTACTATGTCACTTGATTTTACACACACACACACACACACACACACACACACACACATTGTTTTTCATGACAGAGACACTGACAAATCCATAATGAATTTTTTAAAACCATATTTTCTATCTGATCTACTTTTGTTGCATTCCCTAAGTTTCAGAATCTTGTGTTTTCATTCCTCTCAAATTACTTGCTTATTCCCTTGTGATTTCTTCTGAACAAATTATTTAAGAATGTGTTGTTTCATTTCCACCTACTTGTGGATTTTTTCTGTTATTGATTTCCAATTTTATGTCATCATGGTTAGGGGACATAGGACATGAAGCAAAAAACAATGGAACTGATGGGAGAAATAGGTCACTCTACAATCATAGTTGAACTTCAATCTCACTTTCAATAAAGGATAGAACAACTGGATGGAAGAACAGCAGGGGAACAGAAGGTTGGAACAACATTATATACAAACTAGTCTTAACAAACATCTATACAATATTCTACCCAGCAACAGCAAAATGCACATGTGTCTCAGCATACGTGGAATATTCTCTAGGAGAGACTGTAAGTTAGTTTATAAAACAAGTCACCGTAAATTTACAATGACTGAAATCCTATCAAGGAGTAATCATTCTTAAGTGGCAGGGCCATTAAAAGGCTGGATGCTTTTGCCCGCTATCTCAAGTTAATATTAATGGAGCCTTTGCGGCATGTTGGCACTCCACTAGACCCGAGGAACAAAGATGATTAAGGCATCCCCAAGCTGCAGGGATTCACTATGTAAGTGGGAAGGATGAGCTGAAACACAGCAAACAATAATGCCTCATGACCCATCTACAAAAACTCTGACTGCTCTGGGAGTTGAGCTTAGCCGATGGCTAGGAAGGGCAGGCCCACCATGGTGACAGGGAGGGGGGCAGGGAAGGGTCAGGCGTGGGTTTACAGAGGAAGAAAGAGCTGCACAGGGTCTTGAAGCTCTCAACAGGAATCTTCTGAAAGGAGAAAGGGAAAGGGTTTCAGACATGGAAATCTCACAGAGTGCTAGGGAAGAGCAGTGAAGAAACCTGCAAAGGACTTTGAAATAATTGGGTAGGTCTTTACAGCCCTGTCCAGACTCTAGCCTTGATTCATTCATTTGGTTTTTAAAGAAGGGAAGAAAATGATATGGCATAAGTGGCATATGTGGTAAACTTATTGAAAAGGCAAAACAGGCTTACATGTTTAAAGTTTAAGGTTAGCCTAGTGTTTCTGGAGTCTAGCAATCCCCAGAAATACTGAGCAGCTTGGATTCTATACATATATTAAGGATTGAACTTGATTGAGCATGGTATAATTTTAAGTAATAGATAATTAAGCCATGTCCTCAGCCTATGGAAGTGGGTAACAGCATTTCAAGAGGATTCTTTGCCATTTCCGGAAATGAAAGATACACTGGTGATGATTATCAAGTGAGTTGTCACATTTCAAAATTACTCATGGAAATGCTCCTAATTACCTGTCTTAGTATGCAGCAAATAACAGCCTTACTAAATTAGTAATGCTCAGCATGATTTAATGACTAACCCTGACATCTAATTCCCTTATAACACATGCATGGAACAGAAAAGTGAGATTTTTTATCTTAAAACCAATGGCAGTTCACAACCTAAGCGCTTAGTTCAACACTGACATCCTCCTCTACCTGAGCCTCCTATGTGATAAAATGATAAAATGACTCCTATGTGAAAGTCTACTGTGAAATGCCTTTGAGAACAAGTGGCATGTCAATTTTCCTTATAATTCAGAGTTGAGGTTTTAGCTGTGAAAAAGTTAGAAAGCAAGATTTATCCTTCATTCTATTAAGAATTGCAATTGCTGTCTTTTTATCAGCTGACAAATTAGCAACCTAAATGCTCCGTCTGCAGATAGACAAAAAGCAAAAGGCAAAGTAAAAAATAAAGTTTGCTTTAATAGGAAACAAAAACTAGGAGGCTTAAGGGAGAAATATTTCTCATTTAGTTATTTTTTCTAGCCAAATGTGATATGGCAGCAAAGAACCACCCTTCTTGTCTTCTGATCAAGGATGGTCTCACCTTTAGAGTTTAGTCTGTGACCTCATCCCTGTAACTCACCTCTCACATTCTAGTTTCCTCACCTCTAATATAGGAGACAATATTATCTAACCATTTTATTATCAGAATTAAATAATGTTATATGAAAGGGCTATAAATTTTCAAGTACTCATATTAATAGTTTACTAATTAGGTAAGATATTTGCAAACATTAAATAAGATTAACCATTTTCACAGGTTCAGTGTCTACTGAATATTTTTGAGTAAAAGCAGGATGATACCACAATATTGATCTAGGCAAGGTATAATATAAAGTATAATATATAGATAAATAGATAAGATACAGTGTAAAACAGATTATTCTAAGATTATATATGCCTTAATGTTGACCTCATATCTCCTCCTTAATTACTTCTACTATACCTATATAGTAGCAGTGTATTTACATGTAACATATAAATATTACTATTTATTTATAAAATATAATATTTGACTTAAAATACCCTTTACTTAAATATATAACTCTGGCTCTGGTTCTTTTACTACTTATCTCACCTCAAGGGAAAAAACACATAAACACACACAGAATTTTTCTCCAAAACTCATTTTGTCATTTGCAATATATAAAACTTTGACTAAATATTCTCTAAAAACTTTTGACAAATTACCTTTCTTTGATTTTAACTTTACCACCTATCTCTATCCAAATACCCAAATATGAATTTAAACATCAATCAGGAAAGAAGGGCAAAGGATGTTGTGTCAGTAGGCATGGAAACAACATCAATCTCACAATTTATTTTTATGAAAGCTCTTAGGTAATGAGGTACCCTGTCAGTGAGTGGTAATATTTCAAAAGGAATCTTGAATTTTCTTGTTTTTGTTTTTTTTGAGCAGTATGTATCAATAGTGGGCTTAAAGTATTCAGTGAACCATGTAAACAGATGTGCTATCAATTGTTTCATTATAGAGCACAGGCAGTATAAGTTTAGCATAATTCTTAAGGTTGCTAGGACTTTAGAATGGTACATGAACAAGAGTCACCAGCTGCATTAGCTCCTAACAAAAAAATCAGCATTTCCTTTGGAGCTTTGAAGCCGAGCATCGACTTTTCCTCTCTAGCTATGAAAGTGCTAGATGGCATCCTCTTCCAGGATAAGGCTGCTTTGTCTACATTGAAAAGCTGTTGTTTAGTGTAGCCACCTTCATTAAGGATCTTAGATCTTTTGGATAACTTGTCGCAGCTTCTATATCAGCAACTGCTGCTTCACCTTTATGTTATAAGAATGGATTTTTTCCTTAAACTTCATGAACTGACTTTGGCTAGCTTCAAACTGTTCTTCTGCAGCCATCTCACCTCTCTCAGCCTTCACAGAATTGCAGAGTTGGGGCCTTACTCTGGATTAGGCTTTGGTTTAGGGGAGTTTTGTGGCTGATTTAATCTTTTATCCAGGCATTAAAAATTTCCCCCATCAGCAATAAGGCTATTTCACTTCCTTATCATTTGTGTGTTCACTGGAGTAGCACTTTTACTTTTCTTTAAGAATTTTTCCTTTGAATTCACAAGTTGGCTAACTATTTGGCACAAGAAGCCCAACAATTTTCAGCCAATCTTGGCTTTTGACATGGCTTCCAGACCAAGCTTAATCATTTCTAGCTTTTGATTTAAAGTGAGAGATGTGCAACTATTCCTTTTCTTGAACATGTAGAAGTCATTGTTGGGTTATTAATTGGGCTGATTTCAATATTGTTGTGTCTCAGGGAATAGGGAGGCCCAAAGAGAGGGAGAGAGCTTGGAGCACAGCTGGCTGGTGGAGCAATCAGAACACACACAACATTTATCAATTAAGTTTGTGGTCTTGTGTATGCGTGGTTCATGATGCCACCACAGTAATATCAAAGAGCAATGATCACAGATCACCATAACAATATAATAATAATGAAAAATTTTGAAAAATAGCAAGAATTACCAAATTATGACACAGAGACACAAAGTGAGCAAATGCTGTTGGAAAAATGGCTCCAATAGACTTGTCCAACCCAGGGTTGCAACAAACCACAGGAAATGTTGGAAAATGGTCACAGTTGCCTCTCAGCAGTGTAAATCTAGCCATTTTTTATATTTTACATCTTACTGGAATACATAAATGTATCTACCCATTAGTAATAAAATTCTACTTATAAAAATGTATCCTAAAGAAGTTATCAAGTTTGCAAAGATGTCCATAAAATGATAATGGCTAATGTTTTATGAATTTGTGATATATACATTATCTAATCCAATCGTAAAACTCTATACATGATTTTTATCTCTTTTTATCCCAGTTATATAACTGAGGAATATCAGGATGACAAAAATCAAATAATATGCTCAATGTCATAATAGTTGTGACATTGAAATTAGGCTGCCTATCTCCTGAGCATCTCTTCATAACCAGGTAGTTTTAGAGCATGTAACACATTGACACTCGTCTCCATTCCACCTTCTTTCTGAGTCTTCCTTCACTGCAGAATCTAGAAAGCTAAAACATTCCTTCCAGGGATTCTTTTGAATTTAGGCTTCCTGATGTGGCTAGATTAATTTACACAGGCACCCTCCCATGAGATTTGAAAGACAAGACTAATATGGAGGACAGGTAGCAGTTCCTTCCTCCTTCGGCAAGTAGAGTATGGGAACGTTGGGCTTCTTGAGGCAGAGACCAAGGACCAATCAGGAGCTTCATGGGTGTCCAGTCCCATGACATCCACTTTGCCTGTGCCAATCTTACAGTGTGGTGAAACTCTGGTTCCACATATCCTGTACTAGACCTTCCTGACACTAGGATTACCTCTTCATGGAATTTTCCTGTAACCAACAAGTGATGCCCAAGCAGGGCCTTCCCAGTTATGGAGATGGTAGATTAAGTGTTCCATCCCTTGGGTCAAAAGTTTCATGATTTATGGATCATAGTAAGAAGTTGAGTTCCAAGGACTGCTTCCTGATGGCTAGCCTTCCAGATGTGAGAAAGACAACCATAATTCTAGTGGCTCTTTCCATAATATTGTTCTGGAAAATATTCCTGCAAGCCCAGCCTAGAGCTCACTCTTCCAGCCATGCTAACAACTTTGATAAAATGGTAGAGCTTCTCATTTCACAATTACTGACTATATGGCTATCCTAGGATATGTACTGACTTTGACTATAATACTTAATAATTGAAAACGAGTTAAATTAATATAATGAAGAATTGGGTATTAGAGACAAGTGATACATCTACACAAAGATAAAGAATGCAATAATTAAAATTTACCTTTATATTTATTTAGTGACATGGAAATACATCTACTACATAGTATTGAGTGAAAAAAACAGGATGTAAAATAGCAGGCTTTATGTGTACATGTATGTATGTGTTTAGAAAAGAGTGACAGGATATATGTTAGTAAAATATGAATAATCATCTTTTAAAATTATTTTGGATAATTCTCACTTTCTTCTTCAGAGCTTTTAATACTGTGTGAAATTTTAATGAGTGTTATTTCTTTAATAACATAAATAAAAGCAATTTTAATTTGGGGCAAAAAAAATGACACCATTATCTTATCTTGGGTGTATGGAATAGCTTATTTTCACTACTCTTCCTTGATTATGTTTAACCTTTCTTATGCATAATTTTATGTTCGTTTAATTGTACAATCCACATTCAATTCTTTTGAAAGAATATGAAGTTTAAAGTCTTGGATTAAAAAGGAATACTCATTATATGCTTATTTGAAAAATTACCTCTTAATGTGTGATTTCTACTTGTCTCAATATATTCACTCCACATGGCAATCTAGCCAAATCATTCTACATCTATTGAATGTAGAGTGTCTTGTTTCTTAATTGCACAATTATATGCTCTTGGTAACAGATTCAGAATTAAGAGACGTTTATAAACCTCACTGCTCAAATCTCTCATATATCTAATCATGTTTTTCCTCATCTCTTTACCTAGATGGTAAGCTATGTGACATGAATTTTACAGACTAAGCCCTGCTGGGTGAGCAGAGATAAGGGGTAGCTGCCTACGTGCTAACCCTTGAAAATTTCAAGGTTTGGGTGACATGACTTGCTGAATGTGGGAATCATTGCTTTGAACCGAGGTATAAGTTGTTTCTGGGTACTACAGATGCTTCGAGTATAAAAAAAGGGATGGCGCTCACTTTTTGCAAATTTCCCAAGCCATGTAAATTGCCAGGACCATCAAATTTGGAGGTTCTTATGTTAGCTTGTAGAATCACTGGGGAGCTATATAAACTCAATTTTAGCTTCCCATGTGTATATACATTACACTGCTTATGGAATTTCAGAAAAAAAGTTAATGACAATTTTGAACCAAGTCTTACCAATCCTCAAATTTGTGATCTGGTCTAGTTTATCTAGATTGTATCCATTACTCATTACTCCCAAGGTCCTCCCTGCTTTCCACTGTGATAAAAATTCCACATATGATTTCAGTTCAGTCAGCTAGAAATGCAAAACTATCTGTTATATGATCTTGTTATAAATGTTTATAACTGCTAGCTACTTCAAATATTTATTTTCCCAGGGAAATTTTTCTCAGGTTTTGGGCTACCGACCTCTCTCAGATCCTCTTCCTACATGCTCCTGAAACTTCTAAAGTGTAGCACTGGTAAGCTGACACTGTAAACTTATTCATATCCCACACACTTTTTGAGTTCAAGTGACACCTGTCATGCACCTTCATAGTATTCGCTTTTTAATCCAGTGCCTGGCCAATAGATCCCGAGGTTGCATCTGAATTTAAAAAGATTCTTTAAACTTAAAAGAATGATTCTCTAATAGCATCAGCTGTGTCCTGATGGTGGCTAATGGTGAAATGTTAGAAGAAATAGCAGATGATAAAAATAGAGATTCTTTGGACCAGGAGACTTCTTTCACCTTTCAAATATAACCACTATATAAAAATGGTAAAAGGGAGAATTCAAGATGGTGGCGTGAGAGGTGAGACGGAGAGCTCCTCCCAAAACCACAAACAGTACAAAAATGTAGTTAATTAATACAACTAACCTTAAGACAGCAAAAAGAAAGAAGGTTGAACCAGACTGCAAACAGACGACACGAACAGAGCAGACCTCATGAAACAGGGTAACATAGGAAAGCCTTAATCGGGCAGGACCCAAGCCCTTCCCCCACCCCAGCTCACTGGCAGGAGGAAGAGAAATGGAGCAGGGAGGGGGTGGAAGCCTGGGACTGCTGGACACCTAGCCCTGGACATTGGCTTTGTGAGCACAATCCTATACTGTGTGGTGCCTTGGGCATTGGGGAGCTGGGACAGGAGGAGTGCTTGAGAGACATATTCTGGCCATTTGTGGAGGAGGGGATCCACACCCAGCCGCTCTGTGTCAGAGGAAAGGCAGGGAGTCTGAGAGGCATCCTAGCAGCGAGAGGGCTGCTGAAGGGGCGGGCTTTGCATGGAGCTTGCTGCATGGGAGAAGGGAGAGCTGGACAAGGTTGCCTGGGTGTGCTCTGTCCAGCTGGTTGGGTCCTTTGGGGAACTTCAGGTGCTCCATCCACCTGGCTGCCTAGTCAGCTACAAGGCCCCCCACTGTGACACGCAGCCTGCTGCACCTTCCTTCTAGCCTGCCAGCACCGGTGTGCAAAGCTGCAGTCACTGTGCTGGCATCAGGCCAGGCAGAGGGAGGCCTGCCTACAACAGCTAGAGATGCAGACCACAGAGGCTTTCACCTGTGTGCTCAGCCCACTGGCTCTCATACTGGAGACAGGCAACACAGACAGGAATCAGGAAACAGATCTTTCCTACCCCCAGGCACGAGCTCCGCTCCCTTATGACTGCCAACCTCACTCTAGGGGCTGAGCAGCTCCACAGACTAGAGCTTCTGCACACTAGTGGGCACCACATGGAAATATGAATCGTCAAAAGTACATGGTTCAGACCAAAATCTCACAAACCCCAGAAAGAGGCCAAATGAAACCAAACTCACCAATATTCCTGAAGGAGAGATCAAAATAAAAATTATAAACATGCTTATGGAGGTACAGAAAAATATTCAAGAACTCAGGAATAAATTGAAGTTGGAGATTCAATCATTAAGAAATTCCATATCTGAAATGAAACACACAATGGAGGGATTTAAAAGCAGATTAGATGTAGTAGAAGAGACAGTAAATGGAATAGAAATTAGAGAAGAGGAATACAAAAAAGCTGAGGCACAGAGAGAATAAAGAATCTCTAAGAATGAAGGAATATTGAGAGAACTGTGTGACCAATCCAAACAGAACAATATTTGCATAATACGGGTACCAGAAACAGAAGAGAGAAAAAGGGATAGAAAGTGTCATTGAGGAGGTAATTGCTGAAAAATTCCCAAATCTGGAGAAGGAGATAGTCTCTCAAGCCATGGAGGTACACAGATCTCCCAACACAAGGAACCCAAGGAAGAAAACATCAAGACATATAATAATTAAAATGGCAAAGATCAAGGATAAAGACAGACTATTAAAAGCAGCTAGAGAGAGAAAAAAGATCACATACAAAGGAAAACCCATCAGGCTATCATCAGACTTCTCAACAGAAACCTTACAGGCCAGAAGGGAGTGGCATGATATATTTAATTCAATGAACCAGAAGGGCCTTGAACCAAGAATACTCTACTGGCAAGGTTATCATTTAAATTTGAAGGAGGGATTAAACAATTTTAAGATAAGCAAAAGCTGAGAGAATTTACCTCCCACAAACCACCTCTACAGTGCATTTTGGAGGAACTCCTATAGATGGAAGTATTCCTAAGGCTAAATAGATATCACCCAAGGGCTAGATAAAGAGTACAGAATATGATTAATAACATACAAAGAATGGAGGAGGAAGAAAAAGGAGGAAAAAAGAGAACCTTTAGGTTGTGTTTGTAATAGCGTACGAAGTAAGTTAAATTAGACAGTTAGAAAGTAAGGGAATTACCCTTGAACCTCTGGTAACACGAATCTAAAGCCTGCAATGGCAATAAGTACATACCTATCGATAATCACCCTAAATGTAAATGGTCTGAAGGCACCAATCAAAAGACATAGAGTTACTGAATGGATAAAAAAACAAGACCCATCTATATGCTGCCTACAAGAGACTCACTTCAAATCCAAAGACATACACAGACTGAAAGTGAAGGGATGGAAAAAGATATTTCATGCAACTTACAGTGAGATAAAAGCAGGAGTTGCAGTACTTGTATCACACAAAATAGACTTCAAAACAAAGAAAGTCACAAGAGACAAAGAAGAACATTACATAATGATAAAAATGTCTTATAAATATCCATGCACCCAAAACAAGATCACCTACATATGTGAAATAAATACGAGCAGAATTAAAGGGGAAAATAGAATGCAATGCATTCATTTTTGGAGACTTTAACACACCACTCACTCCAAAGGACAGATCAACCAGACAGAAAATAAGTAAAGACCCAGAGGCACTGAACAACATATTAGAACCGATGGACCTAACGGACATCTACAGAACACTCCATCCAAAAGCAACAAGATACACATTCTTCTCAAGTGCACATGGAACATTTTCAAGAATAGATCATATATTAGGCCACGAAAAGAACCTCAGTAAATTCAAAAAGATTGAAATTGTACCAACCAGCTTCTCAGATCATAAAGGTATGAAACTAGAAATAAATTACAAAAAGAAAACAAAAAAGCCAAAAAACATATGGAGGCTTAATAACAGGCTCTTAAATAATCAATGGATCAATAACCAAATAAAAACAGGGATCAAGCACTATATGGAGACAAATGACAACAATTATTCAATACCACAAAATCTGTGTGACGCAGCAAAGGCCATGCTAAGAGGGAAATATATTGCAATACAGGCCTACCTCAGGAAAGAAGAACAACCCCAAATGAACAGTCAAACTCACAATTAGTGAAACTAGAAAAGGAAGAACAAATGAGGCCCAAAGTCAGTAGAAGGAGGGACATAATAAAGATTAAAGCAGAAATAAATACAATTGAGAAGAATAAAATCATAGAAAGAATCAAGTAAAGCAGGAGCTGGTTCTTCAAGAAAATAAAAAAAAATAGATGAACCCCTAGCCAGACTTATGAAGAAAAAAAGAGTCTACACACATAAACAATCAGAAATGAGAAAGGAAAAATCACTACAGACACCACAGAAATACAAAGAATTATGAGAGAATACTATGAGAATTTATATGGTAACAAAGTGGATGACCTAGAAGAAATGGACAACTTTCTAGAAAAACACAACCTTCCAAGGCTGACCCAAGAAGAAACAGAAAATCTGAATAGACCAATTACCAGCAAAGAAATTGAATTGCTAATCAAAAAACTACCTAAGAACAAAACACCTGGACCAGATGGCTTCACTGCTGAATTTTATCAAATATTTAGTGAAGACATAATACCCATCCTCATTAACGTTTTCTAAAAAGTAGAAGAGGAAGAAATACTACCAAACTCATTCTACAAGGCCAACATCACTTTAATATCAAAACGAGTCAAAGACACCACAAAAAAAATTACAGAGCAATATCCGTGATGAACATAGATGCAAAAATACTCAACAAAATATTAGCAAACCATATTCAAAAATACATCAAAAAGATCATCCATCAAGATCATGTGGGATTCATCCCAGGGATGCAAGGATGGAACAACATTTGAAAATCCATCAACATCAGCCACTACATCAAAAAAAAGAAGGACAAAAACCACATGATTATCTCCATAGATGCTGAAAAAGCATTTGACAAAATTTATCCCAGCACTATTTACAATAGCCAAGAAATGGAAGCAACCTAAGTGACCATCAGTAGATGAATGGATAAAGAAGATGTGGTATATATACACAATGGAATATTATTCAGCCATAAGAAGAAAATAAATCCTACCATATCTAACAACATGGATGGAGCTAGAGGGTATTATGCTCAGTGAAATAAGCCAGGTGGAGAAAGACAAGTATTGAATGATTTCACTCATTTGTGGAGTATAAGAACAAAGAAAAACTGAAGGAACAAAACAACAGCAGACTCACAGAACCCAAGAATGGACTAATAGTTACCAAAGGGAAAGGGACTGGGGAAGATGGGTGGGAAGGGATGGATAAGGGGGAAAAAGGGCTATTACCATTAGCACACATAATGTAGCGGGGTGGGTGAGGGGTTGGGGGATATGGGGAAGGCAGTATAACACCGAGAAGAGAAGTAGTGATTGTACAGCATCTTACTACGCTGATGGACAGTGACTGCAATTGGGTATGTGGTGTGAACTTGATAATGGGGGGAATCTCATAACCATAATGTTGCTCATGTAATTTTATATTAATAATAGCAAAATAAAAAAATAAAAATAAATGAGTAAAAGACTTTCATCTTGAAGTTAAATAGGATTTTTTAATGCATATAATTTGTGTGTCTTCCGGAAGAGCACACATATCATCAGAGAATGATGAGACCTTAGAGGATGTCCAGAAGCAGGAAAAATTGAAGGAGCTCCAATTTTTATTTTCTTTTATTTTTCATGCTCCTCTACATCTTGGATATATTCTTTCATACTATCTCAAGTCACCTGAGGGTTTCCTCAAACACTTTTCACTCGTGCTAGTTAAGTGTTAGTGTGGCAGATGGCATGGTTCCCTGCCCAATATATATTTTTCTTGCTTTTTAATCAACATAAGACCAATATTTCTAGGAAAAACATATCTGGTAAAATATACATACCTTTCACCTGAGAAAAGGGGAGTCTGGTAAGTATAAGCAAAAATAACTGAATGGAAGTTCCGGAGTTCACTTTTTTTGGCCTTTTATCCCCTTTTATAATTTTTACCTCTAATACAGTCTCAATAGCCACAGTCCAGAAGTTATTTTGTACCATAAGATGACCTTCAGTATGAAAAGTCACAAAAGAATTCTAGAACAAGGAGATAGAAGGAAACACTGTCCCTGTTGAGCCATCATAGACGCACTAGACTTAATGGAGAGGAAGGAAAAATAAGCAAACAAAGTTTGCAAGTTTTTCTAAGCCCCACTTTTTTTGATTTTTTAGTGTCATGGTCTCAGTTTCAGTGGAACACAGAACCTGATTTCAATTAGCTGCAATTCTTCTGTCTATCCTTATTAGAAGGTGAACACAACTAGACCCTATTATGTGTATTTTGTAGTCAACGTGTATTTGAATACTATTAAATATTTCCCTTATTTTTCTGATTTTATTCTTATACTTCATTTGTTTTTTTTCCTGCCATTGCCCAACATTGTGATTCTTTTTTAATCATTTGAGTTTTCCAAACTCTTCCAATGCAACTATAATGTTAATAGTGATATGCCAAACTATTCTGATGAAGCAAAAAGTGTGCTTATTATTCAGTGCCATTCATTTAAAATTTGTCTTACAGTGAAATGATAATCTGTGTGATAGAAAAAGAGAATCAATTTACCTTTATGTTAACTTTCTCTTTTTTCCTTTCACACAAAATAGACTTTTTATTACTGTAGAGATGTTCCTGAAAGGCCCCAGAATATAGTACAAATATTAAGACAACATCGATAATCTCCACTCTCCAATCCATTAATCGATGCATAGAATTGTAAAAGGATTTGTCCAAGGTTTTAAAATACAGCTTCAACTCCCAGCTCTATGCTAATACACAGAGAACAGCACAGCTCACAATTCCACATTCTGTCTGAATGTTAAAAGCTTTGTTTCCACCAGTCACTTTCTCGCTAGTATTTAACTCATCACTTTGAAAACCACTTTGATAAGCAGATACCTTGAACACTGAGGGAGCTATAAAAAAAACCCTTAAATTTCTGTTTCAGCTTTTTAAAATTCATTACAGAACAGTTACTGAAATGGTAAATGTACCAACTGCTTATATAGGAATTTTCTTAGAGAAATGGAAGAATAAAATTGTATTTTTTCATTTAGTTTACACAGAGAAATACATGTTTATCTGTGTTCCTCTTCAGGAAAGGCAGTAAGAAAAGTAGTATTATAACTTATATGAGGATACACTGCTCCTTAACTCTTTATTAAGTACCCGCTACAAATCTTAGTAAGAGATCGTGGGCATGTCAAACCCATTTGTATGGTGGTTGAGTAGATTTGAAGAAATTAAGCTGAAATAAGAAACTCTCAGGAAGCTGTATGTGTGTGTGTGTGTATATATATACACACACACACATATATATATACATACACACATATACATACATATATATACACACACACACATATTAAGGGCTTATCAAAGAGATATGGCTATTTTTTCTATTTAAACACATATTGCTTTGAATTATCCCAATCTGATTTTTTTTCCATTTTTCAGTCACTCTGCTATGTTTACAAACTTCAGATAAAGGCATCTCAGCTCTCTTCTTCCTTGTATGCCTGTTAGCAAATACACCTGGCTGGTCCACTGATGAGGAAACCACAGAGAAAGCATTCATACTTCCACCTAAATCCCCATAGAGTTGAGGCCCAAGAATCTGGGTTACGATAAAGAGCCTGAAACTTCTATTTCTTCAACTTTATTTAGGTCCGTGTACCATTTTTCTCTTCTCTAAAATACCTAATTCAGTCATGGACACCAAATATTCTTTCATAGTGACCACGGATGGGAAAGGGCAAGCCAGTTATTTACCCAGTGTCATAACACTGTCTGCATCTTTTATCCCATGGATTTAGACATATTATTATAAAATTGTACCTCCATAACTACTTATTTGGGAAGAAAAACACAACCTGGCCATCTATCAGTAACTCTATCATCAGTTCTAGACATTGTCCCTGAGAGTATTAATTAATTCATTTTCATTCATTCTTTCAGCATATATGAACATCTTTTACCCACCAAGCACTATTCAAAGCTCCATAGATACAAACATGAAAAATGTGTTTCCTGACCTCAACCTCTTAGGGAGTTCCTTTCAGCTTAAATATTATACTATTGTAATTATTCTACCTTGTAGTAGTTGAGGTGCCTTTCTTAGAAGAAATGTGTTTCTCTATAAGAGACAAAAGCTAGAAAGTTTCCAATGCTCAGAAATGTTCAAAGAAATATAAAAAGAACACCTACATGCTCTTTACTCAAATACACCAGTTATCAATATTTTGCTCCCCAAATCCCATGAACATAGGCATGAATAATTTTTTTCTGGACACGTCCCTGTGGCAAGGGAAGCAAAAGCAAAAATGAACAGGTTAAAAAGCTTCTGGTCAGCAAAGGACATCATCAGCAGAATAAAAAGTCATCCTACAGTATGGGAGAATGTATCCATAAATGATATGTCCAATAAGGGGTTAACATCCCAAATATATAAAGGACTTATACACCCAAACACCAAAAAAACCCCAAATAACCCAGTTAAAAATGGGCAGAGGACCTGAACAGACATTTCTCCAAAGTAAACATATAGGTGGCCAGCAGGCACATGAAAAGATGCTCTATGCCACTAATCATCAGGGAAATGCAAATCAAAACCACAATGAGGTATCACCTTACATCAGTTAAAATGGCCACCATCCAAAAGACAAGAAATAGCAAGTGTTGGCAAGGATGTGGAGAAAATTCCTACACTGTTGGTGGGAATATAAATTGGGGCAGCCACTGTGGAAAGCAGTATGGAGGATCCTCAGAATGCTAAAAATAGAAACACCATACAACTTAGCAACTGCACTTCTAGGATTTTACCTGAAGAAAACAAAATCTCTGATTCAAAAAGATATTTTAACCCCTATGTTTACTGTTGCATTATTTACAATAGCAAAGATATGGAAGCAACTGAAGTGTCCATCAGTAGATGAATGGATAAAGGAGATGTGGTACATATATACTATGGAATATTATTCAGCCATGAGAAAAGAAAGAAATTCTGCCATTTGTAAGATTATGGATGTGCTTAGAGGATACTATGCTAAGTGAAACAAGCCAGGCAGAGAAAGACAAATACCACATGATTTCATATTTTTGTGGAATCTAAAAACAAAACAAAATGAACAAAATAGCAATGGACTCATAGATACTGAGAAGTGACTGTTGGTTACCAGTGGGGAGGAGTTAGGGTGGGTAAGGGAAGGGGATAAAGAGGCACAAAATCTCAATTGTAATATAAATTAATCAGGGGGATGAAAGTACAGTATAGAGAATAAAGTCAATAGTTCTGTAACATCTTTCTATATTGACAGTAACCACACTAGTTGGGGTGAGGATTTAATAATGTATATAATTGTTTAATCACTATTTGTATACTTGAAACCAATACTGTATATCAACTATGCTAATATAAAAATATACATCAATTAAAAAATAAAAATTAAGAATTAAAAGATATTTTGCCCCATTTTCTTTGTTTCTATATATATTCATATTTTTCTGATGCTTTTAAAATTGAGATGCATACATAGTGTCCCTTTTCCTTTAAATATCAGTGTGTATTTCCTTAGAATACCATACTCTCTTACATAAACACGGTGCTATTGTCATCTTAATTAAATTTAAGAATGATATTTTTCTAGTCTATTATCCATAATCTACTTTTTTCAGTTGAGCCACTAGTGTTCTTTATAGTACCTTTCTTCTTCCTATTACAGAAGCCATCCAAAGATCCCTTACTGCATAGAGTTGTCATGTCTTTTAATCTTCTTTAATCTGTAACATGACCTCAGCATTTGTCTTTTATGACACTGACAGTTTCCAATACATCAGCCAATCTGAATATTGCCATATTTTTTGTTTAATAAAATGCTCTGCGTTTCGAGTTGATGGGATGTCTCTTCATGGTTAGATTCAGGTTATGCATTCCCAGATGGAATACTATGGAGGTGATGTATCCTTCTCAGGGTATCATAACTGAAGTCATATGATGACTGCCTGTCTTCTTCCACCCAGCTTTTTAATGAACTTTAATTTTGGAGTAGTTCTAGAGTTACAGAAAGTTTCAGAGATACTGAGGGTTCACCTATACTCTTTTCTCAAATTAAGAAATTAACGTTGTTGCTTTATACTTCAATAAACTACAGATCTTATTTGGATTTCACTAGGTTTTCCAGTAATGCTTTTTATGTTTGGGGTTTGCCTTCCATTTTTTGTATTAATTTTAATCATTTAAAGCATCAGATTTTTCCACTATATTATTATTTCCTTGCTACTAATAAATAATCTATAGGAAAATACTTTAAAACCATGTAACTATCCTACTTCTTATCAAAACTCCCTTTCTCTAGAATTTAGCATCTACTGATGATACTTAACTGATCTGTAATTGATGGTTGGAAAATGAGACATCCAAATCCCACCATCCTCTCCGAATTTACCAGTTTGCATTTGGCATTCTACTATAAGCAAGAGCCCTCTCTCCTCCTCCATTTTTTTCTTTATTATTGTTACAAACTAATGGGTTCACATTTTATAAATGACTCATAATTCGTTATTGTCCTTAATTATTTTGGTGCTCAAAGAATTCAAGACTTGTCCAGAAGCAATCCCATTATTCTGGCTCTTGGATCATTGTGACATGCCTCCGTCAACTTTTAGGAATACTTCCTTATTTTCTGGCATAACAAAACAGTTCTAGCTCATCCAATTTGAATCCTGCTTTAGCCTTAAAGTGAGTCATTCTCCAAGGAAAAGTCCTTTCTTAAATCTTTCTTGTAACCAGCAAAATAATATTTCATAGTAGAAACTAAATTAGTGATGTCAAATACATTTTAAATAGCAATTCTATTTGTTAAATTTAGCTTAGACTACTAAGTATTAACTAGGAATTGCATGTACATTTTAAATTCAGATAGGAATCAACACCTTCATATATGTCCAGTACACTAAAACATTATATAAAATAAATATTTAGAAGCTCGAGAGTAATGACCAAACCCAAACGAATATGCAAATGTCTTAAGTTCTTCCTTTGTGCAATCATCCCTGCATGCTCTCTATGCCTCTTCCCAACTATTTCTCACTGTCTTGTACTGTGTCCAGCCCAAGCCTTCCAACTGTGTATATCTGAGTCCTTAATTTCTTCATGGAATGCTTTGCTCCAACTACCTTATCAAGAAAACACTTTTTATTTTTTTCCCTTGGCAAATGCCTCTCCTCCTATTTCTCAACACCTTTCTGCAAAAAGGGTACAAAAACTCAGTAATATCAAGGACCCCCCCCATCTCCACATCCTGACAACTACTTTTCCTCCTTTATATATAAATCCCTCAAGATCACACCAAATTTACTTTCTATGTATCATTGCCATAGTCTCCTATTATTTCCCATGAGTCCTCACAATCAGTGACTCATGTTGACACTTAAGCCTTTTCTTTAGTACCCGGTTGTGTCAAAATCTTACAGGATTTTAGTGTCTACTAGGAGACATTCCAAGTTCCACAGTATTCCTTGTATTCTCAACTACATTGTCATCTCCTCTTCAATTTAGTAATTCTCAAAAACAAATCTATGATCTTCTCATATTTAAGTTGATTCACATATAAAACAAGCTCTAACACATCATTTTAAAATTATTTGTCCTTCCAGATCTCTCCTTTTCTCTTTCTTCCCAAGTTTTAAAACTGTTCTTCATCAATTTAATGCTCTTTTGTCTTCCCACTTCATTAGCACTACTTTTGACTTGTTCCTACATGTACCCAGCCTTGATTTTTTTAATGCTTGCCACTTAATTACATTCTTGCGAGCATTATAGTCACTAAATGCCGTTGCCTTTCTACCATACTCACACTGAAAACTTAAGTTTTGGTTAAACTCAACCACTTCAATCTACATTTTAGATGCATAAAGGGGCTGATACCGCAAGTACAATACTAATCTCAGAGGTGGCTCAGCCCCCCTTCGGAACCCTTTCGCTTGGTGGTAATCAGCTCCTTCTTCCAGTCCCTTCAACTGCTTTTCTAAATTTTGACTAGACTTTGTTGACATTTTTGTAGGATATGAAATAAACTTGAAATGTGGAATGAAAATAGACACTGTGAAACAAAAGCACCATTAAGTTTTCCCCTGGACCTACAAATATGTCTACATCTTCACAAATTCTTATGATTTTGTCTATGTATTAGGGGAGGTCATCATTTTCTCGTCCAAAGCCATTCCTTCTTCCTGGGCTCTTGGCCATCCTCAGCGCCCCTGTTTCTGTATTTTCAACTTCTTTCTCTTGGTAGGCTCTGAACTTGCAGCCTGTAAAACTACTAAAGGCTCTTTCATTCTAAAAATGTCTCCAAGAAACTTCTATTTTTTAGCAGTAGTACTCTCAGAGTGTCATCCTTCCTAAACAAGTTTTATTAAAAGAAAACAATTTCACCTTTATTTCACAGACTTGGCCGATGCTTTCTGGAGTCTGTAATTTCTCTGCACTGCAACAGCTCTTCCTATGGTCATCACTAAACATCTGACTGGAAATATCTTGATCCTTTTCCTTATTTTTCTTTTTAAAACTTTGTCCTCTCTCTGGTATGTGCTGCTGCTGATTGCTCTCTGGCTCTTATTCTCTTGGTTTCCATTGCCCTTCTTTTTTTTTTATGGTTCTTTACCTTTCAGGACCACCCTGAATTGTCACCTTAATTATGTAAAATGTACTTTCCTTTTTGTCAGTTGTTAGCCTTTTACCTCCCTTATTAATCTAAACCCAACTATTTGAGTATTTCATCCAAACACTTCCGTGGTTTTAATTAACACACTATATTCCTGACCACACAGTACTTATTTTTGGCCTTAATCCTTAAGTCATACACCCTGACAGTACATCAAGCAAATCTTCCAAAACCAAATTATTTTTGTTCTCTGCCATTCTTCTATTTTTATTTCTTGTATACCCTATTCCAGGTAATAAAAACTTCATAGTAGCAAAATGTATTCTCTCTTCTCATTCCCAAAATTTCAATGCTGAATCTCTCATCAACTCCTGAAATCTCTCAGTAGAAAAAAAAAATTCTACTCTATGCTTAATCACTATTTTTTTAAATTATTTTTACTCTGTTTTCAACAACACTGAAGACTAAATTCTGTAGCAGGATTTATGTCCTTTGCTTCTTCTTCAGCTTTATGTCAAAATCACCTTTTGCTACAATACTTCCACACATTTCTCTCCTTTTAAAGACTGGTACTAATATTTCCTCTAAATTGTTTCCTTCCATGTCTGTGTATGGAGCTTTAATTTCCTTGTTTCTATGCTTTCTTCAAAACCCAATACAAGTATCTTCTCTTCTTGGTAACCTCCTTGTTGCTCCTAAGAAGTGCAAACTAGTTCTACCACGCCCTCTTATATAAACATTTGTTACTTAGCTCTTTGCTTTATATTATAATTTACTCATTTATAAGTCTGTTGCCATCTGAGAATATGAACTCTTTCAAAGCAGGGTATATTTGTTATGCAACTGTGAATTCTCCTCCCCAGCACATGTTGCCTATTCGATAAATGTTTGTTTAACAGTTTCAAATAATATGAAACAACCAGTCAAGACATGTGCTAGGGAAGATCATTTTTGGCTAAAGTAGAACATGTAGAGATTTGGAGAAAATGTGGTGCAACTGACACTCGATATCTCTTTAATTTCCTATCAGCATTTAGCGCAATATATTATTTAACCACAGATAGGTTTATCATTCCATTTCATTAAATTTAATACAACTGGAAAATGTGTGTTTCAATCAAAACAGTGGAGGAAATTCTGAACATCAATGACACTTTAATGGTCACTCAACACCAGCCTAAGAGGGATTTCAGAATGCCTCTATTGTCTTCCCACTTCCTCATAGTCTCCTTTTAACTTTCCCTTTTCCTCATATATCCTTTTAAGACTTCTGATTCCTCCCTTTTATTCCATGTTATCCTTCTTAATAGTAGCTTACCAGGTGAGTTCCTCAAAGATGGTACCAGGAATTCTAATCTCTAACCTGTTAGCCTTCTAATGCTCAGATCAATCAAAGCTCTTCCCTGTTTAACTCATTTAATGGTTCTTCATTACTGATTGAAATATTCCAAACCCCTTAGTATCTACCAGCCTCTCCATATTTTCATCCCTATGTAATTTTTCAAGGCCTGTTTCTTCACTTCTGCTCATATGTCATACTCCAGACAATTTTATTATGGTCCACTCTTCCATGCCTTAGCACACACCCTTGCCTCTTTCTGAAATGCCACTGTGGGCTTTTGTGATACTCTAGAGTTAGCACATGAGAAGCCATTTCGACAAATCTACCCCTTGTTGTAACTGCATGGCCTGAGCCCAAACCCGAGTTACTGGAAAAACCACACAATGTCCGAGTAACCCCCACCCCAGATAGTTCCCCTCGCAATGACCACAGGGAAGAACTCAAAAGTCCAGACACTCCTTAAAGATAAGATACCCTGCATACCTCGCATGTTACATCAGCTTGCAGTCAGGCCAGCCGGGCTCAACCAATGAAAAATGTATAAGACATGCTTGCTTCTAAATCATCCAACCAGCATATGCCAAGTTAGAGTTCCCCTCTTCCTGAACCTTGTAATGCATAAAAACCTTGCCTACCCCGGGCTCGGGGCTCCCACTTCGGAACCACTGAGTCAGTGATGAGTTGAGGGCCCAAGCTCGAGCTTGAAATAAACGACCCTTGTGTGTTTGCATCGGAATCCGCTCCTTAGTGGTCTTTCGGGGTCTTGCGACTTGGGCACAACACTTTGTGCTTGCACTCTTTTGTTGTATAAATGAAGTAGTTTGGGCAAGTGGGATGGGGGCTGAGAAACAATGGCTTTGGAGAGAGAGACTACTGAGTTCAAATTCTGACTTTATAACAAATCAGTTGTCAGCTTCAGCAAATTTCTTCATTTCTTGAAGTTTTCATTTCCTCAACAAAATTATGAAAATGCCCAAGTGTTCCTTCCTTTTTGAAGCTGTGGCCTGTTCATATTGATCTTCCTTTCTTCTAGTACTTACTGCCATTTTTCTAGTTATCTCCAATTAATTACTGCAATATCATATTAAATTTTTATTTGCTCTTTCACATTGATGGAAGATACTTGACTTATACAACATTGCATTTCTTAAGTCTATCAGAAACTCAATAAATATCTAATGGAGAAAATTTGTCCTATCATAAGATTCAATTCCAAACTACAAGGAAATGCAGTGAGATAAAACAATAACAAAATGAATACTCTTTGAAATATACCAAAAATGTAAACATAGTCTATCATTTTTAAATTTTTCAATATTTTATTGTTTAAATGGCAAGAGCACATTTAAAGTATCTGAGAAGCTGTTAGGCTCAGAGTGTTGGTGATAGTTAATTCTCATTCAGGTCAATACCACTTTTACATTCAAGAAAATGTTCTTCTGAATTAGGTGAAACCACTAATGGAAAAGGCATTATTTCAGGACCATTTTCTCAGCACAAGGCTGAAATCAGATGCTCAGTTGGATCAATTATGTCCTAATTGCTCATTGCCCTTTGAATGCATGAACAATAATTTGTTTTCAATGAAAATCACACAGGGTTAGTTAAATGGAAAGAGGGCCCAACATACAGAGGCATAAACAGTGTGTGCTATGATTTAATAATAAACATACTTATTTAGCTATTTAGAAAATTCAGTGCATTCCATAGCTACTCAAATACTCTAGATTAAAGAAAGTTATTGATTCAAAAACTAAAAATATAAGTGAAATAGAAAATAACCTTTTAGTGTTTTGACAGTAACTTTGGTGATAGGATATACTTGCCAAAAAATCTAGCAGTATTCATAACTTGTGTTCCTATTTGTTCACCTCTTTTACTTCTCCATTAAGTTAAAGCCTCTTATTTTATATCAGGTTTTCTATTTGGCTCTGGGCAGTATACTTATGAATAAAGCTTTTTTTTCCCCCTCCAAAATGGAAATATTATTGATTGGCTTTGGTTGTGCTTGTTTTTAAAAATTAAAGAAACAAATATGATGGAGATTTACGTAATAGTTGATGAAAGTGATTAATTAATCCTACCACCAAGGAATAAGAATTGTTAATATATTTTTCTACAAAACTGCCTTGTCACTGATAGATAGATCATGAGCATATTCACATGTCAGCAAATCTTTCTAAGCCAAGACATATATTCTGTTTAATAAGATCCAAAGTTTGTATGCTTTTTTATGGAACTACTAAAATGTATTTATATCTATTTAGGTTTATTTGACTTTCTACAGTTTTGTTTATTCCAACATTGTACTTTTATAAGTAATCTATTGCTACCACAATAGTCTTTGCATACCTCTCTTCGTACTTGTCAAATGGTTTCCATTTAGAAAATTTGCAGAACCAGTTATTTAAACAGATTGCTCTACAGGAAATTTGTATCTTTTGTATATATTATACCTCATAAGACAAATGCATGTGTCTGCAAACTTTTAACAAAGAATATTCCATTTTAATTTTAATTACTAGTCTGAGATATGAAAAATGATATCACACCTTAATACTAATTAATATCACCATCCTTTTATGTATAGAGATTAATTAGATTGCTTCTTCATTTATTTATCAACTTTGGCAATAGTCTATTTACTTTATAAAATTTTACTCATTTTCTTATAAAACTGTACACCTTCCTTTTTGGTTCCTATGGTTTGTGGTATTTAGGCTTAGAAAGATCTTTCCAAACCCATCACTCTAATTATAAAATTATTATTAATTTTTTTCATAATTATTTGCATACCTAGGCTCTCTAACCCTTCATAATTCAAATGCATAACATATATTTTCTTAGAAAAATATACATTTCATCCAGATTTTCATATGTACTAGCATGTGCAATTCAGGGGTGAATGTTCATGTATTAATGAACTTCTGGAAATATTAACTGGAGTAGCCTAATATTTCCAGAAGAATTCTGGAAATTCTCTGAGAACTAAACCATTAATATTCAATCCACTGAGACTTTGGATTGCTTTTTATTACAGCACAACCTTGCCGTTACTGACAGGCACAGAAATTGGGATTGGAGATGAGGAGCTGCTGTAATAAAAACACCTCAAGTAGATGGGACCAGTTTACAGGGCGGAAAGGAGGCAGTGAAGAAATACCACTGGAGGCTTATGGGATGATAGCCCTCGCTGTCCAATAGAGAAGCAGAAAAACTGTGACTTGAAATAACTGGAAAAGAAGTTCTTACAAACTTTAGTCCTAAGATAAGAGGATGGGAAAGAGAAGAGCATGTGGGAATCGCTGCTGTTTGCATTTGGGAAAGTATTAAATGAATGAGATAAACTCAGCAAAGAAGGTGTCAGTTTGCAAGAAGAAATAGAAGGGAGAGGATTCACAAACAGAGGGCCTTTGTAGAGCTGAAGCTAGAGAACTTCTGAATCCCAAATGACAAGAGATGATAACAATCCAGCCTGGTAGGAAGGATTTGATCTAGGCTTTGGGCTTTATACCCAATGTTATAGCCTCTGAATGAATTAAAATCCTTCAGCTGGACAAAGTAACTCAATAGAAAAGAGTCTAAGTGTGGCTTTTCCACCAAAGCCAAAAAACTAAATTGGGAAAGAAAGAAAATAAAAATACAGGTAAAAATTTCTGCAGTGAACACTTACACACACAGAACCTAAAACGTCTGTCTGTCAAAGAACTGTTAGTATGACAACAGGCACATGGAGACAACTGCTCTCCTGAGAGATTTCTATTGCTAGAAAGTATTGCCAACCTGGATTAAGAGATAATGTGATTGTCTAAGAAAAATTACAATGATAATGTCACCAAATTTGCATGCCACAAGTAAGCTAAGGAAATTGATAATCCTTCAAAGGGTCATATTCTACAATGCCCACTTCAGATGTGGCTTACAGAAGTGGAAAAAAAAAAGAAATTCTGTGAGTTCAGAGCCAAAGGTCACAAAGAATGGATGGGTGAACCTCTTCCAAGGAAGAAATGAAGCCAAATAAAGGATTAGTCTCTATCCTAGAATAAGCCACCCTAGAAACATCTGCCCAGGATTTAAGTTATTACGGATCAGTGACTGCTGTGTCAACCTTTATTCTGCTTTATAAATGGTAGGTGTTATCTTTTCCATGGCATATTTTGGTTGTATGGGTTTCAATTAACTTGTCTTTTTAATCTACCCACTTCTTTATTAAGAAGACTAACACGTAGAAGTATCACACATCATCCCCTATTATAATGACTACTGTGTACCATCGAGGCATCTTGGACTAATGGATTTTGAGGCTACATAGAATTTTGTTTTGTCTCCTTTGGTGTGTGGGTGAGTATGTTTGTAGGAAAGAGAATGAGCTAAATGTTTGATAAGAATGGTTAATTCTGGTAGCCATTAGCATTGTTTAACAAATATTGTCCATTTTCCTCTTTCTAGGTACCCTTGGAAGTTAAGTGGTGCCTTGTGACATTTTGTCCAATGCCAAATAAGTAGTAGTAATATTTAACACTCTGGGTTCAAACCTGTAAGAGAAATGTGCATTTCAGCATATCTCTCCTCGTTGCTTCAGTGAATGAGAAAGATGTGTTCAGATAAAGCTTTTACAGCCTCATTCCTTTCGGGACAATGTTATGCAGATGCTTCCTACCCTCCTCCACTGACCCAAGTTGGACATGTATCATGAGCAAGACAAAGACCTCTTGCTGCCTTGATCTACTGAGATATGTTTTAACTCCTACACATAAATTTCTATTCTGAATAGTACTATATATAATACAAAGCATTTTTTTCTAAATATTTTAATGTCCTCTTAACCTGTGGTTATTTCTAACTATGGGCATGTTATAAAATGGCACTCAAGTATGCCATTCCTGTATATTAATGTACTAGCACAATGCCTGGCATAAGAATAACACTAATTGTATACAGATTGATTGAAATCCAGAGAGAAATCATAATAGACACTTCGGCAAAATTCTGAAAAAATCCTACCTCTAACCTCTAAGACCCTCATTTCATGCAGTTTTCTTTGACTTCTTCAGAGAATTTTGCATTTTTTGTTCAACAAGAGAGTGAGAAAACATTTTTTCCCAATTATTCTACTAACCATGAAGCAGTATATATTAACTTGGTCTAGTCACGATGTGTCACACCAGAACTTACTGCATTGACCCAAATAACATGTTTTGCAGCCCGCAGGGCAAGCCTATAGAACAGAACCAAATTTACATATCTTTTCTTACATTGATATTTCTGTTATCTTATGCCACAGTGATTCTTGCAACTATTCTCCTTTCCTTTTCTCATTTTAATCTACTTTCTTTTTTACTTCTACTACTTTCTTACTGAAGTTTTGTAATGTCTCATTGCTTTTAATTAAAATGCTCCCAGCTTCCTTGCTTCAATTAATTCACTAGTATATTTATGTTATCCTAGGTGTTGGTGTCAAGTTATCAAAACATTTAAACATATAGTTGTCACAAACAATACAAATATTTCTCATTGAGGGTCGGAGGCACAATCACAACAAATGGTGAGTGTGACTGAAATAATGCTACCACTAATCTGGAGTCAGGAAAACTTCAGAAAGATAGTCTAATTATGTGTGTCCGGGTTTCCGATGATTTTCATACATCGTGAAATGAACCAGGATGATCCAACCAACAAGACGTATTACCATATATTTTACATATGAGTCAGTTAAGGCTAAAATTGTCAGGAATTTTTTAGTTACAAATGACGAAAACTCAACTCAAAATGGCTTTAGCTGAAAAGATTATTTTTTCACTCATATCACTGAAAAAATTCAAGTGTCCAAAAGACTGTTGACAGGAGTCAGTCTCTGTCTCTTGCTGTGTTTTACTGTGTGTTGGCTACATTTTCAGGTAAACTCTTAAGTATGGGGCAAAAAAGAGCTCCCAGCAACTTTAAACTGACATTCTAATAACTCAGCAGACACCACAGTAAGACTGAATTCCAGCCACTGCCAGGTGCGGCCCTCAGGGGTCCGGCTAGGCTCATGTTCATGCTCCCAGAAGCAGGCACGGAGACCAGAGTGATTGAGAGAACACCATTAGCTGAGCTTTATTCATGGACCCCCTCTGGGCATGGTTTGGACTCATCCTGGCACATTGCCAAAGGAAAACGGGGGTCCAAAAAGCAAAAACATGAAGCGAGAGGTTCTGGAAAGGTAAAAACAATTCCTACTTCAGAGATTTAGAGAATGTAAATAACCACCCCAAATTCACAGCATTCTTTAATGGTAGAGCAAAGATAAACATGGCCTCTGAAGCAAGCACCTTCCCCTTGGGAGTGAAATGATAAAATTACTTGGCATTTCTTTTATGAAGTCCTCATTATGATTATTGTTTTCGTATAGCTTTTAACTGTTCTGTTTTGGCACAAACTGATATATATATAGCTGTAGATATAGATTTTTCTTAGCACAAACTTTTAAAAAAAGTGCATTCGATGTAATGTAATGAATTCAGCTTGTTGCTATGGTGATAATTGAATATAAATATAATTTAAAAGAATACCTACCTAAATCACTGGTGGGTACTGATGGTGCCAAAATAAAAAGCATGAATGAATAGCTGGCTATAAGTTGGTAATGAAACAGAGAGATTTTGATTAGTTTAGGATAAAAGATAGTAACTTCTCACAGGAAAGAGAAGTCTCAGACTACTTTTTAAGTAAGTATACTTTCCTGGCTCCAATATCAAGGAAGTTGCAGGGAGCTGGGGGCAGTGGGCCAAAGAGAAGAGCTCGCTTGTTTCGCACTAATTAAGAAAACAATGATCAATTGTTAAATTCTTCACTGTATTCAGAGCAAAAACACTGCTTAAAACATCAAAAAACTGAAAACATTCTCATCTCTTAGGAAAGATTGGGCTGCAAGTTAAAAATCCAAGTTCAGTTAAAAGGATCTGCTCTACTAAAGTCAAAGCTAAAACTCAAGTTAGAGCAACGAGTAATATTTAACAGTTCAGGATATATAAACAGGGAATCTAAATCTGAAAGCATTTTCCTTAAAATTGCTCTCGGATTAACAGACAGGATCTCTAACCAATTTTTAATTTTTATACTTTTTTAAAGAAAATTTCATTTTTCTTTTTTTAAAGTTACTAAAAAGCAAGTGCAACTATATTCTATTATCTATGGCTATGAAAACTGGATGTATGGAACTGACTCACCTGGAGCCATATATTCTAACCATCAGTGAAATAGCTGGAAGGTAATCAACACCACAGTGGAAGCTCACCATGCAGTGGACACAGACACCAGAGAAACAATGACCCTCCTGTTGGCATTGTCAGTTACACACACAGATTTATTGTCAGTCAAAAGGATTAATAAGTGAAGTTTGTATTCAAGATAGTATTAGGTACTGCAGCAGGAGATACAAAATAAATAAATAAAAGCCAGTATGTCTGCCTTTTTATGAGTTTCTGACCTCATAGACAAAATAAACTACACATAAAAAGAACGTCCAAAGCAAATTCTGGGTACCAAAAAAAAGAAAGAAAAGTGTCACCCTACTGAAGTCACATATTGTCAGTCAAAACCTCAGTGGGAAACCTGACTTTTTTTTTTCATTTTTCTTTTGTCTTGTTTTGTTTTTAATAGAAACATAGGATAGGTATTATTTACGTAGAAGAGGAAAGGGAGACTTTCTCTTTGTACTGCACCCTCCTTCCTTCTTTGTTTGTACTATTTAGCTCCCCTGAACTCAGTCTTGTAGCTTATCTAACTTTACTGTACAATGCAAAAGAAATAAAAAGATTCTATCTGAATGGTGGATTTTTTAATCTTTTTTCCCCAAGCTAAAGTACAATGGTTTGGGAATCAAGACACACAACCCTTACTACATAATCTCAAGATACAGACTTGTCATGTCTTGGCTTCCTCAAGTTTAAATTTAAAAAATGTAAAAAATTAACTTGAAAGCTTTTTTTTTTTTCAGTTTGAATTCATTCATCTATTTATTCAGTGACTACCAGGGAAGGGCTGAGAGCAATGTTCCACGTGTTCCAGGTTTTGGGGATACAAAGTGAGAGTTTTCGTGGCCATGTTTATGTTATCTATATTCTTGTGTGAGGACAGACAATAAAATAAATAAACAAATACGTTTAATGCTATCATGAGAACAAATGCCATAGTGAGTACTTAGATTGGAGGGCTACCTCATCTAGGGTATTCAGAGAAGACCTTTCTGAGGCAGTAAGATTTGAGTCAAAACCTGAATAGAAAAAAAGGAACCAGCTGTGCCTTAGATTATTATCTGAGCAACCTCATGTTTCTTCTGTAAACACTCAAATTTATTTCCCAAGCTCCTGCCCCTTTCATTCAGATGAAGTCACTCAACTTACCACTGAGAACAGATAGATTTTATCTTTGCAGTTATTGCATTATTATTCTTCACACACAGGGTTATGATTGCAACTTATTGTCTATTGGACAGACTTCATACTGCAAAGGGAACAATAAAATTATGACTTGATGACAGATCTACTTTACTGCCAAGGTATGTTGTAGCTTTCCATTAATTTCATTGTTTCTCTTCTTTCTGTGTGTCATTTTGCAAGAAGCAAACAAAACTGATGTTTTCAATGACAAGCAGAGAATGAAAGGACACCAATTCAAAAACAAAAATAAATAAAACTGCTTCTCAAAGATCCTTCAGACCCTGGCAGTATAAATTGCAAAAAATGTTTAGGGACTTGCCAGTCATTATCAATTGAAGGATGTGGAATATTAATGATTTCTTTTGTTTGGGGAATCTTCTAAAATCTGTCCCACTGGTCATTTTTCTTATAACATATGACCTAAGAACAGGAAAAATGTATCCATAAACACACATCTCTGAATAAATAAATGAGAAAGCTGGGCATAAAAGAAAACAAGTACCTTTTTTTGTTGTTTACAATATCTGCATAGAATGCTTGAAGGACATGGGATGAAACAATTACATTGTGGTGGTTATTAAATAGCTTTAATATGACAGAATTTTGGTTCCTACAGAGTATGCCTTGTACCTTGTAATGAGCAATCCCGGTATGCTCTTGGGATGTCCTAACCCAGAAGGAAAACAGAAGAGCTCAACCTCAGTAAAAAAAGAATAATTAAGAGAAGAAAAACAGGAATGGGAGAATCACACACTGGAAAAAGATGAAAGAAAAGACACATTTGAAAAATTATTTTTTAAGCATCTAAAAGTGCAATGAAAACATGAGAACCAAGGGTGAGTGATGTCTGAAGTCTGCACAGTGACAGTGGGACCCGAGAACACTAAACATACATATACATGTGAGTGAACCTCTTATTCTTAAATACTATGTGTCACTTTATATGCTAAGAATATCCAAATGCATACTTACTTCACCCTTACATCCCTCTGAAATATGAATTACAACTGTGTCTCAGAAAATTCAGGTGACTGTCTCACCTACTCACAGGTGGAAGGGGTAAAGGCAAGATGTGAGAGGGTGCTCTCTCCCCTGAGTTCACGCTCTTCCTGTATACCTTGCTGTCTTCCAGGTAAAGGTTCTTGGTGTCTAGGAGACCTAAGGCTATCTGACCCTGTTGCCACTTTGAGCTTCAATTAACTAAGCTCCAAGCTGTGCCAGGTTCAGTTGCCTCCAGGCAAAGTGATTAATTTCAGTGTACCAGCAGCAACCAACCATCCTAAGGCTTGTATCCAGCAGATTCACCTAGAGGTCCACCAACAAAACCTTTGGGATACCTTCAAAGAGGTGGTAGCAGGGTGATGGGGGTGGGAGGGTAACTTAGCTAATGTAATATATTATCTGAGCAAATTATTCAGTGAGAAACAGAGCAGGGCTTGGAGTTAGATATGATCTGATTGAGGAAATTATTTTGAAAGACATATTTATGCTGATCATGTAAGTGGTTAAATATGGTTTTAAAATATATATGTATATATATTAAAGGATGACATGAGTTTCAGTTCTCTTCAATCCTTAAACCCTTTCTGCATAAGAATAAGTAATTTAGAGAAAAATAACTTAAATTTAAATTTAAAAAATTCTTTGCAGTAGGAAAGCAAAGGGTGTGGACTTTTCATTTAAATATGCAACAGTCTGGAGATCTGTTTAAATATAGAAGAAACACTCTAATAAATTATTTAGAGCAAGACCGTGTGTGTGTGTGTGTGTGTGTGTGTGTGTGTGTGTGTGTGTGTGAGCACGCACATGTGTGCAGCAGTGGCAAATAGTATTTGTGATTAGGCCTATAAATAAGCACTGAGTCCTCATTTACTTATTGCTTACTTAAAAAGAAACATCTTTTACTTTGAGTACAAAACCCTTTAAATTCAACTCTCATTTTTTAAATTCCACATACATTTGTTTTCATTTACTCTTTTATTTATATTTCATTAAAATATGTCCACATGGATTTATTTGGGAAAAAAATGTAGCAGTATCTATAAATGTCTTACAGATTAGAATGGGTCATTGCTGGTGACACATGAGAAATAATATCTAGAAAAATATGTAAAACAAAACTTGGAGGCATAACAGGAGTGAAAATAAACTATTCACAGCATAGTAGTATTTCCTGGTAATTACATTATAAATAATTAGGCGAAATACCTGGTAGGAGTAATAAAATGGATATAATAAGCTACATGACATCATTCATTTTGAGTTATATAATACTCCATATATTTATATAAGCTTATTATATAACTAAATACAGCAGTGAATTGATTAATCATTCAATTTCCTAGGGAAACTCAACTTTATTTATTTATTTTTCTAATAAAGGAATGGAGACTTTTATTTAAACAGTGCTATAGGTATTAGAGCATTATGTTCTAGGTAGTAGAAAATTAAAATATTATATATACTTTCATCCTATTTGAAAAAATTGAGTTTCTTAACCATAGAGAAACCCAACTGCAAAATGAACCTCTGACAGTTCTGAAGATTAGAACTGGGAAAAATACTAAAGTTTATGGGAATCCTAGCCATAGAATGATGGACCCACACTTATGTCTGCACTGAACTTGCGCACTAGTCAGAGAAGTTTCCCCCTCACAGGGCTACCAACAAACTGTTAATCTGACAAGAAACTATAAATGGTGGTCCAATGTCATGTTAAATAAAAGAAGGGTAACTGAAAACAGCAAAAGATCTTTGTGACACATTCCACTTTAGGTTTACAGCAAAAGCCTGAGTTGCATGTATTTATTCTTACAGAACTGAATGGTCACACTTACCCACAAAACTGATTGGCTATTACCTATGTAAATATCTCCAGTTACAGGAGGAATAACAATTTGTGCTGAATAAAGGTAAAGAATGTCAATTTTAATTTGTATCTCTGCACTGCCTGAGAAAGAGGGTGGATGCAGTTATAAAGCATTGTGCACTGGTACATTATACTTCTTTGAGAAATTCCTGGATGTGTTCTATCCTATAAGAGAAATACATGACCATCAAACTCAGGGAAGAGGCAGATACTTCTCCCTGTATGCTTCTCACTTTGACTCAGATCCTGAGGAGGAGGATGAGAATGTACTATAGGCTTTGGGTATGGAAGATCATCCATTAATCCTTGATTATAAATGCACTTAGAGATAAAATCTTGGAGAATTCAACTATTGGCCTTGGAGAGAATGTAGTCAAATAATTAATTACCACAGATCCTCACACTTAACATATACTAGTTTGCCTTCCTCTCTTTCAACTAGACATTAAATCCTTGAATAAAGAATGCTTCTTTAATTTTGGTGTAATCAGTATTTACTGAATTATTTCAAGACCTACCCTCACTAAAGTATAAGCTCTATGAGGGAAGAAATTTTTTTCTCTTTTGTTTGCTTTTATTCCCGATGCCCAGAACTGATGCATATATTATGTATTTAATAAATATTTTGTGACTCAATAAATGATAAAAGTAGCAACTATACATTGAATACTTACTACTATGTGAGAAAGTAGTCTAAATGTTTTACATAACAGAGTTTTATTCTATCCTAAAGCTATCCAATGAGGTAGGTATGATTCTTACAACCATCTGAAGAAATTATTACTTGGAGAAGATAAATAACTTGTTCAAAGTCACACGTTTGGGAAGTCCCAGAGCCGAATTTTAAACCTAGGTCTGTTTGACTACGAACCCTGTGATCTTAAGCAATACAGTACTGTCGCGAGTACTCCATGTGCTTAATAAAAGTTATCACCCCCAATATGCACCCATGCTAAGTGCTGTGCATAATGGATGCACAACAGCCCTTACTTTTACCAATTAGGGCACATTTAACTGCAAGTAACATAGGGCCCAAATAATAATGGCTAACATCATGAAGATAGAAGTTTTGTGTAAGCACTCAAAAATATATTCAAAATACCTGCAAGTCTTTCTTTACACTCTGTCATTATCAGTGTGTTAGCATAGTATCATTGCTGTTGTCTATAAACTTGGCACTGAATGGTTAGAATAAGACTGAGAACTCCACACATCATTAAACATATTAAAACCATGTTGAATATAGGAAGAATGGGACAGAATATTTCTCTGATTTTCTTTACATCCAGGTTCAAAAACCTTCCCAGAAACTTGTACTTCCCACTGCATTCCAAAGATCCACATCACATCAAATGACTAAAACTGGAGAACATCAAC
The DNA here is from genome assembly GCA_032199065.1 of Smutsia gigantea. Taxonomy (NCBI): domain Eukaryota; kingdom Metazoa; phylum Chordata; class Mammalia; order Pholidota; family Manidae; genus Smutsia; species Smutsia gigantea. The sequence continues at coordinate 97,869 of JAVSCE010013064.1, read as the reverse complement.
ACCCTAAATCATACACTAGCTAAGGGGATTGGAATCAGTATTCATGTTAAGACCAGCTATGGTTTATCTTCTGCAGTTGGTAGAGGAGATAATTTTCCCTGAGTTTTGTGTTGTTTTTGCGAAAACAATAGGGGATAGAAAAGATGAAAGGCCTTTGGTAGTCCATCATCATTATCCATTTACTTCAAAGTTAAATTGCCAATTTCACTCCCATTATTATTTTAATATAGGTTATGCCATAGTGGTGCTAAGCTCATTCAGGGAGGAGCCACTTTCAATTCCTTTCCAGATAGTACATCTTATGAGAGCTATAGGTTAAAACTATGTTTGTCTTACTACTACATTTTGCTCATTTACTCTTAACATAATTTGTAGAAACTATTAAGAAAGAGGAAGAGTTAAAGTGTAGATCAGTCATCTAGACTGAATGAAATAACAAAATACAACCTGTGGCAAACAGACCCCCTCTAACTTCCATGTGCTAGAGGCTTTTTACACAACACTGCTCTTAATCCACAAGACACCTTAAATGGAAAGTATTACACAAAATTGCTACTTGAGAAACTAGAAAAGTTAGCTAAGTAACGATCATACAGCTGGTCAGTGTGCACCAGTCATTTCACTTTTCTTGCAACTGAATGTAGAGCCCAATCTTTGCTGGCCACCACGACAGCTATACATCTCCTTTCTTTACATACTTTGTAATCACACCTGCTACTGAAATATGACAGACATTGGCTTATCTGTGGTGCAGGTAATGATTCCCAAGTCTCCCAACTTGTGCTAAGGGTGGGGGTGGGGTGGGGTGGAAGGGTGTGGAGTACTAAACATTTTCATCAACACAACAGTGAGGTGACTAAGTGTTGGCTACAAAAAACAATTTTATTTCTACAGCCAGACACCTTGGTGACATCTTTCAAAAACAGTTTCCTATCACAGCAGTTTTTCAGACCATTCAAATGCATTTACTTTTGCCTTAGGCATGTAATCTTTCTGCTAGTTTGCTCTTCACTCACCTTTGCTTTCTCTGAGGGAGACAAGTAAGGATTTTTCAAGAGGCTAGACTCAAGCTAAGCTGAGCAAAATAGTTCCACTTGGGTACATGATGAAGAAATGATTCATCAGGCCTTTTCCTTTAATCAAAAAGATCATATCACACTCACATCCTAATTTTGTAGTCCTTATTAAAAAGTGATTGGGATTTTCTCTGACTTAGGCAGCTTATTTGTTAATTTGCTCCCACAAATCTCTTCAAATGAAAATATAGAGAAGGCAAGGAGGGACAATAAAGCATATATAAACAAGGTGAGATTAATCATTCCCATACAAGAAAGCTTTCTAAAACCTTTCTAATCTGACTTGCTTTATTCAGAATTCCCCTTGGCTCAGAGTGGGAGAAAATGGGTTAACGGACAAAACACACCTTTGCAGCTCATCCAAAGTGCCGCTCTGGTTTTATGTGGTTTGGTTTTTGCAGAGGTCACTTTGGAGAACATATGCTCCCTGATGACTGGAAGTGATGTTTAAAGTGTTATCATGCTCTCCCTGACATAAAGACTGTTGTATTAATGAATACATACGGCTTCAAAATAAAGTACAAATTCTTAAAAAAGACACACACACACACAAGACACAAGTTTCTGGGTGATCTGGCTTCTATTTCATATCCTCTCAAGGTAATCACTATGTGCTTTAACCCTTCCAAACCAATCCCTTGGGAAAGGAGCAAAATGTGAATAGTTCTAAACTTCTGCATGAGCAACTTCCCCATGAGTCCCTGTCACCGGCAAACTCTATTTCACATGAAGCCTCTGCTCAAAGATAATCCCATCCAGAAAATCTTCCTTAATACCCTTCAGTGAGGAGTGAACACATCACATTTTTATTTATATGGCACCCCAATATAGCCATGTCATCTCATATTGTGTTTTTACCCATATGTTTAAATTAGACTCTAATCACCCTGAAAGTAAAAACTATTTATTGTTTTTGTGTGTACTTATGGTCTAAGGCAGAGTCTGGAAAGTTACATGCCCCAAGTTTTGCCCAAATGAATAAAAAAGATGAAACACACTCTTGCATTTCCTTATGTGAGAGAAGCAGTTTGAGCAGGATATATTTAACGCCTATCAATTTCCATTTTGCTTTACTTCTTCCTATAATAGAGTCCCTCTATAATTGGTGGGACCATTATACTAAGTTCAAGCAATAGTATATTGCTTCCAGACGGGCCTCTAAAACTTCTAGCACAATTCTTCTGCCCTCCCTATGTTCACCATCCAGCTGGAGGCAAATGACCCATGAGAAGAGGCAGACCATCAATATGAAAAGATTCCAATTCCCTGAATGAGTCAGTGGAAGGAATCCCTAAGTAACTTAATAAAAGAAGCTTAGTTCCTCAATGACTCAGTGGAAGAGAGCCCCATGATTATTGATTTGGACCATGATGTGATAAAAATAAATGTTCATTGTATTAAGGTTATTGAAACTTGAGAGTTGTTTGCTTCAGAAATTAGGCTAATTAAACAATTTTTGGTAAACTGCAACAAGCTAAGTGAATTTTATATTAGGGAGAAAACTTTTTTTTTTTTTTTGCTCTGCAAGTTTATCTACATGACTTTCCTTGATCATTTATTCTAAGTTTTTATCTCAGGCTCATTTTTTATACCAATGACCTGTGTGTGAAGAATTTGGCATATTTAACAGAACCAGGAAACCTGCTCAGCAGCATAGATCCAGTAATCTTTTTTAATATTCTTTGATGTAACATACTTTCATGTGAGCCAGGGAGGCAAAAAGGAGGATTGTAGATCATTTTTTAATGACAGTGTTTCCACCCTGGAGTAGAGGACTCATTAGATGAATGGGAGAAGACCAAATATAATATTATTGCTTCATACTTATAAAATAGCCACCTGCAGTATTCACAAGAATCACACTGTTTTTCAATAGGTTATTATTCACCATTTTTCTGATTACGTGTTCTTTATGTGGATCTCTTCTGACATGCAGGGAACAGGGCTATAGATAAGTTCACTTTCTAACTCTCAGCAACCTAAAAGTGTAAGTTCCCTTTAGATAACTCTTTTCTCTTCCTTAAAAGTACTCCTGTTCACTGAGTTGTTGTTTATTTGTTTGTTTAAATCTGAAGTCAGTTCCTTCATTTACAAAAAAGACCTGGTTGATTGTTAATAGCTTAACACCTAAATGTAGTTTCTATCCTCATTCTGGAAGAGCAGGGTAGAGCCCTTTCAAAGGGAGATTTTCAATTCCTCATCACCCACTCAACCCCATTTTTCTCATGATGGGTGAGAATCATTTTAGAGAGATGCTACTGTTAGGATAGTGTTGCTCCAACAAACAGCGTAACAGTAACACATACCGGGTTCCTGTTATTAGCTAGCAACATTTCAGCATCTTATGTGAGTTGGAAGGGATTCAGGTGGATCACCCAATTATCCCAGTGCCTGCAAATGCCATCATGGAGGCTTGCTTGCTCAAACTTCACATAGCATTGCTCTATTTCAGACTAGAGCACAAACTTTTTTATAAATAGAATATGTTCAGAATATAGCCACTTACTACCCTTACCATATTGTCCTAGTCGAAGCCACCATTGTTGTGTCCCTCTGTTATCACCATAGTCCCTGACTGGTTTTCTACTTCTATCTCTACATTCGATTTCAACATAGCAATTAGCGTGCATTTGTTAAAAGGTAAGTTAAATCAGTTAATTTCTCTGTGCAAAATTCTCCATGACTATTAGTTTCCTATCGCTGTTATAACAAATTGCCCCAAATGTAACAGCTCAAAACAAGACAAATTTATTCTCTTACAGTTCTGCATATTGGAACTCTGAAATGAGTTCTATGGGGAAAAAAATCAAAGGGTCAACTTCATTCCTAGTTTCCACAAGACAATCAATATCCTTGCCTTTTCCTGGTTTCAGAGGCCACCTGCTCTCCTTAGCTTATGTTCTCTCCCTCCTTCTTGAAAACCATCATCTAACATCTGCTTTCTTAATCAAATCTCCTTTTCCTGACTTCGACCCCTTCTTGCCTCCTTATAATAACCCTTGTGATGACATTAGGCCCATCTGGATAATCACATCTGCAAATTTCCTTTTGTCATATAAGGTAATACATTCACAAATTCCAGGTATTAGAACTTTGGGGGCTATTACTCTGTTGTGATATTTCCCTGTCTTAGTCAGATTAAAAAAGAAATAAAGTCCTTACTGCCCTTTCACGGATTTGAGCCTACAGAAGGTCTGACCAATGTATCCCTATGAATCAATAGGAAGAAGGGGCAAAAGACATGAACAGGCATCCCAGAAAAAAAAAAAAGAACAAAAAATAATCAGTAGGAATGTGAAAAGATGTGAAGTTTCAGTAGCAATCAAGGGCATTCAAATTTAAACTATAAACATATCTCCTCAAGGAAAAATTAAGAATTCTGAAAATATCACTTATTCAAAACAACATAGATTATTAGGTACCCTAATGTTCTAGTGAAATGCAACCTGGTAGAAACACTCTGAAAGAAAAAAAAGAAAAAACTTATTTGTAAAATTGATTGTAAATGTGTCAAAGAACCAGAACTTTCACTCTAACATATGTAATAAAGAAATTCTTGTATCAGTATCCAAGCAGAAATATGGAAAAATATTTGTAGTAGCATTGATTGTAACAGGAAAAAAATTAGCAATTACTCAGATGTTGAAGAAGGTGATAAATATTTATAGAATGAGATATTATATAGCCATAAAATAAACTACAGTAATATTAATCAAATGGATGAACCTGACAATTAAAAAAGAATTAGAAGAGATTACATATAATTATTTTATAATGCTCAAATAAATTAAATAACATAATGTATCTGAATATGTGTATGTTCATATAAACACAAACACATACTTGATGAAACAATGGAAGCATAAAATTTCAAATAGTGCTTGTGTCTGGGAAGAGGCAGGAATGAGGCCAGGGAGGAGTACGCAGGCGAATTCAGCTGTATTGGGATATTTTAATTCTTAAGTGGAGTGCTTGATGCCCAGATCTTAATTTGCATATAATTTTTATATGTAATTATGTGTATTTATATGCACTTATACATAATTATATATATCTTAGATATGTAGTTACATATAATGATGTATATGTGTGTGTAGTAAATGAGTTAAATGTATACAAGTTCATTCCTGTAGCCATGAGAATGGGTTAAAGGGGATATGATTTCTAGATGACAATGGTGGTGACGTCTAGAGTGAAAATGGTGAAAATTGGTGATGAACTTTAGTGTGGTGGTGGTAAAGTTGAGGTGAGTTAATGGATCTGAGAAATATGTCAGACATAATAGTGCTTACGTGTGGAATGAAATTTGATGTTGTGGGAAAACATATGCTAATATGGTCTCCAGATTTTTTTCTTGAGCAGATTTAATGCATGAATCCATTCAACTGAGATTGGGAGTCAGGTAAACTTTTTCCTCCAGAGAGACAGTTTTTGCCCCTATGTAAAGGGGCTCTGCCCACCCCTACAGTCACTCCTAATTTACCTCATCCTGTTTTACTTTCTGTACAATGCTTTTCACTGTTTGAAATCATCTTATTTATTTAGTTGCAAACACGTCTATTGACTTTTCACTTCCTGCCTGAAGGTAAGTTTCCTGATCTGGGGGAAGGAGGGGGGTTATTTGTCTTGTTAAACACTTGTTACACGCACCCGACAGAACGGATTGTCTACAGGAGAGGATCAGTGCACACTTACATGAAATCAAGAAGGGAAACAAGAGGGCTAGTAAGGAAGAAAGACAAAAGGCAGGGGAGAAGAAAGGAAGAAGGGAATGGAAGGAGGAAAAAGGACACGGGTAACAGATCAGAGCAAGTTTCATGGACGATTCAATGTAAAAAAACAGAGAGTAAGTGCTCCACTCCTTTTTAAAAATCCATGTGTGTGTGTCCACCGGCTTCCATAGGCATTATAGGGACCAGGAAGTTGTGTGTGTCCATTGGTTTCCATAGGCATTATAGGGACCAGGAAGTTGTGTGTGTCCATTGGCTTCCATAGGCATTATAGGGACCAGGAAGTTGTGTGTGTCCACCGGCTTCCATAGGCATTATAGGGACCAGGAAGTTGCGTGTGTCCATTGGTTTCCATAGGCATTATAGGGACCAGGAAGTTGTGATCGGACACACCGATATTTTTTAACCTGCAGGTGTAAATGTATAAGCCTTTTTGTTGCACCCCATAATTGGGCCTCAGAGATTTAATGTGTGTCATAACATATGTCAATTAAAATTACACTAAAGCTCTCCATTTTTGTTCCCAGTAGGAAAGGCTTTTCCCATGCACCACACATTCTGAGTGACTAGGTCATGATTAGAGAAATTCTGCATTCATTAATACATGCTTTACAGACACAGCTTCCAGATGTTATAAAGCACCCCCTCTTTGCCCCCGCAGAGCAACAACAAGGTACTGTCCTTTCGAATTCTTTTCTTTTCCTGTGGAATTCACTACAGGGAAATTCACTGTAGGAATGCATTACCGGGAGAGTAATTGCCCTTTTCATTTGTAGCGCCAGGTCATTGGAGAACAATGACGAAACCACTGTGCCCAGTGATCCTGCCATAACTTAGACCTCACATTATAATCTTTTCCATGCACCTCTTAGCACTCTAGGCAGCTACTTATTTCTAAAGACATCAGGTCCTAGAGTGAGGAGAGTCTCCGGTGGTCCTCTCTGTATGAGATTACAACCTTTCTCCCAGGTCAGTGAGGTGTATGATTTCATTAAAATCATTACTTGATTATCCCCTTCATTCCCAACCTGCACACTAAAAATGTAATGACGGCTGAAGTCAACTGGCTGTCAGTTGAGCAACACATTTTTTTCCTTGAAATTATCCAGATAAAGTTTTTATGTATAATTTGGAAGTCAGCAGCACCTCAGTTTCCTCTGTCCAGAGAAAAGGTCTGAAGAAGCCTCCCAGCATCAGCCATTATTTAATGCTAGATCAGAGCAGTATCGTTAAGAATATTCTTGACTTACTATGTGGTGATCTCCTAGCCCTACTATGGCTACACGCTTCACTGGAATTACAACCCATTTAGGAACACTCCTTCTGTTTAGTAGGATCTCTTCCACTTTCAAACTATTTCTAATTTGAACCCAAACCACTCTCAAGGCTAATAATAAGAGCAGGTGTGCTAAACTTCTCAGCCCTGACCCTAGGCCAATGTCCTAGAATTTTATAAGCCCACAAAGCTGAGTGGGCTGCCTGTGACCCAGCCTTTGGTAAATCTTGTAATGACTGTCTTTCCTCAGGGTCCCATTTCATTTGTGGTTTCTCTTTGGAGATTATAAAGAGGAGTTAGTTGGATTCTTCAATGAGAAATATGATTTTGCCAAAACTCAGGTAGTCCTCTCTTGTCTCTACGTTTCTTGCTTAGAAGCAAGTCCTGTGAAAGATTTTAGTGTATCCTTTACAGTGATGAAGAATGCCTTTTGGTTGTTCCAGCTCATGTAAATCCCAGGACCTTCATAAACCGGCTAGCTCTAAAATGTCAGTCAAATTTATCAACCACTCTCTGTTAGCCATATTGGTAACTACAGTCTTTAACTTCCTCTGAGGAGGCAGTGACGACGATCCCATCAATGTCGAGCACCCATGGCACATAATGGGTAGTAAGCCCAAGTCCCACTTCATTAGGTAAGGCAATTTCCTTGGTAAATAAAACATCACTGTGGCAAAATGATAAACATATACAATGTTCTATTCCATAGCAATGTAAACTGTGCCTGACTGAGTTCCAAAATCCACACTGAGAAGAAATTAGTTAGCCTACCAGTGCTCTTTGGTCTGCTGCACTCCCTGTAGATTCCCTAGCATATCAGATGTAGCTAAAATATTTGGAGGAACCACCTAGTCTAATCTTTGATCACCCTGGTTGATCCCATGAACCACCTGCCTTATGTATTAGCTAGGAAGGATCACTAAAGAAGGAGTTAGGGGAATCAAAACTCCTGATTGAAGCATTTTCTTAACCTGAGCAAACCTACTCACCTCCCACAGGCTCTACCTACTCATGCCATCACATTAGGCATTAGGATTCCGACATTCAGACCTTAGCAAAGGCCATTTATTTCTTAAAAATTCTCTTTTATCCTCAGATAGTTAGATTGTCTAAGGGACATGTTCCAAGGAACCGTATCTCATAAATTCAGATTCCATATTTGTTTCCCATAAGCAAAGCTTTATAGACAGAACAGGTACATTCTGTTAAAGCACCACATAGGATGGGATATTCTAACAGGTATGGACCATTAAGTATGCTTGCCAGGAGTTGTCATTAGTCTGTTTATAAGGATATTTGACCAGGTCACCTGCTATATATAATCATTTATTTCCAAAGGAATCAGAAATGTCTTTCATCTTGTGGGAGGCGGTACACCAAAACATTATTTCTCTTTTACACAAACAGCAACCTGGTCACCTAACAAATGGTGCTTAAAATATTAAATTAGCTAGGATTAGTGGGAGCTAGTGTCCAATCACATGCTGACTGAAACTTGCCTGTGTCCATCACCCCTTGTGATCTCCATTACCATCTAGTCTCCATAAAGATATTTGGACTATTGGACTCAAAATTAAATCTTCTGCAGAAAATAAGCTGAGATCATTTCAGAGCCCATGAATGATGAGCTGCATGTGGGTGGCCAACAAAAGCAGGTGAGTGAAATCAAGGCAGACTCAGATTTATCTTCTTTTAAGGAGCCCTGTCTAATATGTCACCAGGAGCTCCATGAGCAGTTCCTCCATTTTGAGAATGTGTGTCTTTAGGGAATGGAGGTGGTTTGTAGGTGTAAATGTTAACGGGTCAGGTTAGAGAAGAGTTCCAGATAAATAGTATTCAGTACAAAACCCAAATAAACCAACCATCTGAAGAATTCTTGTTTTAGACCTAGTGGTTTGAAATGTGTAGACCGGCTATCCAACTATATCTTATTTGATTGTTTAACACATATTATTACTCTGCAAAATACATGGAATTTAGAGATAGCCATAGAGTAATTTAGGAGCATACTTTACTGAGATTAGAGTATTTTATTCTACCTGTAAAATTTCAGACAAAGGTTTCCACATCAGCATCACATTATTACTCACTTTCATCACATTATAAATAGTTGTAAAATTTCTTTTTGGTGTTTTGTCAGGACATAAATTTAGTATTGACTAAAAAAGGGGAAAAAAATCTTAATTATGAAATGACATTTGTATACTTTATAGTGACATAATAAAACAAATAAACACAAATGAAGCCAGTCTTTGAGATCATATCCTAGTTTTAACTTAAGTTTCCCTTTCCATTTGTTGTACTGATTCTCTGGGGAATTAAATAACTTTTTGACAAGTGAATGCCGACATTATTTGGAATTTTTAGTGGCTGAAAAGAACATTCAACTTTTCTTATAAAGGTATATTTAGTTTTCATTGAATTTGTATTCTTCAGAATGTAAGCTCAGTGAGGACTATGTCTGCAACATTCACCTCTTCATCCTCAGAACAGTGCCTTGGCACACAGTAATTGTCTCAAAGAAAATCTGTATGAGTGAATAATGTGAGAGAATTATGTGGGCATGCCATAAGACAATTGTGTATGCTTGTAAGAATTATGCCTAAAATTATGTCAAGGTGTGTTGAATAGATAGAAAATTATATAGTGTTATTTGGCAATATTATTTCTTGTTCTCTATATAAATTACATTAGCAAGTAGGGCGGGATAGTGTCCCAGGTATAGATGGATTTTTTTTTCTCTTTTAATGTTGGATCTGTAGTTGTGCTGTTTTATGCAAACACACTTGGCCTTATGTGCTAACTCACCACTACAGTCAGATGTAAAGACCTACAGCCAGATGGAAACAAATAGATGCCTTCTCTTGAACTTCAGTGAAATGAGCTTGTTGGTCCTGAATAACAGCATTCCCAGAGATGTGACATAGAAAAAATTTCAGAGACCATCTAACTCAATGCCTTTTTTTTCTGACATGTTTGAAAATGCCAAAATCTCTGTAAAAAGGTTTGGGAGAAAAATTAACTGACCTAAAAAAATGGCAAAGTCCTAAGAACTCAGGAATTTTTTTTCATCATCAAAATTTTGCATTAATTTTAATACTAAACAATCTTGAAAAATAATAGCCTTTAAATGAAATTCTGTCTTAAAAGGATGATTTATAAAGCTCAGCATAATTTCAAGTTCCTGGATTCTTTGGCTTAATAATGGCAAGCAAAATAAATATGCTTTCTGATGGTAATACATCCAAATGAATCCAAGGACATTTCTGCTGCCACTTAGAACAAAGTGTCTTATTTGTTTACTTACTTACTTATTTTTACCTTTTTATTTAGGTGTTTCTTCATGAACAGTCTCTAAGAGGGAATTTAAAGGAGAATTTTCCTTGTTCTAGTAAGTTGTATCAGTTGTAAATTTTGATTCTTTGCACTTTTAGCTCATCTCCACTTCCATCTAAGTCCAAGTTGCCAACATCTTTTACTGCCATACTTTTAGTCTTCTAATTGGTTTCCCATTGCTATTAGTCTATCCTACAGTTTTTTTCTAACACTAAAAAGAGTGATTTAGTAAAAACAAACATGCGATGGTGTTACACCCTTCTTTAAAATCCCATGACTTTCTTGTGCATTCTTGAGTACTAATAATGATATTAATAACAACTCCTCCCATGGTATAAGACCCTACTAATTTAATTTCTATTTACCTTTCCAAACCTTGCCCATCGTGCTCTTACCACTCATGTTTTGATCATACGGACCTTCTTTTAGTCGACACTCTCTTTCTTACCTCTGGATTTTTTGCAAATGCTGTTCCCTATTTTGAAAATTGTTCTCTTTGTACACTTGCACATGGATAGCATCTCTTCACCCATGCAGTCTCATTTTATGTCCCCTCAGTTGAGAAGCCCTCACCTCCACCTGAATATGTAAACTGGTCCTACCAATCCCCATACTCTCTAGCTCAGCCCCATGTGTCTTTCCTTCATGATACATATACACACTGTGATCAGTGTAGCTCTTCCTTTCTCAAATACTGATTGTTTATACTCCCCTCCAAACTATACACTCCTTGACGTCAAGACTCATAACTGTTCATATACACTGTTGTATCATAGGTGCTTAATATAGGGCTTAGTTATTATAGGTAGTCAGAAAAAATTTAATGAATGAATAATTAAATGTTCCATCATCATGATGTGGTTGTTTAGAAAAAAAATTAATGGATCATAGACGTTTTTCACTCTTTAGTAAAAGATATTAATGATTTGAAGTTGAAGTTCCCCTTAGGTATTTTAGCTAGGTTTTCATATATAAGGTCTAGAGCTGTGTTTCCCAATGTGGTAGCCATTTAAATTTACATGTAGGTATTTATATTTAAATTAATTACAATCAAATACAGTTAATAATGCAATACCTAAGTTACACTAGCTACATATCAAGTGCTCAATTGCCATACCACAAATGGCTAATATCTGATGTAATGGACAATATAAAACATTTGCCAACAAAGAATGATCCATTGTAAAGCTCTGTTTAGAGAACTGACTTCAAAATAGTGGTTTACTATATTGATTTAAAGTGATAAAATTACCAAGGATCTTAGGCACTGGAGTGTAAGAAGATCCCTTTGAGAATATCAACCCAGAAATTCAATACTTAATTTAGAAAATTCAAAAATACTTTTTGAGTTCTTATTCTATAGCAGGCATTATAATAGATGCTGAGTACAAAAGGTGAAAAAAATTATGGCTCCTACTCTCATGAACCTTACAATCTAGAGAAGTAAGTGACAAGGATGGAGGGGAGATACATCATCTACTGAGGTTTGGTGGTTTGAAATGGCTTCTTTGAAGAGGGCACGTTCAAACTGTGACCATAATGATAAAAGAGAGGCAGCTCTGACACAAGGAGGAGAAATGTGTTGCAGGAAAAAGAGCACATATTCAAAGAAAAGGAAGAGTTTGTTATATTTCAGGGACCAAAAAGAAGCTAATGTAGCAGGGGTGTAACAGCAACATGGTAGAGAGGCTTGGAAAGAACGTGGAGAAGGAGAAACTACATGCTTATACAGTGACTTCTAGGCTAAGTGTAGGGTTTTCAAAACATTAGTATATTATTCCATACGTACTGGGATGCCATTGTGGAATTTCACATAGAAGAAAAATATAACCTGGTTTATATTTCAAACCTGCCTCTGGCTGGGTGTAGATCATTGACAGGGGATTAGAATGGAAACAGAGACCACGTTAATATATAAGTAGTGCTGAGTGAAGTCTGTAAACTTAATTGCCTTGCAGATACATTTGTCAGCTTTGTTGCAACAGCAAACAACCCCCAAATATTAGTGATTAAGGAAAACAAAGGATTATTTCTTATTCATATGGCATATAGCCTACTCACCTGTTGTGACTGATAAATTCTTACTCTATGCCACGCTATAGGTAAGGTACACTTTGTTTCATGTGTCCTTGCATTTTGCCATCTAAACTTGAAGGGGCAACCCCAAATGGGACATGTTCCTTCTTATAGCACTAGGCAGAAGCAAAAGAGTAATGATAATACACTCTGACTAAAAGCTTCTGTGCAAGTCCACTTAGTTTCTACTGGTGTAAGTAAGTCACATGGCCAAACCCAATACTGATGAGGCAAAGAGGAACCTTACCTACAGGAAGCAGGGACCACAGACTATTGCAAGGAACTGAAGCTCCTCAAGAGAAAATCACTACTCTATATGAAATCCCTGTCTGCCGCCTGCATATTATTTTCTTCTTGAAATATTTATGTCATTTTATACTGCTGCAGATTTAAGTAGGGAGTACTCTTTTGATGAAAAAATAAGAGCTCAGAAAACCCCATCATCTCTGTTTATAAACTTGTATTTAGATGATATGCTTTATAAAATGATTTCAAATTCTCATCCTTAGAGTCGAGGCATATCTCAGTGGTCTTTCTATGTTCTTCTAGTAGGAAAAAATAATAGAAATACTAAGAGTGACTACTATTTATTGGATGACTACTATATGCTAAGCTTACATACATTATCTCAAATCTATATCAAAATCCTGTATGGGAAGTATTATCTCCCTTCCAATAATTGAGTAAACTGGGGTTTATAGAGTTCGAGTTATTTTCCCAAAGTCAAAGGTGGTAAAGGATTGAACTGGATCCAATACTGAGTATAAAAGCCTCTTATCTAAAGGTGCCATTAGCTATTCTTGTTCTCAAACTTGATATGAACATGAACAGATGCTCTGAAGGACCAACAGAATTGTCACAAAAAGTGTGCTCTTTACTTAGAGTTAAAACATGTGCAAAAAGATCTTTTTCATTACTATTCATTTCTTTTGGTATTTTTATTTGAAAGCATAAGTATGCCATTTATATTTAAGATGTCCTCTATTCATTCAATATTGAGTCCTGACAAGTCACAGAAAAGAAATTTTTAGACAATTTAGAATATGGTGAAAAAGAATGATATGATTCTGATACAAAATAATATATCTGAAATTCGTGGAGTGGCATAAAATACTCTGATCTTATTGCAGAGTATGCTCCTAAATTAATCTATCGATATTATCTTAAATACTACAGATTCTAAAGCATAAGTAAGATATGATTAAGGAATAAGATATATTACATAACTAGTGCCTAGATATTTCAAACCCGAAGCTCTAGATGAAACATTTCTGATGGTATGGCAGGCATTTTGCTGAACACTATTGACTTCATCTGGAGCTCTGTCTCTAACCTGACTTTCTGTTACAATTATGTCTACAAACCACTTCCATTCCCTAAAGACACATAAGGGTTGTCAACGTGATGGCACTGCTCTTAGAGTGCCTGCAAAATCCCTGGTGCTATGTTACACAGGTGTCCTTCAGAGCAGGTGAAGCTGAGTCTGCTTTAAGTTCACTGGAATATGTTTTTGTTGGCTGCTCACATGTGGCTCATCATTCAGGTGCTCTGAATGATCTCAGCTTGCTTTCCACAGAAGAACCTAACTTGAGTTGAATAGAAATTTTTCTGTGGCTACTAGTTACGTGGTGATCGTGAGGAACAATAATGGGCACAGGCGTCTGTTGGTCAGCAAGAGAAGTGTTATCTCGTTATAATCTGTTGAACAACCCACTGAGGTGTGATTGTTCTAATTTTTCAGATGAGAATACTGAAACGCAGTTTATGTTTCATGCCCAAAGTCAGTGGGCAATAACTCCCACCACATCTAAGAATTATTGTGTGTTAACAAATGTATAGCTACGAACTTCAGAATTTTGTATATTTCATCCCTTTTATGAAGAAACTAAAAGGACTGTCAGCAGTCTATTACTTCCTTTCCATACTTCACTGCAAACCTAAATACCTTCAACACTGTATCTCTTAAATTTAGTTATCAGCCTGAAAATAAAATGGCTCACCCACACATAAAAGATAGCAGTGATAAATATGAAAAACAGGTAGAGCTGTAAATATAGTCATTTATCTTAGAAGAAAAAAAATGGTATCTTTTGATTTCTACATTCCGAAGCAGACTTTGCATGTTGATAACATCAATTTTAAAGAACTGCATAGAAACTTATTGCCTAGTCAAAAAAAAAAAAGGACAATGACAGATTTATGTCCCTATATTTCAATCAATTTTAGCCAAGTATGAGACAAGGTTCTTTCAGTAAATATGGTTTAAACATGTTTAGAATGAGCTGTGCATTGTCAGCTCTTTTGGGTTGTCAGAAAATCTTATATTTGAATTCTCTCCTTATGCTCTTACTTTCTCATAGCAGCATTTCTAATATTTTCACACCTAAAGTATGAAAGAAAAATTAGAATATACCTTCACTTTAATTACAACTATTAAATTTAGGACAGAAGCCAGTCTTAAGAATTACAGAATCTATTTGGAAGGTACCAATTCACAGTGTTTAGTTACCTCAAAGGGACGGCATGTGGAAGGCCCAAGAAAATGCTTCAGACAGTTTGTGAATTCCTGAAACTTTATAAAAATATGTTTGCATATTTCTCAGTGTGGGTTTATAACTTTCATTAGATTCCAGCATAGCTGGAAAATAACCAGGCATTTGCTTTCAAGCACCTGTGCTAATTTAAAACATCAATTAGCATTTTTAAGATGCTAAATCCAAGATGCAATATCCAAATGTTGGTGTCATAAATGGATATTGCAGAGATAAGGGCTAGAGAAAATGCCTCTACAACAAAGAAATTCATAATTCAAAGGAACTTTGAGAATAATTACCCACTCTATGTAGTCTTAACTTGCATCCCCTTTCCTCCTCCCCAATGGATAGTTATTTACCTTTCCTCTATTTATAGAAAGCTTAAACTGTGTAAATAGTGTGTTGCATTTGGTAGTGATTTGGTTAAAAAGTTAACATAAATAGTGAACACCCTTTGGAGTGACCGGCCAAGAGAGAGCAGCCAAAGGAAATGATTCCTCAAAAGAGAGTTAATGGCTATTTCATGACTGCTCCGATCTTTCTGAAGTGGATAATTTCATCAGACACACAAATTACTGACCAACTTCACCATCTTCTCCTGTCACAAGAAATTAGGTATCCTCCTATGTAACCCCTCACTTTGAAAATGAAGAAATTGGTATTATCACTTTTGAATGACTTAGTCACTCAAACTAAAGCCAGAATTTACATCCATAAATCTTGAATTCCAGGACATCTGGTCCATTGACCTTAATTTCTACACAGCAACTTCCGGCTCTGTAGAACCCTCCAAGGACCTCCCAGTGCACTTAAAATAATTATGTGCTTTAAAACCCTAAACAGCCTAGAGGGCATGCCATAATCTTCTATTTTCTCCTTCTTCATGTTGACTGCTGGCCTCTCTACCTGATTACTGGTACATTCCAGCTGCAGTAGCCTCTTTTTAGTTCCTCAAATATAACAAATTCTTTTTGTTTGACTACATGGCTTCTTTTTCCTGGAATGTGTTTCTCTTCATCTCAATGGTGGCCCCCATTCTGGTCACTGTTTGACAGCCAGCTCTTCAGAGAAGCTATCTCAGACTACCAAACCTCAGTGTATCTTCACAGCTGCCTTTCTTCCTGCCGTTTTTCTCTATTATTTCCTTGTTGTAGTTTATCTCACCATCTTCATCACAATCTTCACACATATTCCAATAAAACAAGTGGAATATCTCTACTTTGCCCATTTATCCACTCTCAAGAAAGGTGCTATGATGAGTGGAGATGCTGGCCAAAGCTAACTTTTCCTGACAATTTACTTAAACTCGTTTTAACTAGGATATAAGCACTTATATATTATTCAGGATAAAGTCTTTATAACTTTATAAGTCTGGAACAGAATGAGAAAGAGAGCAAGCAGTTATGAACTAAAAGCAGGCATAAATGATTCAAGAAAGTGTAGACAAGAAAAAAAGGAAATTTCAAGATGAAAAGTGCAATTGTGAGAATTAAAAATTGAAATAGAATAAAGACTATACAGGATAATGAGAATAATAGTGAAATTATATGCAGTGTCAATTTATCAAGAATGCATTATCAAGAAAACAATATTAAAAATATGGAAATGATTAGATGTCAGTGGAAGATAGATAAAAAAACCACACATGTGGATTAAAAAATGGAGAAAATTTTGTAGAGAAATCTTGAAGATACAGCATCCAAAATTATCCATGAATCTTCAAACTGAAACAGAACACTGAATAAAGAACATGAAATAAATTATTTAACACCCACATGTTTCATGGAAAAATTACAAAAGATCAGTGGCTAAAGTAAAATCTTAACTAGCCTGCAACTAGGCTATTTTTAAACAACAATGTATTTCAGAAGCTACAAGAGTACAGCTTTAAAGTGCTCATAAAATTTATGACAATTTAGAATCTGATACTAGGTGAAATTACCATCCAAAAGTGATAGAACAACGAAGACATTTTCAGATATATAAAGACTAAGGGAGCTCACAACTTACAGACTAAATAAACTGTTAAAGCTAATTCTTCAGCAAATTGAACACTGGAGGAAGAGGAGAGATATCATTAAAAATCACAAATACAGACTGACAGAATATATTGGCAAGTGTAATTAACTGTAAACTAAAATAACTAATATTTTGTGTCCAGAAAGATATTCATATTCAACTTTAAACAAAAAAACATGAAAAATTGTTTGGTTTGTATTTAAAATATGATGATGTCTGGAGGAGAAAAACACTTAACTTTAGACTTTTGAAATAAAAGTATATAATTATGAATGTATATATGTAATATATATAGCACAGTGGCAGATGGATTATATGTTAAAACACGTGTATGTGTGTGTGTGGAGAGAGAGAGAGAGGAGAAAAAGAGAAATAGAGTTAAAAATCACAGTGTCCAAATCAGCAGAGTAACAACAAAAAAAGATTATGGTTCCATTGAAGAAAAATAGAGAAAACAATTAATGAAACTAATACAAAGCAGGACAAGAAATGAAGGAATAAGGTTGATAACTGTTGATAAAAGGAGATGAAAGATGCCAATAAATAATATCAAAAATGAAAAGGGGTATTTAATACAAATAAAATGGAGATTAAAAAACTGAACCAGTACTACAAATTATAATAAATTTTAAAAAATTAAAAAATTGAAAAAGAAAACTCATAACCTTCTGGAAAATTCTATATTATCAATTGATTCATGATGAATTAAGAATTTTAAATATATCCATTAATTATTTGCTAAAACAGTCATGTCCCCTGACACAACATACCAGGTTCAAATAAATTTGCAACAAATTTTGATAAACCATTGAAGAATTCTTAAGAGCAACCCTGGGAGACAGTACAGTGATGCTTCGCAATTCTGTGGGACATGATTTCCTATTGAGAATTTTATACTGGGATACATCATCAAGGATTAAGGAGAAATAAAGACATATTCTAATGAGCAAATATCCAATAGCATGCCTCCCACACAATATTCCTCTTATAATATTTTTCAAGCAAGTGTAGAGAACTGCATAGTGAACATTTGTGTATTTAGCACTCCAATTTATCACCTCTTAAGCTTTTTGCTATATTTGTTTTTGTTTTTTAACTAAAATTACACATTCAGTTGAGCTTCTGCATATAACACTCCCCAGTCTCTTCCCTATCCATCCTTCTTCCCCAGATATCAGAACTAGCCTGAACTTATGATCACTCACATGTGTTTTATATGTATGTAAACATATATACATATGTGTACACACACATGTACATATAACATCCATTATATACAGTATATCCAAAAGTACTAATCTACATATTATTTAATTTGGATTATGGATCCTCTTCAACTTGCTTTTCAATCAAACTTATATTTTTAGATTTTTCCATACTGTTACATGTAAACCTTGCATGCTACTATTTACCGTTGTATAGTACTCCAATCTAAGAATGCACCACAATTTATTTACTTATTTGTCTCTTTGTGGACATGGTGTACATTTCTTTCTTGTGCATGTCTCCTTTTGCATCATAATCATGACATTCTAAAATTTCTAGATAATTCCAAATTACTTTCAAAAGTAAATTTACCTTTTCATATTTCCATCAGGTATGCATGCATCTGTCACTTTGGTGTTTTTGACTTTGCATCAATTTGAAATGATGTGAAATGATGTTGCTGCAGTTTGCATTTCAATGATCACTAGTTTGGGATTTTTTTTTATATATATGTTTATTACTTCAGGGGTTCCTCTGGTGAATTTTCTGTTTGAACCTAGAAAACTTTCTTATTTAGGTACTTGAGATTGTATTTTAGCAAAATGAAATAGTAAACCAAAAAAGGTGAAATGATAAGATGCAGAAAACATAGAGTCCTATATAAGACAGTTATAAAAAGAGAGTCCCAGATAACATCTGTGAGGACATTGCCTAAAAAACTTAAAAATAAATAAATAAAACTTGATAATTATGTTAGTATTTGCCTTTTTCAAAATTATAATGAGACATCTTAGATTTCTGAAGGAAAATAAAAAAATTAGTAATAGGTCCATGGGACATTAAGCATATTCTAAAATATGAAATAATTGTTAACTGAAAAAAAACTTAAAAGCTGCAAGAGAAAAGAAAAGGCTGAAAAGGTTCTGGTGAATGTAACACAGAAGCAAAGGCAAATTGGCCTCATAGCTGCACCGACTTCACCTGAAAAGACTGGCAACCAATATTGTATGGGTTAGTTTATGGGAAGGAAGCCTTAAAACTTGAACAGTAGTTCAGGCCTGTCTCACCTCTGCTACCATCCCTGGTGCTCCACCTGCTCCAGCACAGGTCTCAGGGATAAAATCTTATTCAGGGTGGTCGCCTACCCTACCCTAGGAGCAGGATACAGACCAGGATTGTCTGCAGGGGAGGGCTGATGGAAGCTATTATGGGCCTCATGTTGAGCTTAACATTCACTACTTCCCCAGAAATAAACAAAAGGTGACCAGCTCTGGTTGGTCCTGGAGCCAAAGGTACTCTAGTCCATGGTAACCCTCAGAAGTTTTCTGGCTTCTCAGCACCATCAGTGAGAGAGAAGGGTTACGGTCAGTAAGTTCTCTTTGACACTGCAAACTGGGCATTCTCCTCTAAGAGAATATGAGGCTTTTAGCTCTTCAATATCAGAAAGCATATTGGGCACTGATATCCTGTAAGATCAAACTCTGTCCACCTCTATGAGTAAATTCTGCCTCCAGGTCAGAATAATCAAAACTGGTGATGAGGGGAAATGCTAACTGGGAACCAGTAGGTCTACCATCCACTTGAAGAGTAGTGACTGTCAGACAGTATAAATGGCCTGGAACACCAAGCAATAGGAGAAATTACCCAAGAACTGCAGCAAGTAGGTACCACGTGCCCTGTTCAAAGTGTTTTCAGTAGCCCAATATGGCAAGTAAAAAAGTCAGAGGCTCATGACAAATGGCCACGGACAACCAAGAATTGAACAAATTAGTGTTCCCCATCCATAGCACTGTGCCCAGCATTGCCACCGTCTTAGATACGTTGGCCATCGTGTAGGGTTGTTCCATGATGTACTGGAATTTGCAAGTGCTTTTCTTGGTACACCCGAAGCTGCTGAGTCACAAGATCAATTTGCCATCAAGTAGGAGGGGCAACAATGGACCTACCAAGTGCTCCCCCGAGGCTACCCGCACAGCCCTGCAGCATGTCATGAGATGGCAACCCAAGCTTTTGTAGGGATTTGGGGATTTGGGAAGGCTTTTATTCACCACCTGGCACAGTACCTCCATCCCTTGTACTTACTGGTAAAGAAGGACACATGTGGGACTAGAGATCAGAGCAACAAGCCACCTTTGAGAAGACAAAAATACTAGTGAAGCAGATTAAAGGTCTGGGCATCTCCCAAACAGGGCTAATTTACATGTATATTTGACTCCAGGAGGTATATGTTGGGCAATATTCTAGATACAACAGAAGGAGAGAGAGTGCATCTGGAATTTTGGCCCCAGTTCTGGAAGTGGGCAGAAACACAATACATGCCCGTAGAGTAGTAACTCCTAGCAGTGTACACAGTACACCTCCAGGTAGAGTCTTTCATGAAGGAACAGCATATCATGGTAAGGCCTTCCATTCCTGCCAAGGGTGGGATGACACTATGTTCTATCAACCCACCTCTGCTGTAGCTCAAATTTCCATGTCGACTAGGTGGCATGCCCATTTGCAGCAGAGGAACATCCTGTCCACCAGCCTACTGTCTCTAGAAATGCAGGTGCTACCAGGCTCAAGAGGGTATGCAGACCCTTCAAATTTCACCCCTCCATTCCTATGGTGGCCCCTGAGGCCTGTAGAGAGGGGGCTGGAGGAATTTCCTCTGATGCCTGGTTCAAAAATGGGTCAGTATACATTTAGGGCATAATGTTGAGGACACTTGATTATTATTTGTTTTTACTACCAAATTAGATCTCTTTAAGGGCAAGTCATTTTACCTAGTTTTCATCTTTTATTTATCTCTTTGATAAATACTTTTGTTTCTGACATTAAAGACTGAAAAATAATGGATAAGAATGGGAGAGTGATTTTTAAATAATTTGAACATGTCATCCAATTCACCAAAGACCCTGCTCTTCAGTAAAGTATAAAGTGTGAAAGAGATAGATGGGTCTTAGTGAAAAGATTTTCATACATCTTTTCAAAGATTTCTCACCTACTAATTTCAATAAGGGTAAAATAAATTGCTCAGTTATGAATCCAAAGGTATTAGCATTTGCTCTCTTCTGTGGGTTTCAGAGTAGCTGTCTTAAATAAGGTTGTCTTTCAGAATTTCAGGGTAAATCAAGGAAGTGAATTCACACCTTGTATTGTTACTAGTCATTATTTTTTAACTACATTTTCTTCTACTGAAAAAAAAAACATGTGTACGGTTGCCAGATTTAGCAAATAAAAACTATGCAAATCCAGATAATTTAAATTTCAAATAAAGGCAGAATGGAACACACTTATACTAAATATATAATTGTTGCTATTGTTTTTCTGAATTTAAACTTAGCTTAGTTGATATTTTATCTGGAAAACCTAATTATAAATCACTGAACATTTAAGCATACCTCTTTACACATGTGAGTCTGTGCACATGGTCATTACACACTTTTTTGTAGATATGCCTTTGGTGTCCCAAACACAAACATGTAGATACACATATACACGAATACATAAAAACTAAAAGAAATAAATCTGTTGGGATTTGAGGGAGTCCAAGGACTAAATGATTTGGAGATAAATAAACAATTGAGATGAATACAATGTCATAGTAACTGACAGAACTGACTGGACCAGGTGTCTCAGCTGGACAACAAAAATGGCATTTCTAGTAGTGGACTTCAAACTTACAAAAAAATATTACAAGCAGCCTTGAGCAATCACAGGCTTTTCTACATGGAAATCTAGAGGCTTATGTCTTAAAAATGTGTGATTTTTGTCCAGTACTAAATCCACGAGGCTAAAATTATGTTGTTACTGTTTTGGGTGGTGGAAGGAACCTGACTCAGGAAACAGATAAGAAATGGCACAGTTTAGTCCCAATTCCTTTCAACTCACCAATCAGGAGATTCCCAGGGGCTTAGAGTATTGAGGGTAAATCAAAGTTTGGGAGAACTAGCAGAGTAGGGAGGAAGAATCTTCTTCAATATATCTATATATATATATTTTTTTTTTCCCACAGAACTCCTGTTTACTGCAATGCATTTATCTATAAAATGAGTTCTCTAGGCTACACATTTCCTATATTCCTTTCTAGAGCTAAGATTTGATGACCAGAGCACTTTGCCAAGTAAACCCTATCAGCATCAATGTCAACTTGTCATATGTTTCAACAGGATGAAAAACATTAAAATGAAAGCCTATTTGTATATGTGAACTGTAGTTGAAAGATGTATCTATAAAAATATATGAGGTATAAAAATAATGTTAGATCCTTAAGGAATATTTGCTAGTATTGATTCATTTTTCATATTTGTATCCCTTACTGGAAATAAGAAAACCAACAAATTTTTGCTTAATGAAAAAAGAAATAAGACAGAAGAAAGCTTTTGGGTTTTGGCTGTCATAAGATATTTGTTTGAAAGAAAGATCCTAGGGTAAATGCATCAAACTTTGAAATACATAACAGTACAGGGCTCAATGGCTAAAACAATCACAACATTCCAACATAATGTTTCTAAAGATTCCCCTATAAACCATCACAGTTTGGGTTATGTCTCTGTTTATACATGAATTAGTATAACTGGTAAGATGATGCAATGGGAAGAAGGCAAATGGAATAAAAATGGGACACCTACCAATTTACCCTAAGGAGGTATTATTTCTCATCTTTTCATTGCTCCCATTTTGGCAATTGAAAAGTCATTGTGCATTTTTCAAGTTAGCTATAAAAGACCAAGGTAACAATAAACAACTATATTGATTTCTGAGTTTTGAGATTAAAATCAAGGTTTTTAATATTTTTCTTCCTTTTTTGAATTGCTTAGGAGGCTATAAGTGATGTGTAATATTTACCAGGCTTAAATCCACCTGGCAAAAATAGTTTTGTTATTTTTTGGGTGGTATTAACACAGATATGGAAAAATATTACTCATAGTCCATGTGAAATCATAAATTAAGTATGCCATATTAATTGTGACATAATATGTGAGTAACTGAAGAAAATTCTTACCAACAAAATTTAGAATATATAAATACATATGTAGTCACACATATCAATCAACCTTTCAATGTTCAAAAGATACTAAGTGTTGTGAAGTGAATAATTATAAAATCCAACAATTCGTGCAAATAAAAGCTTATGTTTGATTGAAGAGGCAAATCTTGGACACATATTTGATCAAAATTGTTCTTTTCTCCCTGAAATGACATGAAAGGAAACCTTTTTTCCCTTTTTGCTCAACTGAAGGTTCTACTCTTTTTATCTCCTCAGCTTATGCACTTGTTCTCTCCCCCTTTTTCCATTTCTTTGTTAAAATCCTATAACTTAACTCCCTCTTGCAAAGTCCCTTTGACTAAAAGACTCTTTCTTAGAAAGTTTTTTTCATGGAGTTTTATCTGATCAACTTGGAGACAAGAACACTGCTGTCCTCCTGTTCAGGAGACCTTCCGAGTCATTTGCGTTACCCAAGCAAATTACAGCAGGTTTTAGTTCTATTTAGACACAATGAAGAGAAAATGAGAATATTATTAATTTCTACAAAAGCTGCATTTGTTTCTCTAAAGTTTAAAAGTTAGAAGTTTTACATTTCTATAAAAATTATATTTTGAACCAATTTTGTGCAAATTATTTAAAATATCATTTTTTAATCACTAGAGGTGAGGAGGGAAGAAAGAAAAGTCAATTGATTATCTAATTTTCAGTACAACTGTTATATTTTAAATTCTAAGTTGAAGTACTGTCAGTTTTAGCATATTGCCATCTGATATTTCTCTTATATATACAATTTGGACAATACATTTTGGACAATAGTTTTTGCTTTGTATACTTTATTCGTGTTGACAATTAACTAAAGACAAAGGACTTTTGGGTAAGGGAGGAACCTCTTTTACTGGCTGAATCTCCTGAGAAAAGTAGGCCATTACAGAGGGAATTATAGTAACGAAAGTAAAGTCCCAAAGCAGAGGCAGAAGTTTGAAAGACGTGACAGCAGTGGGAGGAGTGCCCTAGGGGCAAGGATTGTATAGAGCTTTCTCCTCAGAAGAAAGGGCATGTGGAAGATACCTTCCCAGCCCAGCAGGTTGGGAACTCTTGGGAGCCCCAGACACTCCACCGCCCTTACTGGCAACTCAGCCTCAAGCTGCCTTCCTGTGTTCACTGCCTGCAAGCCAACCCACTGAGCCCAGAAGCAGTGTCAGACTTTACTGCCTGGCAGGTATAGGGAGACTCTCCCAGCTTTCTTGCCCCATTTCAGCCCAACCAGCAAGGTATCTGCAGAGGCCAGCCCTGAGAGCTCCTTCCTCCTTGTGGGTATCCAAGTCCACTGTTATGTATCCCATGCTGCCCCAGAGCAGAAAAATGGCCCCACCTACCCTAATAACTCTGTAGCCACACCATCACTGCAGGGCAGGCAAAAAATGGCCCTGCCCACAGCTTTCCCAGCAGAGGCCTCTATTTGAATCACAAAGGTGGTGGGTAAAGCAGACTGCCTGCCACTGAAGACTCAGACCATGACAAGCAAACAGATGAAAAGGTGGCCCCACCCACTGCACACCAAAGC
Organism: Smutsia gigantea; assembly: GCA_032199065.1. Lineage (NCBI taxonomy): Eukaryota > Metazoa > Chordata > Mammalia > Pholidota > Manidae > Smutsia > Smutsia gigantea. The sequence goes on along the minus strand of JAVSCE010013064.1, from coordinate 73,080 downwards.
TGGGGCCCCACAAAGTAGAACCAGGCACTGGACAGTAAAGAATCTTCACATCTGGACACCATAGGATGCCTCCTTCATAAAGCTATAAAACTATAGGCCAGAAAACAGCAGATCCATCTAATACAAAGGAAGAAACACAGAAACACAGACAAAATGAGGAGGCAGAGGAATATGGTCCTAACAAAACTATAAGACAAGTTACCAGAAAGAGGGCTAAATGAAACAGAGATCACCAATCTTCCTGAAAAAGATTTAAAAGTAAAAATCATAAACATGTTCAGTGTTTTAAAGAAAAATATTCAAGATCCCAAGGGAGACTTTAACAAAGAGATAGAAGAGCAGAAAAAGAGCCACTCAGAGCTGAAGAATACAGTAACTGAAATAAAACAACAATGGAGGAATTTAAGAGTAATTACTGTAAGTAGAGGAGACAGTGAATGACATGGAAATTAGAGGACAGTAACATAATGGAGCTGAGGTACAGCGAGAAAATGATCCCTAGGAATGAGAGAATGATAAGAACTGTGAGACCAATCAAAATGAAACAATATTTGCATAATAGGGGTACCAGAAGGAGAAGAGACAGACAAAGAGATAGAAGTTATCTTTGAGGAAATAATTTTTGAAAACTTCCCCACTCTGGGAAGGAAATACACACTTGGGTCATAGAAATGCAGAGAGCCCCTAACAAAAGGAACTTCTGGCCCCATAAACTGCTGCCAGGTAAAGCAGCACTGAAGCCCCTCACAGTGATAAGCAGCCTGCCATTCATTCCCCCTGTCTGGCTCTGCAAACGGACCGGCTGACCTGCCATAGCTACAGAGAAGTTGGAGAGCAGCCCCGCCCACAGCAACCACACAGAATCTCCTCCTGGCGCGCAGCTAACTGGGATGGGCTGCTGAAGCCAAAGCAAGGACTGGAAGGCATTAAGGGGAGCCATGCTTGCAGCAGAACGCACCTGGCATGACTGAAACCCCCCACAGAGCTCTAGGCTAGCCAGAGGGTGGCCCTGCCCAGGGCAGCTAAGGGGATTATCCCAGAAACTGCTCCTGGTGTGTGAGTAACCAGCACAGGCTTCAGAGAAGGGCAAGGTGAAAAACAAGCAGGAAGGGATTTTGTTCTCCCAGCTGACACACGCACCACCTGCCTGCGATGACTTCTATTGCCATGAACAGACAGAAGAATCTGGTCCAGTCAAAAGTCACTCAGACAAGTCCAGAGAAAGGGCCTGGTGGGATATATTTAACCAATCTTCCTGAAAAAGAATTCCACATAAAAGTCATAACCATGCTGATGGACCTACAGAGAAATATGCAAGAGCTAAGGGATGAAGTCAGGAGGGAGATTACAGAAATAAAACAATCAGGAGATGGGCTTAATAGAAGAATGGATGAGGTGCAAGAGACTGTCAATGGAATAGAAATCAGAGAACAAGAGTACAGAGAAGCTGAGGCAGAGAGAAATAAAAGGATCTCTGGGAATGAAAGAATATTAAAAGAACTGTGTGACCAATCCAAATGGAACAATATTTGCATTATAGGGGTACCAGAAGAAGAAGAGAGAGAAAAAGGGATAGAAAGTGTCTTTGAAGAAATAATTGCTGGAAATTTCTCCAAGCTGGGCAAGAAAATAGTTTCTCAAACCATGGAAGTGCACAGATCTCCCAACACAAGGGACACAAGGAGGACAACACCAAGACATATGATAATTAAAATGGCAAAGATCAAAGACAAGGACAAAGTATTAAAGGCAGCCAGAGAGAAAAAAAGATCACCTACAAAGGAAAACACATCAGGCTATCATCAGACTTCTCAACAGAAACCTTACAGGCCAGAAGAGAGTTGCATGATATATTTAACGCAATGAAACAGAAGGGCCTTGAACCAAGAATCCTGTATCCAGCATGATTATAATTTAAATTTGAGGGAGGGATTAAACAATTCCAAGGCAAGTGAAAGTTGAGGGAATTGGCCTCCCACAAACCACCTCTACAGGATATCTTAAAGGGATTGCTCTAGAGGGAAGCACTCCTAAGGCTAAAAAGATGCACCAGAGAAAATAAAATCATAGCAAAGAAAGCAGACCATCCAAATTAAAACTAAAGGCAAAAAAATAAATCAACTATCCACAAAAACAGTCAAAGGAAATGTAAAAGAGTACAGAATAAAACACCAAGCATATAAAGAAAGGAGGAGGAAGAATAAGAAGGGAGAGAAATAAAGAATCATCAGACTGTGTTTATAATAGCTTGACAAGAGAGTTAGGTTAGACTGCTAAATAGTAAAGAAGCTACCCATGAACCTTTGGTAATCACGAATCTAAAGCCAGCAATGGCAATAAGTACATATCTATCAATAATCACCCTAAATGTAAATGGACTGAATGCACCAATCAAAAGACACAGAGTAACAGAATGAATAAAAAAGCAAGACCCATCTTTATGCTGCATGCAAGAGACGCACATCAAACCCAAAGATATACACAGACTAGAAAAGAAGGGATGGAAAAAGATATTTCATGCACACAACAAAGAGAAAAAAGCAGGTGTTGCAGTACTTAGACAAAATAGACTTCAAAACAAAGAAAGTAGCAAGAGATAAAGAAGGACATTACATAATGATAAAGGGGTCAATCCAACAAGAGGATATAACCATTATAAATATATATGCACCCAATACGAGAGCGCCGGCATATGTGAAACAAATACTAACAGAATTAAAGGAGGAAATAGAATGCAATGCATTCATTTTAGGAGACTTCAACACACCACTCACTCCAAAGGACAGATCAAACAGACATAAAGTAAAGACACGGAGGCACTGAACAATACACTAGAACAGATGGACCTAACAGACATCTATATAACTTTACACCCAAAGGGAGCAGGATACACATTCTCCTCAAATGCACGTGGATCATTTTCCAGAATAGACCACATACTAGGCCAGAAAAAGAACCTCAGTAAATTCAAAAATATTGAAATTCTACCAACCAACTTCTCAGTTCACAAAGGTATAAAACTAGTAATAAACTATACAAAGAAAACAAAAAGTCTCACAAACACATGGAGGCTTACCAACATGCAACTAAATAATCAATGGATCAATGACCAAATAAAAACAGATCAAGCAACATATGGAGACAAATGAAAACAACAGCACAAAGCCTAACTTCGGTGGGACACAGAAAAGGCAGTTCGAAGAGGAAAGTATATTGTAATCCAGCCCTATTTAAAGAAGGAAGAACAATCCTAAATTTATGGTCTAAAGTGACAATTATTGAAATTGGAAAAAAAGAACAAATGAGGCCAAAAGTCAGCAGAAGGAGGGACATAAAAAAGATCAGGGAAGAAATAAATAAAATAGAGAATAATAAAACAATAGAAACATCAGTGAAACCAAAGTTGGTTCTTTGAAAAAATAAACAAAATAGATGAAACCCTAGCCAGACTTATTAAGTGAAAAAGAGAATCTATACACATAAACAGAATCAGAAATGACAAAGGAAATATCATGATGGACCCCACAGAAATACAAAGAATTATTAGAGGATACTATGAAAATCTATATGCTAATAAGAAGCTGGAAAACAGAAGAAATGGGCAACCTCTTAGAAAAATACAACCTTTCAAGATAGACGAAGGAAGAAACAGAAAGTCTAAACAGACCAATTACCAGCAACGAAATAGAATCAGTAATCAAAAAAAAAACCCAATAAAAGAAACACCGGGCAAGATTCACTGCGGAATTTTATCAGACATATAGAGAAGATATAATACCTATTCTCCTTAAAGTTTTCAAAAAAATAGAAGAGGAGGGAATACTTCCAAATTCATTCTATGAACCTTGTTCATTATAATACCAAAACCAGGCAAAGAACTCACCAAAAAAAAAAAATTTCAGACCAATATCCCTGATGAACATAGATGCAAAAATACTCAACAAAATATTAGCAAACCGAATTCAAAAATACATCAAGAGGATCATATACCATGATCAAGTGGGATTCATCTCAGGGATGCAAAGATGACACAATATTAAAAAATCCATCCACATCAACCACAACATCAACAAAAAGAACAAAAAACACATGATCATCTCCATAGATGCTGAAAAAGCATTTGACAAAATTCAGCATCCATTCATGATTAAAACTCTTAACAAAATGGGTATAGAGGGCAAGTACCTCAACATAATAACAGCCAAAAATGACAAACCCACAGCCAACATCATACTTAACAGTGAGAAGGTGAAAGCTTTTCATCTAAGATTGGGGACAAGACAGGCATACCCACTCTCCTCACTGTTATTCTATGTAGTACTGGAGGTCCTAGCCGCAGCAATCAGACAAAACAAAGAAATACAAGACATCCAGTTTGGTAAAGAAGTCATACTGTCACTATTTGCAGATGACATGATATTGTACATAAAAACCCTAAAGACTCCATTCTAGAACTACTAGAACTAATATCTGAATTCAGCACAGTTGCAGGATACAAAATTAATACACAGAAATCTGTTGCTTTCCTATACACTAATAATGAGCTAACAGAAAGAGAAATCAGGAAAACAATTCCATTCACAATTGCATCCAAAAGAATAAAATACCTAGGAATAAACCTAACCAAGGAAGTGAAAGACCAATACCCTGAAAACTACAAGACACTCCTAAGTGAAATTAAAGAGGACACTAACAAATGGAAATTCATCCCATGCTCTTGGATAGGAAGAATAAATATTGTCAAAATAGCTATAGTACCTAAAGCAATCAACAGATTCAATGCAATCCCTATCAAAATAACAACAGCATTCATCGAAGTGGAACAAATAGTTCTAAAATTCATATGGAACTACAAAAGACCCTGAAAAGCCTAAGCAAACCTGAGAAGGAAAAAAAAGCAGGGGGGATCTCGCTACCCAACTTCAAGCTCTACTACAAAGCCACAGTAATCAAGACAATTTGGTACTGGCACCAGAACATACCCACAGACCAATGGAAAATAATAGTGAGTCCAGATATTAACCCAAATATACACTGTCAATTAGTATATGATATTGGAGCCATGGATATAAAATGGGGAAATGACAGACAGCCTCTTCAACAGCTGGTGTTGGAAAAACTGGACAGCTATATGTAAGAGAATGAAACTGGATCATTGTCAAACCCCATACATAAAAGTAAACTCAAAATTGATCAAACATCTGAATGTAAGTCATGAAACCATAAAACTCTTAGAAAAAAATATAGGCAAAATTCTCTTGGACATAAACATGAGCAACTTCTTCATGAACATATCTTCCCAGGGAAGGGAAACAAAAGCAAAAATGGTAAAGTGGGACTATATGAAGCTGAAAAGCTTCTGTACAGCAAAGGACATCATAAATAGAACAAAAAGACATTCTAGTGTATGGGAGAATATATTCATAAATGACATATCCAATAAGGGGCTGACATTCAAAATATATAAAGAGCTCACACAGCTCAAAAAACAAAAAGTAAATAAGCCAATTAAAAAATGGGCAGAAGGACTTCCGGGAAGATGGCGGCGTGAGCAGGGTGGGAGAAATCTCCCAACACTATATTTATCTACGAAAACACAGCAAATACAACTATTCCTAAAAGAGAGACCAGAATACACAGGAAAGTGCACAGCGTGCAGGTACACCCGAGAGGAATCGGCATCCCAAGAGGCGGTCTTCAAGAGCCCAGCTGACATACGTGGCAACTACCAGTGACCAATTCTATAGCCATGAAAAGACAGAGGAATATGGTTCATACCAAAATCAACCAGACAACACCAGAGAGGGAGCCTGAACGGATGGAAATGCACAGTCCTCCTGAAAAAGAACTCAGAATAAAAGTCATAACCATGCTGATGGACCTACAGAGAAATGTGCAAGAGCTGAGGGAGGAAGTGAGGGAAGTGGGGAAAGACAATGCAGAAATCAGACAAGTGATCAACGGGCTTAACAGCAGACTGGATGAGATGCAAGAGACTGTTAATGGAATAGAAATCATAGAAGAGGAATATAGAGAAGCTGAGGCAGAGAGAGATAAAAGCATCTCTAGGAAGGAAAGAATATTAAGAGAACTGTGTGACCAATCCAAACAGAACAATATTCGCATTATAGGAGTACCAGAGTAAGAAGAGAGAGAAAAAGGGATAGAAAGTGTCTTTGAAGAAATAATTGCTGAAAACTTTCCCTCGCTGGGGAAGGAAATAGTCTCGCAGTCCACGGAAGCCCAAAGATCTCCCAACACAAGGGACCCAAGGAAGACAACACCAAGACACATAATAATTAAGATGTCAAAGATCAAAGATAAAGACAGGGTATTAAAGGCAGCCACAGAGAGAAAAAAGATCACCTACAAAGGAAAACCCATCAGACTATCACCGGACTTCCCAACAGAAACCTTACAGGCCAGAAGAGAATGGCATGATATATTTAACGTTATGAAACAGAAGGGCCTTGAACCAAGAAAATTGTATCCAGCACGATTATCATTTAAATATGATGGAGGAATTAAACAATTTCCCGACAAACGAAAGTTGAGAGAGTTTGCCTCTCATAAACCACCACTACAGGTTATCTTAAATGGACTGCTCTGACTGGAAGCACAACTAAGGCGAAAAAGATGTCACCAGAGAAAATAAAATCATAGCAAAGAAAGCAGACCATCCAAATACTAACTAAAGGCAAAGAATAAAACACTTAGTATAGAAACAATGGAGGAGGAGGAATAAGAAGGGAGAGAAATAAAGAAACATCAGACAGTGTTTACAATTACTTAACAAGAAAGTTAAGTTAGATTGTTAGATAGTAAAGAAGCAACCCTTGAACCCTTGGTAACCACGAATCTAAAGCCACCAATGGCAATAAGTACATATCTATCAATAATCACCCTAAATGTAAATGGGCTGAATGCACCAATCAAAAGACACAGAATAACAGAATGGATAAAAAAGCAAGATCCATCTATATGCTGCCTACAACAAACTCACCTCAAATCCAAAGATATACACAGACTAAAATTGAAGGGATGGAAAAAGATATTTCATGTAAACAACAAAGAGAAAAAGCAGGTGTTGCAGTACTTGTATCAGACAAAATACACTTCAAAAGGAAGAAAGTAGCAAGAGACAAAGAAGGACATTACAAAATGATAAAGGGGTCAGTCCAACAAAAAGATATAACCATTATAAATATATATGCACCCAACACAGGAGGGCCAGCATATGTGAGACAAATACTAACAGAATAAAAGGAGGAAATAGACAGCAATGCATTCATCTTAGGAGACTTCAACACACCACTCACTCCAGAGGACATATCAACCAGACAGAAAATAAGTAAAGACACAGAGGCACTGAACAACACACTAGAACAGATGGACCTAACAGACATCTACAGAACTCTACACCCAAAAGCAACAGGATACACATTCTTCTCAAGTGGACATGGAACATTTTCCGGTATAGATCACATACTAGTCCACAAAAAGTACCTCAGTAATTTCAAAAATATTGAAATCCTACCAACCAACTTCTCAGACCACCAAGGTATAAAACTATAAATAAATTTTAGAAAGAAATCAAAAAGGCTCACAAATACATGGAGACTTAACAACACTCTCCTAATTAATCAATGGGTTAAGACCAAATCAAAACAGAAATCAAAGAATATATTGAGACTAATGACAACAACAACACAAAGCCACAACTTCTGTGGGACGCAGCAAAGGCAGTTCTAAGAGGAAAGTATATTGCAGTCCAGGCCTATTTAAAGAAGGGAGAACATTCCGAAATGAATAGTCTAAAGAAACAATTACTGAAATTGGAAAAAGAAGAACAAGTGAGGCCCAAAGTCACCAGAAGGAAGGACATAATAAAGATTAGAGAAGAAAGAAAATTGAGAAGAATAAAACAATAGAAAAAATCAACGAAAGCAAGAGCTGGTTCTTTGAAAAAATAAACAAAGTAGATAAACCCCTAGCCAGACTCATTAAGAGAAAAAAAGAATCTACACACATAAACGCAATCAGAAATGAGAAAGGAAGAATCACGACGGACCCCACAGAAATACAAAGAATCATAAGAGAATATTATGAGAATCTATATGCTAACAAGCTGGAAAACATGGAAGAAATGGACAACTTCTTAGAAAAATACAACCTTCCAAGACTGACCAAGCAAGAAACAGAAAAACTAAACAGACCAATCACCAGCAACGAAATTGAATTGGTAATCAAAAAACTACCCAAGAACAAAACCCCCGGACCAGATGGGTTCACCTCTGAATTCTACCAGACATATAGAGAAGAAATAACACTGATTCTCCTTAAAGTTTTCCAAAAAATAGAAGAGGAGGGAATACTTCCAAACTCATTCTTTGAAGCCAGCATCACTCACAACAAAACTGGGCAAAGACTTCACCAAAAAAGAAAATTACAGACCAATATCCCTGGTGAATGTAGATGCAAAAATACTCAACAAAATATTAGCAAACCGAATTCAAAAATACATCAAGAGGATCATACCCCATGATCAAGTTGGATTCATACCAGAGATGCAAGGATGGTACAACACTCGAAAATCCATCAACATCATCCAACACATCAACAAAAAGAAGAACAAAAACCACATGATGATCTCCATAGATGCTGGAAAAGCATTTGACAAAATTCAGCATCTATTCCTGATTAAAACTCTCAACAAAATGGGTATAGATGGCAAGTACCTCAACATCATAAAGGCTATATATGACAAACCCACAGCTAACATCATACTTAACGGCGAGACGCTGAAAGCTTTTCATCTAAGATCGGGAACAAGACAAGGATGCCCACTCTCTCCACTGCTATTCAACATAGTACTGGAGGTCCTAGCCACAGCAATCAGACAAAACAAAGACATACAAGGCATCCAGATTGGTAAAGAAGAAGTCAAATTGTCACTATTTGCAGATGACATGATACTGTACATAAAAATCCCTAACGACTCCACTCCAAAACTACTAGAACTAATATCTGAATTCAGCAACGTTGCAGGATACAAAATTAACACACAGAAATCTGTTGCTTTCCTATAAACTAACAATGAACTAACAGAAAGAGAAATCAGAAAAACAATTCCATTTACAACTGCATCAAAATGAATAAAATACTTAGAAATAAACCTAACGAAGGAAGTGAAAGACCTATACTGTGAAAACTACAAGACACCCCTAAGAGAAATTAAAGAGGACACAAACAAATGGAAATTCATCCCATGCTCTTGGCTAGGAAGAATAAATATTGTCAAAATGGCTGTACTACCTAAAGCAATCTACATTCAATGCATTCGCTATCAAACTACCACCACCTTTCTTCATGAACTGGAACAAATAATTCTAAAATTCATATGGAACCACAAAAGACCCCGAATAGCCAAAGCAATCCTGAGAAGGAGGAATAAAACAGGGGGAATTACGCTCCCTGACTTCAAGCTCTACTACAAACCACAGTAATCAAGACAATTTGGTATTGGCACAAAAACAGACCACAGACCAGTGGAACAGAATAGAAAATCCAAACATTAACCCAAACATATACAATCCATTAATATTTCGTAAAGGAGCCTTGGATATACAATGGGGAGATGACAGCCTCTTCAGCAGCTGGTACTGGAAAAACTTGACAGCTACATGTAAGAGAATGAAACTGGACTACTGTGTAGCCCCGTACACAAAGGTAAATTCAAGGTGGATCAACGACCTGAATGTAAGTCATGAAACGAGAAACTCTTAGATAAAAACATAGGCAAAAATCTCTTGGACATAAACATGAGCATCTTCTTCATGAACATATCTCCGCGGGCAATGGAAACAAACGCAAAAATGAACAAGTTGGACTATATCAAGCTGAAAAGCTTCTGTACAGCAAAGGACACCATCAGTAGAACAAAAAGACATCCTACAGTATGGGAGAATATATTCATAAATGACGTATCCGATAAGGGGTTGACATCCAAAATATATAAAGAACTCACGCACCTCAACAAACAAAAAGCAAAGAGTCCAATTAGGAAATGGGCAGAGGACATGAATAGACACTTCTCCAAAGAAGAAATTCAGATGGCCAACAGGCACATGAAAAGATGCTCCACATCGCTAATCATCAGAGAAATGCAGATTAAAACCACAATGAGATATCACCTCACAGCAGTGAGGATGGCCAACATCCAAAACACAAACAACAACAAATGTTGGCCAGGATGTGGAGAAAAGGGAACCCTCCTACACTGCTGGTGGGACTGCAAATTAGTTCAACCATTGTGGAAAGCAGTATGGAGGTTCCTTAAAAAACTCAAAATAGAAATACCATTTGGCCCAGGAATTCCACTCCTAGGAATTTACCCTAAAAATGCAGCAGCCCAATTTGAAAAAGACAGATGCACCCCTTTGTTTATTGCAGCACTATTTACAATAGCCAAGAAATGGAAGCAACCTAAGTGTACATCAGTAGAGGAATGGATAAAGAATATGTGGTACATATACACATTGGAATATTATTCAGCCATAAGAAGAAAACAAATCCTACCATTTGCAAAACATGGATGGAGCTAGAGGGTATTATGCTCAGTGAAATAAGCCAAGCCGAAAAAGACAAGTATCAAATGATTTCACTCATATGTGGAGTATAGGAACAAAGAAAATACTGAAGGAACAAAACAGTAGCAGTCTCACAGAACCCAAGAACGGACTAATAGTTACCAAAGGGAAAGGGACTGAGGAAAATGGGTGGGAAGGGAGGGATAAGAGGGAGAAAGGGGCATTACCATTAGCAGATGTAATGTTGGAGGGGCACGGGGAGGGCTGTACAACTCAGAGAAGACAAGTAGTGATTCTATAGCATCTCACTATGCTGATGGACAGTGACTGTAATGGGGTTCATGGGGGGGACCTGATGAATGGGTAGTTTAATAACCATAATATTGCACATGTAATTGTAGATTAATGATAATAAAATAAATTGTATTAAAAAAATGGGCAGAGTTGCTAAACAGACACTTCTCCAAAGAAGAAATTCAGATGGACAACAGGCACCTGAAAAGATGCTCCACATCGCTAATCATCAGAGAAATGCAAATTAGAACCACAATGAGATATCTCCTCACCCCAGTAAGGATGGCCACCATCCAAAAGACTAAGAACAACAAATGCTGGCGTGGATGCACAGAAAGGGGAACCCTCCTACACTGCTGGTGGGAATGTAAGCTAGTTCATCCATTGTGGAAAGCAATATGGAAGTACCTCAAAAAACTCAAAATAGAAATACCATTAGACCTGGGCATACCACTCCTAGGAATTTGCCCTAAGAATGCAGCAGCCCAGTTTGAAAAAGACATATGCACTCCTATGTTTATCGCAGCACTATTTACAATAGCCAAGAAATTGAAGCAACCTAAGTGTCCATCAGTAGATGAATAGATAAAGAAGAAGTGGTACATATACACAATGGAATATTATTCAGCCATAAGAAACAAAAAAATCTTTCCATTTGCAACAATATGGATGGAGCTAGAGGGTATTATGCTCAGTGAAATAAAGCGGGTGGAAAAAGCCATGTATTAAATGATTTCACTCCTCTGTGGAATATAAGAACAAAGAAAAAAACTGAAGGAACAAAACAGCAGCAGATTCACAGAACCCAAGAATGGACTAACAGTTACCAAAGGGAAAAGGACTGGGGAGGATGGGTGGTAAGGGAGGGATAAGGGGGAAAAAGGGGCATTACGATTAGCAAACACAATAAAGCGGGGGGGCGATACCGGGAGGGCTGTACAACACAGAGAAGTCAAGTAGTTCTTCTATAGCATCTCACTACACTGATGGACAGTGACTCTAATGGGGTATGTGGTGGGGACTCGATGATGTGGCGAGTCTAGTAACCATAATATTGCACATGTAACTGTAGATTAATGATACCAAAAAAAAATATGGGTGTAGGACCTGAACAGATATTTCTCCAAAGAAGAATTTCAGATGGCCAACAGGCACATGGCAAGATCATTCACATCCCTGGTCATCAGAAAAATGCAAATCAAACCACAATGAGATATCACCACACACTAGTTAGTATGACCACCAACCAAAAACAAGAAAAAAGAAATGTTGGTGAGAATCAGAGAAATGGGATCCCTCCTACACTGTTGGTGGGAATGTAAATTGGTACAACTGCTGGGGATAGCAGCAAGGAAGTTACTCAAAAAATAAAAAATAGAAATTCCATTCAATCCCCTAATTCCTCTTCTAGGAATTTTCCTGAAGAAAAGAAAATCCTGATTGAAAAGATATATGTAGCCCTATGTATATCACATGCTATTTCCAATAGCAGGATATGGAAGCAACCTCATGTACATCAATAGATAAATGGATAAAGAAGATGTACATACACACAATAGAAATTATTCAGTCATAAAAAGAGAAGAAATCCTGCCATTTGTAGCAACATGGATGCAGGATATTATGCTCAGTGAAGTAAGCCATGTAGAGAAAGACAAACATATGGTTTCATTTATTTATGGAATATAAAAATAAGCAAAGTAGAAGGAATTAAACAGCAATAGACTCAGACACTGAGACGTGATGAGTGGTTACCAAGGTGGAAGGGTTGGGATGGATGTGGGGGATCTCAATAAAAATTTGTCACAGGGATGGTAGTATGGCATGAAGAATATAGTCAATGATTTTTGTAACAGCTTTTAATGTTCATAAAAAGTAACAGCACTAGAGGTGGTGAGAATTTAATAATATGGGTAATGGTTGAACCACTCTGTTGTATATTTGAAACCAATATAAGATTGTATATCCATGATACTTCTATTTTTAAAAAAAAGTCAATAAAATTCTGAAGTGGTTAGAAACACGAGCTTGCCCTCTGTACCCACAGATAACATGAAAAAATATAACAAAATCTGATTTCAGAAGACATGCTTATGAATTTTAATTTATTATTGGTATGATTTTCTACATTATTCACTGAACGACTTTCATTGTATAGACGGATGTTTGCTAGTATAGAGTGCCAATCTTCTAATCTCAGATATATTAACCACATTCAAAGTCATGTCTGGTTGCTCTCTTTTTTGTAATCCCAAGAACATCTAGCACAGTATCCTGCTATTAATATCAACTCAATAAATATGTGTTAGATGGATAACTAAAGCAAGGAAGTTTACAAATACATCGTATATCTAATTTAAAACACAGGTTTGTGTCATATTTTAAAATTAGAGTCCTTTGGTGAGTTTTTGAATTAGATCCTGATCAGGTACAAGTATACATATGTATATACACATACAAAATTCAAAATAATTATCAGATGAGATACTACAAAAATAATTTGAGAATGCACAATAAAAATGCTGTTAAGATGCTGTTTTAAAAGGCAGGAGAAAAAAGTAACTCTTTTCAGAGAGAAAAGAATAAAAATCAATGGGAGGAGAACTCAAATAATTATAGGCCAACAATACATGCACTTCAGGTTTATGCAGCACTTTCTCAAAGCTTCTGTGAATGTGTTTGTGTTCTACAATAAGTAATGATCTGTCAATACTTCCTCATGTTCATTGAAACACTGTCAGCTCCTCTTAGGCTGCTCCAAATATCATATGTAATTTCAAATACAGACAAAACAAAAAGAATGGATGTCCCCAAAGTTGAAATAGATTGCTATGGTATTCATCTTATACACATATTCTTATATTATTAATAAAGACTAAGAAGAATTTTTAGGAATTTTCCAGTGTCTTGGAACATGGATCAAGAAATATTCATTCTAATCAAAAGTTTATGACTTTACAGTTTATTAATGAGAACTTTGTATAAACTTATCTCATTTGTACAGACTTCTGTGGCTTTCTTGATTTGTTTTATATCTTTACTGAAAAAAAATAACTTCAAGGAATACAAAGGTTAAAGAATATCAGACCTTAGAGAGTGCAATGTAATATACCTCTGTGTAAGTAAATTGTGATACATGTAATTTAGGAAAACTGATTTTTCAGTTATTTTGAATCAAGTTAGAAGATATTAAAAATTAAAAATACTTAAGATTCCTTTGCCTAATCATTCATTGAAAAGAAAAAAGTTGTAAAACATAAGAAAATGTTAATTTTTTAGTTACAGTTCATTTTGGGTATTATCAACTCATAATAGTATAATGTCATTGCTAGTAATGGCTCAGAAAATAACTCAGGGGAGAAAAAAGATACTTTGTTCTCTAAATTATGGAGCGAACTATGCTATGTCCTATAAGACATGTTCTCTGCCATAAGGAGTTTATATATAAAGTAAAATATGCTAAATAATTGAAATAATTAAGAATTCCTAAAATAGAGGTACGTATAGACTACTATGGCAACACAAATTATAGGAAGCTGTCTCATTTTAGTAGAGAGTGAGGCTTGGTGTATATCTTGAAGAATCAAAGTCTCAGCTTTGTGGATAATGGCTGGAAAATTATGTCAGTAAAGAGAACATCCATACAAAAGCATATGGACATGGCTTTTAAATGTAACCCTACTGGGGACAGATAGAAAGATGTGGGTCACACACGAAAGGGAATTTTATACCATCCAAAATTGTGCCAACTCTTTCCAGAGACATGTCAAAGGGATATAAGTAGGAAAGTAGCCTAATCAAATTCTTTTTTTTATTAAGGTATTATTGATAAACACTCTTATGAAGGTTTCACATGAAAAAACAATGTGGTTACTACATCTACTCATATTATCAAGTCCCCACTCATACCCCAATTCATTCACTGTCCATCAGTGTAGTAAGATGCCACAGATTCACTGTTTGCCTTCTCTGTGCTACACTGTTTTCCCCGTGATTCCCCACACCATGTGTACTAAACATAATACCCCACAGTCCCCTGCTCCCACCCTCCCAACCCACTCTCCCACACCCTCCCCTTTGGTGACCACTAGTTCCTTCTTGGAGTCTCTGAGTCTGCTACTATTTTGTTCCTTCAGTTTTGCTTTGTTGTTATACTCCACAAATGAGGGAAATCATTTGGCACTTGTCTTTCAATGCCTGGCTTATTTCACTAAGCATAATATCCTCCAGCTCCATCCATGTTGTTGCAAATGGCAGAATTTGTTTTTCTTATGGCTGAATAGTATTCCATTGTGTATATGTACCACCTCTTCTTTATCCATTCATCTACTGATGAACACTTAGGTTGCTTCCATATCTTGGCTATTATAAAAAGTGCTGTGATAAACATAGGGGTGCATATGTCTTTTTGAATCTGAGAAATTGTATTCTTTGGGTAGATTCCAAGGAATGGGATTCCCAGGTCAAATGGTATTTGTATTTTGAGTTTTTTGAGGAACCTCCTTATTGCTTTCCACAATGGTTGAACTAGCTTACATTCCCATCAGCAGTGTAGGAGGGTTCCCCTTTCTCTGCATCCTCACCAGGATTTGTTTTCCTTAGTCTTTTGGATGGTGGCCATCTTTACTGATGTGAGGTGATATCTCATTGTGGTTTTAATTTGCATTTCCCAGATAATTAGTGATGAGGAGCATCTTTTCATGTGTCTGCTGCCATCTGAATTTCTTCTTTAGAGAACTGTCTCTTCATATCTTCTGCCCATTTTTTAATTGGGTTGTTTGCTTTTTGGGTGTAGAGGCATGTAAGTTCTTTATATATTTTGGATGTTAACCCCTTGTCGGATATGTCATTTACAAATAGATTCTCCCATACAGTAGGATGCCTTTTTGTTCTGTTGATGGTGTCCTTTGCCTTACAGAAACTTTTTAGTTTGATGTAGTCTCATGAGTTCATTTTTGCTTTTGTCTCCCTTGCTCGAGGAGATGTGTTCAGGAAAAAGTCGCTCATGCTTATATTCAGGAAAGTTTTGCCTATGTTGTCTTCTAAGAGTTTTATGGTTTCATGACTTACATTCAGGTCCTTGATCCATTTCAAGTTTACTATTGTGTATGGGGTTAAACAATAATCCAGTTTCATTCTCTTGCATGTAAGTGTCCAGTTTTGCCAACACCAGCTGTTGAAGAGGCTGTCATTTCCCCATTGTATGTCCATGGCTCCTTTATCATATATTAATTGACCATATATGCGTGGGTTTATATCAGGGCTCTCTAGTCTGTTCCATTGGTCTATGGGTCTGTTCTTGTGCCAGTACCAAATTTTCTTGATTACTGTGGCTTTGTAGTAAATCTTGAAGTTGGAGAGCATAATCACCCCAGCTTTATTCCTCCTTTTCAGGATTGCTTTGGCTATTCTGGTCTTTTGTGGTTCCATATGAATTTTAGAATGATTTTCTCTAGTTCACTGAAAAATGCTGTCAGTATGTTGACAGGAATTACATTGAATCTGTAGATTGCTTTAGGCAGGATGGCCATTTTGACAGTATTAATTTCTTCCTATCCATGAGCACAAGATGTGTTTCCATTTATTGGTATCTTCTTAATTTTCTCTCATGAGTGTCTTGTAGTTTTCAGAATATAGGTCTTTCACTTCCTTGGTTAGGTTTACTCCTAGGTATTTTATTTTTTTTTTTTTTTTGATGCAACTTTGAATGAAATTGGTTTCCTGATTTCTCTCTCTGCTAGGTCATTGTTAGTGTATAGGAATGCCATAGATTTCTGGGCATTAATTTTGTATCCTGCAACTTTGCTGAATTCAGATATTAGATCTACTAGTTTTGGAGTGGATTCTTTAGTGTTTTTTATGTACAATATCATGTCATCTGCAAACAGGGACAGTTTAACTTCTTCCCTTCCAATGTGGATGCCTTCTATTTCTTTGTGCTGTCTGATTGCCCTGGCTAGGATCTCCAGCACTATGTTGAATAGAAGTGGGGAGAGTGGGCATCCTTGTCTTGTTCCCGTTCTTAAAGGAAAAGCTTTCAGCTTCTCTCTGTTAAGTATAATGTTGACTGTGTGTTTGTCATATATAGTCTTTATTATGTTGAGGTACTTGCCCTCTATAACCATTTTGTTGAGAGTTTTTATAATAAATGGATGTTGAATTTTGTCAAATGCTTTTTCAGCATCTGTGGTTATGATCATGTGGTTTTTGTCCTTCTTTTTCTTGATGTGGTGGGTGATGTTGATGGATTTTTGAATGTTGAACCATCCTTGCATCCCTCGAATAAATCCTACTTCATGATGGATCAACTTTTTGATGTATTTTTGAATTTGGTTTGCTAATATTTTGTTGAGTATTTTTGCGTCTATTTTCATCAGGGATATTGGTGCGTAGTTTTCTTTTTTTGTGTTGTCTTTGCCAGGTTTTGGTATTAGAGTTATGCTGGCCTCAATGAGTTTGGAAGTATTCCCTCTTCTTCTACTCTTCGGAAAACTTTGAGGAAGATGGGTATTAGGTCTTCACTAAATGTTTGATAAAATTCAGCGGTGAAGCCATCTGGTCCAGGATTTTGTTCTTATGTAGGTTTTTGATTACCAGTTCAAATTCATTGCTGGTAATTGGTTTGTTCAGATTTTCTGTTTCTTTCTGGGTCAGCCTTGGAAGGTTGAATTTTTCTAGAAAGTTGTCCATTTCTTCTAGGGTATCCAGTTTGTTAGCATATAATTTTTCATAGTATTCTCTTATAGATTTTTTGTATTTCTGTGGTGTCCATAGTGATTTTTCATTTCTCATTTCTGATTCTGTTTATGTGAATAGACTCTCTTTTTTTCTGGATAAGTCTGGCTAGGGGTTTATCTATTTTGTTTATTTTCTCAAAGAAGTAGCTCTTGCTTTCATTGATCCTTTCTATTGTTTTATTCTTCTTGATTTTATTTATTTCTACTCTAATCTAATTATGTCCCCTCCTTCTACTGACTTTGGGTCTCATTTGTTCTTCTTTTTCTAGTTTCGTTAATTGTGAGTTTAGACTGTTCATATGGGAATGTTCTTTCCTGAAGTAGGCCTGTATTGCAATATACTTTCCTCTTAGCATGGCCTTCGCTGCGTCCCACAGATTTTGCAGTGTTGAATTACTGTTTTCATTTGTCTCCATATATTGCTTGATCTCTGTTTTTATTTGGTCATTGATCCATTGATTATTTCAAAACACATTATTAAGCCTCCATATGTTTGTGGGATTTTTCATTTTCTTTGCACAATTCATTTCTAGTTTCATTTCTTTGTGGTATGAGAAGCTGGTTGGTACAATTTCAATCCTTTTGAATTTACCCAGGCTCTTTTTGTGGCCTAGTATATGATTTATTCTTGAAAATGTTCCACGTGCACTTGTGAAGAATGTGTGTTCTGCTGCTTTTGGGTGTAGAGTTATGTAGATGTCTGTTAGGTCCATCTGTTCTAATGTGTTGTTCAGTGCCTCTGTCTCCTTAGTTATTTTCTGTCTGGTTAATCTGTCCTTCAGAGTGAGTGGTGTGTTGAAGTTTCCTAGAATGAAAGGATTGCATTCTATTTCCCCCTTTAATTCTGTTAGTATTTGTTTCACATATGTAGGTACTCCAGTGTCAGGTGCATAGATATTTATAATGGTTATATCTTCTTGTTGGATTGACTCTTTTCTCATTATGTAATGTCCTTCTTTGTCTCTTGTGACTTTCTTTGCTTTGAAGTCTAATTTGTCTGATATAAGTACTGCAACTCCTGCTTTTTTCTCCCTATTAGTTGGATAAAATGTCTTTCTCCATCTGTTCACTTTTAGTCACTGTATGTATTTCGGTTTAAAGTGAGTCTCTTGAAGGCAGCATATAGATGGGTCTTGATTTTTCATCCATTCAGTAACTCTATGTCTTTGATTGGTTCATTCAGTCCATTTACATTTAGGGTGATTATGGATAGGTATGTACTTATTGGCATTTCAGGCTTCAGATTCGTGGTTACCAAAGTTTCAAGGTTAACTTCCTTACTATCTAAGAGTCTAACTTAACTCATTTATATGCTATTACAAACACAATCTAAAGGTTCTTTTTTTCTCCTCTTTTTTCTTCCTCCATTCTTTATATATTAGGTATCATATTCTGTACTATTTCTCTGTCCCTTAATGACTTTGGGGACAGTTAATTTAATTTTGCATTTTCTTAGTAATTAGCTGTTCTACTTACTTTACTGTGGTTTTATTACCTCTAGTGACCACTATTAAACTGTAGGAACCCTTCCATCTATAGCTGTCCCTCCAAAATACACTGTAGAGGTCGTTTGTGGGAGGTAAATTCTCTCAGCTTTTGCTTATCTGGGAATTGTTTAATCCCTCCTTCAAATTTAAATGATAATCTTGCCAGATAAAGCAATCTTGGTTCAAGGCCCTTCTGCTTCATTGCATTAAATACATCATGCCACTCCCTTCTGGCCTGTAAGGTTTCTGCTGAGAAGTCTGATGATAGCCTGATGGGCTTTCCTTTGTATGTGATCTTATTTCTCTCTCTGACTGCTTTTAATAGTCTGTCCTTATCCTTGATCTTTGCCATTTTAGTAACTGTATATCTTGATGTTGTTTTCCTTGGGTCCCTTGTTTTGGGAGATCTGTGCACCTCCATGGCCTGAGACACTCTCTCTTTTCCCATATTGGGGTAGTTTTCAGCAATCACTTCCTCAAAGACACTTTCTATCCCTTTTTCTCTCTTTTCTTCTTCTGGTACCCCTATAACGCAAATATTTTTCCACTTGGTTTTGTCACACAGTTCTCTCAATATTCTTTCATTCTTAGAGATCCTTTTTTCTCTCTGTGCCACAGCTTCTTTGTATTCCTCTTATCTAGTTTCTATTTCATTTATTGTCTCCTCCACGGTATCCAATCTGCTTTTAATACTGTCCCTTGTGCTCTTCAATGATTGGATCTCCAACTGTAATTCATTCCTGAGTTCTTGAGTCTCTTTCCGTACCTCCATGAACACTTTAATGATTTTTATTTTGAACTCCCTTTCAGGGGAGTAATGAGGTCAAAATCATTTAAATCTTTCTCAGGAGTTGTATTAATAATTTTACTCTGGACCTGGTTCCTTTGGCATTTCATATCTGTGTATGGCACCCTCTAGTGCCCATAAGCTCTACTCTCTGGAGCTGCTCAGTCCCTGAAGCAATGTCAGGGTTTGCAAGGGAGTGGTATTGGTGCTTCGGGGAAGGAAAGAGCTGTTTCCTGCTTCCCAGCTCTGATGCCTGTCATCACAGAGGGGTTCTTGGAGCTGTGTAGGCAGCCAGGGAGCTGGAGCACCTGAAGATCATGAAACCTTCCAATCTGCTGGGCAGAGTGCACCTGGAAAATTCTGTCTACCTGTCCTTTCTCCTGAGCATTAAGCTCTGTGCATTCCTTGCCCCTTTAGCAGCCATCTTGCTAAGGGCTTCTTTGTTAGGAAGTCTCTCAAACTGCCCGCCTTTCTTTTTTTCCCAGAGCAGCTGGCTATGGATCCCTGCTTTCCACAAGTAGCTGGTATCTTAGTCTCTCCAGGAATTCTGCCTGTCTTAGTTTTCCAACCCCCTAATTATGAAAGGATCATGCAAGCACCATGAAATGTAGGTTTGTGCTCCCGGAACAGATCTCCAGAGTTAGGTATTCAGCAGTCCGAGATATCCACTCCCTCCTTGCTCCATTCCTCTTCCTCCTGCCGGTGAGCTTGGGTGGCGGAAGGTCTTGGATCCCACAGGACCACAGCTTTAGTATGTTACCCTTTTCCATGGGGTCTGCTCTTGTCTCCAGGTTTATGCAGTTTGTTGCAGTCCCCTTTCCTGCTGCTCTTTCAAGAGTAGTTGTTTTTGTTATATTTTCATATTATATGCTGTTTTAGGAGGAAGCCTCTGTCTCACTTCTCATGCCGCCATCTTTAATCCACCCCTGATTAAATTCTATTATAGAATGATTACTGTGATATCAAAGTGAATTACATTTTACTTAAGAAAGAAATACTGATGGAGTAAAGGTCATTCTAAACCTAGTTAAAAAAATAGTTTAGCAAGATATGATTAAGGATGGGCTAAGGAATTTTCAGTGTGAACATAGAAAGCAATGGGTCTTCAAAATAAGTAGAGGTAGAAATAATTAAAAGAATTGGTGAGAATGTATATAGAAAGTTAATGAAAGGGAATAAAAAAACATGTTTGGACTTGGAAATTGCATAGGTTTTCATGCTATTCACCAAAATTAAGAATGCAGGAAAAAATTTCAAATTTTAAGGTTGGCAGGGGAGGGTGAAATCAATAAAGTGAATAACTTCAAGTTTAGGAAAATGAACTTAAGGTACCTATGAAATATCTGCATAATAATATTATGAATAAAGGTTTTATGATCAAAAGCTAATGTTAGGCTTAATTCAACAATCACTTATTTTTTCTAATACAACAATGGATTGGCTGAGGGTCCTAGTGATTTAGACTGGGCTTAATCTCAGTAGAGCTCCTGAATTTAGAGAGATGTGGGCTTGGCTGGGTGATAGTTGAGTATAAAGACTATTAAAAATTACAAACTGCTCACCTTATCACCATCCCTAACCTTGACAATATTTACACCACTTCTAACATCTGATGTACAATGAATGTGAAAGTCACTGGTGTTAAGTAGATAATGAAATTTCAAGTCTGTAAACATCAAGAGATGGCACATTGAATACATGAAGAACTTTAGTGTGATGACAGAAAATGGATATGAAGCATGACTAGGAGACAGATGCTGAAGTCCTCAATAATTGTGAATTTTGTATATAATATATAGCAAATAAGAAAATAAATTAAAAGCTAGAAAAACAAGTAATACCATTATAACAGTCATGTGACTAAGTACAAAAGACTCCTAGCTAGGATGAGAATTTTGATAAAAATGGATTTATAGTTCATTTTGAATTATGACTTGCTCAAAGGAATCCCAATAAACTCAAAATTCTTAGCCTAGGTCAGGGTCTTTTAGGAGTTATGGTGACTTTCTCAAAACGAAAATGATTACCTTAGACTTTATCCTGCATTACTACTCTCATGCCTATATCTTCTACTCAAAATGGAGAGATTTGGGAATGGGAAATTGCATAGGTTTCCTATATCTTCTACCCAAAATGATTCTCTGTTCCTCACTTTGGTTTTGGAAAATGCCCTTAAGTTTATAGCTATGTGTCAAGATCATGAGGCAATATTGAAGCCTTTGAGGGCAGGAAGGGGAAATTTTGAAAAATGCTTTTTAAATACACATATTCATGCAAGACACTTTGTTCATAAAAAAATGAAACTTGGAATGAGTTTTCATGGGAGATTAAATGCTAATGAGTGGTGCCCCAAGATCTATTTGAAGAATTGTTCTTGTTAATGCCCTACAAAATCTGTGTTTAATATTACTTTCACAAGCAAGAGAACTTGGGATAACAATGTCTTCTATAGGTTTATTAGGTAACAGAAAGAGTGAGAAGAAACATTTGAGACAAAAAATACACAAAGTGCACAATTGGGACGCAGTCTTACTGATACTCATTAAGTAGCATAGGAAGTAAAGTTAACCTGACTTCAAAACATTTCTAATAGACTGATCTTTGACATGATTTTTAGCTTTACTAAACTGTGAGAGTGTAAAATAGGAACATAAAAGTCTATCTTCACAGCGTTTTTGTAAAAATAAAGCAAATATTTAGTCTCATGGAAGTGCAGTAGCTGGAGTACAAAAGACATTCATTCAGTATGGGTTTGGCCAACACAGGAATCCAGCGTAACTGGAACAGTACTGATAATTATGTTACTAGTATCTCCCTACATATAACAGTAAAACATAAAATAAGTTTCTCAAATTCTCACTTGGCAACTCTAAAGTTATGCTAGAAATTCCTTTAGCATGGTATCCCACTCAGAGGTGTCCTTATGCCCCTGGAAGAGAAATGTGTTTGCCTGTGTGATAATTCTCAGACAGAAATACACAAAAGACCACCTTGCTTCATGGCCTCAATAAAACTCAGATCAATACCTGTAATATTCTTATTGAGATTAAATTTGGTTATTTAAAAAAATAGGTTATTAAAGCATCATTTCAGCTTAAAGGTGGCCAAATTAAATCCATTTTTAGACCTACTCTTTCTTAATTGTATTATATTAAGTTAAAAAAAATCTAAATTTCCTGCAATTATTTATAAGAAAAAAATTTGAGCTGAAACCAGAAAGCATCTGGCCACTTCTGAATTAAAGTTACCTTCATTTGAAGATGAACTGGTCGTGACACTTTCAGCTTCAATCTCAGAGAGACATTTTAAGAAAGAAGATTGCTCACAGAAAATGGTTGTTAGAAAATGGAAAATTATCTTCATGGGTGTAGCCATGGAAACAACCATTCCACAACAAACCAAATATTATTAATCAGCTTTAGCAAATTTTCTTGCTGAGTTCACATATTAGCAAGATCACTGACAACAAAGATTCATTACTCTGCTTTGACATGTGAGTTGAGACCTACTTTCCAGGCTTTGTATAAATTCTCTGAATATATGTCTCCACGATTTATGAGAAATCCAGGGGATTATTCTTACACATTTCTTTTTGGCCCCTCACCATTTGAGCCCTACTTGTCCCTTCAGGAAATATAATCCCAAGAAGAAAAAGAATTTACTCTGTGTTGTCCATTGTATGCTAGGTCCTGTCCTAGATAAATATGTGTCACTTGAATTCTGAGAATGAAGCTTTATTAACCACCTGCATACTGATAATAAATAAGTTGTAACATTAATCAAATAATTTCACAGTTCAAAACTCCTACCTTCCTCCATAAAATAAAAGCAAATAAATACATAACATTTGTTGAGTTTTTCTAAGACTCAAAAGATCTTGCTCACCTTTGTAGTCCTAATGTTTTTACACATACTAATTTTCATGGATTGGTTCCTTGTTGAATCACCTGTAAATGTTCAATATCAGTTTGTCCATTGTTACAGGCAAAAAAGTAAATGAAGGACAGAGAAGAGATCACATTTCAATCATATGCTTAAACAAAAGACTAAAAATAAGTTATAATAAGAGTGATATGGGTGAAACAGAATCTATGTTGAGTTTAGATTAATAGGATTAATGTCCTATATCTAAGTCAGAGTTAATGAATTGGGTATTTTTTTTCTTTAAACAATAACATGTTCAAACTATTTTTAAAATATGTGAATACTAGACACAGAAGTTGATCCTTAGAGTGTGTTTGCACCCTATTGCTTAATGGCTTTTCTTAATGATGCTTCATGTTGTTTGGTTTACACTGTCAGGTTCTGAAAGCTTCTTTCTTAAATCCTATTAAAAACAAAATACTGAAGTTCTTTTCTTAGGCTTAAGTGAACTCAGTAAGAAGTTCACTTAAAGGAGAGAGAATACAAGCTCATTATTATGAAATAAAACAATTATTGATATTGTGCATGATTATTATAGTCAACTATGTCCATTATAGGAACATAGCAACGAGTGAAGTTGCAAACTTGAGTCAAGTCACTATGAGACTGTGAAGTTTGTTTTTGTTTTTTGTTTGATTAATATGAATCTCCAGAAGAATCCTAAAGGAAAGCAATGTATAAACTAATTGGGCTTCCCTTACATAGCAATTGGATAAACTCTTTAGTTGTCAGATTTTTATATATGCGTGTTGCTGCTTTATAGATTATTTAAAAAGTTTAATTTTACTTTAAATTGATTTTGATAGCCTCTGTGAATATTTAGCAATTGTGATATGATAGAATAAGCTGTGTAATGTGTCTAAAACAGAATACCTAAGAAAATTATATACGTTCATGGTATACATTAGGATGGAAGGAGCGTTGAAATAAATCACATAAATAATCAAGAATCAAGAATAAGAGCTAAAGAGGTAGAAGGGCTGTATTATGAGGGATATTCATTCATTGTTGATTTATTCAATCATTGATATAGGCCACTCAGTCATATAATATATTCTAGTCACTGAAAAATACTGGCTAAGAAAAAACTTAGGGTCTATTAAGGAAAACAGATATTCAGAAAGCAGACAAAAATTACATAAACAGAAGCTTAGATAGGTAACACAAAGAACATTTGCTGTCAGAGTTTCATTTAGTTGAGGAATTCAGAAAAGATTTCCCTTAGGAAGTTGTGACCAGTCTGAGATCTGAAGGGTGAGTATGAGTTAACTAGTGAAGCTGAAGGGCAGGCATTCTTGAATTCAGGAATAGACCCGAAAGCACTGTGGTGTGAAGGGACATGGCACATTAGAGGAATTAAATGAAGGCCCATGTGGCCAGAAGACAGCGCAGTCTAAAGAGAAGCTTTAGAGAAAGTTAGGGGCAAGTTCATACGAAGTCTTTACTCCATGTTTACGACAGAGGTGTCGATTTTAAAAACAATGTAAAACCATAGAAATAGTTTAGCTGAGGAAGAGTTGTTTTGTAGTCAGATATTCATTTTAGAAAAGGTCCTTCTAGCAACATGTAGTAAATTTATTTAAGGGTGGTGAATAGAGGTTGAATAGGGTGAATAGAGGGACAACAGTTAGGAAACTGCTGGTAAATCAGTAAGAGAAAACATTCATGCTTTTCTAGAATGACAATGGAAGAGGTAAAGGGATATAAAATTGAGGTACATTTAAGTGTTAAGATCAATAAAAGTAAAAAACAATAAAATAAAAATCAGTGCAACCAACCGATTTGATCTAACATTCAAAATAATTAGAAATTAGATATGCACATTGAAATAATGAGAAACTATTTTTTTCTCATATAAGATTGGGAGATATTTAATGCTTAATGATATCAGCTATTGGCAAATATATGACATTCTGAGAATATAAATTGGTACAGCTACTCTTTAAAAGTGATTTGATGGTATCAGTTAAAATTTTAGATGCACATATTCTTATACCCAGCAATTCTACATCTTGGTCTAGCCAAAGGATCTATTTATACATTTGGCAAGGAATTATGTACAGGATGTATACTGAAGTTTATTTGATATTGGCAAAAATTTAAAAATAGCTTAAAGGTCCATTAAAAGGAGATTGGATGACAAAAGAGATGATAGACACACATAAATGTGAGTAGGACTGGGAAATATTTTTATCAGGTAAAGACATAGTTGGGAACTGTAAAAATGAGTCACAGGATATGCTGGGTTTTGTAGAGTAAGCAATGTACTGAGACAAATCATTGCTGGATTCAAATCCATTCTCTTTCTCTATTTACCATTATGTTCTTTACTTCTCCTTTGCTGCAATTACCAATTTCTAAGTAATTTTTAATATTTTTTCTGCTTGGATTTTAACCTCCAAAATCTAACACCAGATGATCTGGTGTCTTTTTCACAGTTGCATCCCCAACACCAATGTATACAGATATCAGGCATATTATATGTAGTCAATATATGTTTATTTTTAAATATATGTGAATAAATACATAAATGAGTGAACAAATTTATGAATGAAGAATAACCTCAGGCATTCAGATCACTTTCTTTTAAATGATCCTGTCTGTAAAATTAAATACATTGGTGTTAGATTTCTTAGTGCCTTTTTTACTTTAAAATTTTATGTGTATAAGGTGTTACTTGGGTTGTCTCAAAAACTTTCATCAGTTCTTTATTTATATCATAACATTGTTTTCACTTTTTTATATTTCTACAGACAAAATATAACCTATATAGAGTGTGCTATGTTTAAAGTTATATGTGTTAATTTCATATATTTTAAATAATGCAAGCTCAAATGTTACAATATCACATTGGATAATATTTTAGATTGTCCAATAAATCCACAGGCAGACAAAATCTCATAAGACTTCTAATGTGAATGGACAGTGGAACATACAGTAGTGCAGCTCAGAAAGATCAGAGATTATCTGAGTCAGGATATATTACAAAATTTGAACTGAGTGAGTGTTTAAACTATAGTCTCTCTGTCTATTTTAATTACTACTTTGGGCTAATAGTATCATAAAATAAAATTGGAGAGATTCTCTCCAAAATGTTTCATATTGCAGAATGGCAAAGTTCATATTTACTTATTCTAGATTGTAATCTATAACCTTTTAATCTGTAACATCACCATAGTCCTTCATACATGACATGACTGACTAGACTAATTATACAACATCTTTCAGCTAAATGGCTTACCAGCACGGTCAAATGTCTCATGTTGTACTTCATTACACAGAGGCAAACTGGAGCCTGAGGGGAACACTAATTAATGTAAACTTGATCTTTGAGTCACAAGACTCAAAGTTTATTGGTTTATTCTTCTCTCTGTCTAACAGAAAACAAAGTAATCATTCTGAATATATAGTTTTCTATTATATTACACTATAGTGACATCTCAAATCTAACATTTTCATTAAAGTATTTTAATGTTTATCTCTTATCCGATAAACATCACATATATATATACACACACACACAGTTACATGCAACAGATAATAACAGTGCACAATCACTGGAAATGGAAATCAAGTAAATGGAAATGTTTAACGTCCCACAAATGTTTGTGATAAATTATACTATTTAAAATTTATTCACTTTATCTCTTTATGATATTATCCTCCCCATCAGAAGGATTTTACATCTCTACCCCATTTACTTCTAGATTGGTCATATGACTCGCTTTGTTTAATAGAACGTGAGTAGATGTGATATATGCCACTTTCAAATAGAATTATTAATAGCTACCAAGTCATCTGCCACATTCCCATTTCCCTCCGCTGTTCCTCCTTCCTCAAATCTAGAGATAGAATGAAGTAAACAAGGGGCTGCAATCAAAATGTAAAGAGAGCACAAAGGAAAACAAAATAAGAGATGTTTATAAGCCACTGAGATTTTGGTGTTATTTTAAAGCTTTGTTGTCACAGACAGAGGCTAAGATGATGTTTAAATATGACATATTATAATTCTCATCAGAAAATTAGTTAATGTTTAGGTGAAAATAAAATATAATTAAAACTTAAGGTCTTTAAACTAGCAGCTTAAGGTTCTAACAGAATTAGGAAAAGAATCCTGCAACATTGATTTTTTTTTGTCTGTGATGTAGATCACTATTAGGTCTTTAATCAAAATCTTAAAATCTTAGTTATATTTCTAAATAATTATTGATTCTCGTCTTTTCTCCTTTCAATAAGTGATTGCCTAGTTTGGAAAGGATTTCTTTTTTCTATAGATAGGTTTCTATAGAGATTTTTTTGCTTTTTTTTCCTATAACTGAGCCATTCCACTTTAGAAAGGGATTGGCCAGAAGTTTTCTGAGATCTTAAAACATATTAAATTTGTTTTAATTTTACTGACAAACAAGGTTTGAATTTTGAAATGCAATAATTAGAAAGTACAAAACTCAAATTAGAATTTAAAATAAACCAAGACACATAGTAATTAAAATGTCAAAGGTTAAAGATAAAAAGAGAATATTAAAAGCAGCAAGAGAGAGGCAGTTACAAGAAGGGAAACTCCATAAGGCTCTCAGCAGATTTCACAGCAGAAACATTACAGGCCAGAAGGGAGCGGCATGAAATATTCAAAGTATTGAAAGGAAAGAACCAAATACCAAGAATTCTCTACCCCGCAAGGTTATCATTCATAATTGCAGAACAAAGGAATAGTTTCCCAGATAAATGAAAGTTAAAAGAATTCACCACCACTAAACCAGCCTAATAGGATTTGTTAAAGGGACTTCTTTAAAGGGAAATGTTCTTGTCTAAATATTTTTCAAAGTGAAAACAAACCTACAGTAAATGTTTGAAAGCAGTTATTTACTAAACAAGTGTGAAGTTAAGAAAATAAAAGTAGTAAAATGAGCCATACATAAAATTAGTCAGGGGATACACAAAAGATGTAGTTTATGACATTTTATATATAAAGTGTGCAGGAGTAAGAAGAATAAAAAAGTAGTACTTTTGGAATGTGTTCAAAGTAAAGTAAACATCAAATTAATAAAGACTGTAGGTTAGGACACTATACTTACATTTACCTTATGAAACCACACCTAAAGCCTGTAGTAGATACAAAAAAATAATAATGAAGGAACCAAAGCATACCAGTAAAGAAAACCATAAAATCACAAAAGAATATGAGGGAGGAAGAAAGGAACAGAGAGGAACTACAAAAATAACCAGAAAACTAATAAAATGGCAGTAAGTACATACCTATCAATAATTACCTAAAATGTAAATGGACTAAATGTACCAATCAAAAGACATGGAGTGGCAGAATTGATAAAGAAACAGGACCCATGTATATGCTGCCTAAAAGAGACTCATATCAGGAATAAAGACATACATAAAAGTGAAAATGAAGGAATGGAAAAATATATTTCTTGCAACTAAATTGGAGAAAAAAAGTAGTCATACTTATATCAAATAGAGATCCAAAGAAAGAAAGAAACAAGAGACAAAGAAGAAAATTACATAATGATAAAAGGATCAGTCCAACAAGAGGATATAAGAATCATAACTATCTATGCTCCCAACATAGGAGCATCTAAGTATATAAAGCAAATACTAAGAGTCATAAAGAGGGAAATAGCAACACAATTATATTATGGTATTTTAACACCCTACTTATATCAATAGATACATTATCCAGTCAGAAAATAGATAAGAAAACAGTGGCTTTGAATGATGTATTAGACCAGATGGACTTAATAGATATATGTACAGTACCTTCCACCCGAAAGAAGAATGCACACCCTTCCCGAGGGCACATGGAGCATTCTCCAGAATAGATCACATATTAGCACACAAAACATGGTTCAATAGATTCAAAAAGATTGAAATTCTTTTTTTTATTTTAATAATACCTTTATTTCTTACATAATTACAAGCATAAACCTAGGATTGGGTAGTTTTTGTTTATTTTATTTTTATTTTCGTATAATTAATATACAATTACATGAGCAACATTATGGTTACTCGACTCCCCCCATCATCAAGTCCCCCCACATACCCCACTACAGTCACTGTCCTTCAGCGTAGTAAGATGCTATAGAATCACCAGTTATCTTCTCTGTAAATACTGCCTTCCCTGTGCCCCCCACCACTGCATTACGTCTGCTAATCATAATGCCCCTTACCCCCTTGTCCCTCCTTTCCCACCCATCCTCCCCAGTCCCTTTCCCTTTGGTAACTGTTAGTCCACCTTGGGTTCTGTGACTCTGCTGCTGTTTTGTTCCTTCAGTTTTTGCTTTGTTCTTATGCTCCACAGATGAGTGAAATCATTTGATACTTGTCTTTCTCCACCTGGCTTATTTGACTGAGTATAATACCCTCTAGCTCCATCCATGTTGCTGCAAATGGTAGGATTTGTTTTCTTCTTATGGCTGAATAATATTCCATTGTGTATATGTACCACATCTTCTTTATCCATTCATCTACTGATGGACACTTAGTCCAGTAGCATTTCTTGGCTATTAAAAGATTGAAATTCTGTCAAGCACCTTTTCAGACCACAATGGTATGAAACTAGAAATTACTTGCATGAAGAAAACAAACAAAAAACCCCACATAAACATATGGTGGCTAAACAACTAACTTATAAATAATCAATAGATCAATGAATAAATCAAAGATGAAACTGAACACTACATGGAGACAAGTGAAAATAGGAATACAACAGTTCAAAATATGTGGGATGCCAAAAAAGCAGTTCTAAGATGGAAGTACATGGCAATACAGGTCTACCTCCAGAAACAAGAACAATCCCAAATAAACAACCTAACCCCACAATTAAAAGATTATAAAAAGAAGAACAAACAAAGCCCAAAGTTAGTAAAAGAAGGGTCATATTAAAGATTAGAGCAAATAAATAAAATAGAGAATATCAAAACAATAGAAAAAAATCAATGAAACCAAGGGCTGGTTCTTCAAGAAGATTAACAAAATAAGACAAATCTCTTGCTAGACTTATCAATCCAAAAAGAAGACACAAATAAAATCAAAAATGTAAATGGAGAAGTTGCAGCTGATATCACAAATGTTCAATGAATTATAAGAGTATTCTATGAAAAATTATATGCCAGTAAATTGGACAACCTGGAAGAAATGGACAAATTCCTAGATATGCACACTCTTCCATGTACCCAGGAAGAAACATAAAAGAAGAAACAGGAAAACAGAACAGATTAATTACCAGGGAAGTAATTGAACTGGTAATCAAAAAATTCCCAACAAATGGTAGTCCAGTACCAGATAGCCTCACAGGTGAAGTCTACCAAACACTCAAGAAAAGCTAATACCCATCCTTCTTAAAGTATTCCAAAAATATAGAAGAGGGAATACTTCCAAATTCATTCTATGAGGCCAGCATCATTCTAATACCCAAACTAGACAAATACAATACAAAAGAGAAAACTACATACCAATATCCCTGATAATCATACATGCAAAATTCCTCAAAAAAATATTAGCAAACCTAACTCAAAAATACATCAAAGGGGTCATCCATCATAACCAAGTGGGACTTATTCCAGGGATGCAAGGATGGTACAATATTTATAGATCAATCAACGTAATACACCATATTAACAAAAGGAGGGATAAAAACCATAAAATCAGATCAACAGATGCTTAAAAATCATTTGACAAAAGTTCAACATCCTTTCATGATAAAAACTCAACAAAATGGGCATATAGGGAATATATCTCAACGTAACAAAGGCCATATATGACAAACCCACAGCTAACATCATACTTGATGGCATAAGGTTGAAAGCCTTTCCTCTAAAATCAGGAACAAGACAAGGATGTCCACTCTTACCACTTTTATTCAACATAGTACTGGACATCCTAGCCATGGCAATCAGACAAAATAAAAAGAAGAAATAACAATCATCCAAATTGGTAAGGAATAAGTATTTGAAGATGACATGACATTATATATAGAAAACCTTAAAGACTCCACCAAAAAATCTATTAGAACTAATAACTAGATACAGCAAATCACTGGATACAAAATTGATATACAGAAATCTGTTGCAATTCTATATACTAATAATGAACTAGCAAAAAGAGAAATCAATAAAACGATTCCATTTACAATTGCTTCAAAATGAATAGAATACATAAGAATAAACCTAACCAAGGAGGTGAAAAATTTGTATTTTGAAAACTATAAGACACTGATGATAGAAATTGAAGAAGACACAAATAAATTGAAATCTATCCCATGCTTATGGACTAGAATAATTAATATTGTCAAAATGACCATACTGTCCAAAGTAATCTAGATTCAATGTGATCTCTATCAAAATACCAATGACATTTTTCACAGAACTAGAGCAAATAATCCTAAAATTTATTGGAACCACAAAAGACCTCAATAGCCAAAGCAAACTTGAGAAAGAACAAAGCTACATGTGTCATGCTCCCTTACTTCAAGCTATACTACAAAGCTACAGTAATCAAAACAGTATTGTATGGGCACAAGAACTGACCCATTGATCAATGGAACAGAATAGAGAGCCTAGAAATAAATCCATGAATGGCCAATTAATACATAACAAAGGAGGCAAGAATATACAATGGGGAAAAGAGTCTCTTTAATAAATGGTGTTGGGAAGACTGGACAGCTACATGAAAGAGAATGAACCTGGATTACTCCCTAACACCATACACCAAAGTAAACTTGAAATGGATTTAAGGCCTAAATATAAGACATGAAACCATAAATCTCCTAGAACAAAACAGAGGTAAAAATCTCTTGAACATAAGCATGAGTAATTTTTCCTGTATATCTCTCCCCAGGCAAAGTAAACAAAATAAAAAATGAACAGGTGGAATGACATCAAACTAAAAAGCTTCTCTGTGGCAAAGGACGCCATCAACAGAAAAAGATGACCTACGGTATGGGAGAATATATTTGTAAATATTATATCTGATAAGGGGTTAACATCAAAAATACATAAAGAACTCATATGCCTCAATACCAAAAAAATAAATAATATGATTAAAAAATGGGCAGAGGACCTGAACAGACATCTTTCTGAAGAAGAAATTCAGATGGCCAACAAGCACATGAAAAGATGCTCCACATCACTAATCATCAGGGAAATGCAAATCAAAACCACAATGAGATATCACCTCAAACCAGTCAGAATGGCCACTATCTAAAAGACAAGAAGTAATTAGTGCTGGTAATGATGTGGAGAAAAGGTGACCCTCCTGCACTGTTGGTCATAATGTAAATTGTGTGCAGACACTATGGAAAACTGTATGAAGATTACTCAAAAATCTAAAAATAGAAATACCATTCAACCCAGTAACTGCACTCCTAGGATTTTACCTGAAGAAAACAAAGTCTCTGGTTCAAAAAGATATATGCACCCCTACGTTTATTAGCACATTATTTACAATAACCAAGATATGGAAGCAATCAAAGTGCTCATCTATGGATAAATGTATAAAAAAGTAGTTGTACATATAAACAATGGAATATTATTCAGCCATAAAAAGGAAGAAACCATGGATGTGATGACATGGATGAACCTGGGGGTAATTATGTTAAGTGAAATAAGCCAGGTGGAGAAAGACAAATACCTATGACTTCACCTATATGTGAAATCTAAAAACAAAACAAAACAAAATGAACAAAACAGCAATAGACTCATAGAAACTGAGAAGTAACTGGTTATTACCAGGAGGGAGGGTTTGGGGTGGTTGATGAAATAGTTGATGGGGATAGACACACACACAAAACTGATGTACAGTTGGAAGAACAGGTTTTGTTTACATTGTTTCCTACTTAAAAAATCTTAAGAACCTAAGATTTTTTTAAATCACTGATTAATATTAAAATAGGAATTATGACATGTATCATAATTTCACTAGAAATAAGGCCCAACTTATAAAATATTCTTGTTCAAACTTCATCAATTTGACATTATTTTTACCAGTCTTTTGAGAATCTCATCAATTCTGAGTTATTTAAGTTATATTTAAGAATAAGATAAAGGTTGTAGCCTTCAAATTAATCACCATATCTTCCTGCGGAACCTCTCCATACATAAACTCCTAAACTAGGAGGCTGTCATAACATGAAATCAAAACTATATGGCATTGGATTTAAGCCTAGGTGGCAGGTCACAAGTAAACAATTACAGGAGGATGAAAAGTGCTACCTAGAATTTGCAGTGATGAAATGTTTGATAAAACTGTCATTATCAACAAACTGGGAGGAAAAAAATGTACCTAGTGAATCTGTGGCTTTGGGTGATGAATTGTGGTTATTTGATATACTTGATTAAATGAAATAAGTTTAGAAAGTAATTAGTCTCTTTGTAATCAGAGGTGAATGAAAAAAGGGCAACCAGAAAGTCCACTGGTTTCAGTGTTGGAATTTCTCTGATCTTCATTTTGTAAAGGATTCTCAAATTAAGACTCAGACTCCAAACAAAAAACAAATTAAGTTGGTTGCATTAAGTTGACAATAAATCCTTTCTGTTAGACAAAATGACTCAGAAAAAGAGATGAAGCATATGGTTGTATGGAAGTGTGGTAATTTCAGAGTACACTTTATTAAGTCTAGAAAGGAATATAACAAAAGAGAATTGTTGATGTTGTTAATGGCATATGGAATTGACTGGAATCAAGCAGTTCAATTTTCTTTTAAGGAAGCTAGACTGTGTTTGAGGAGGAGAGCTCCCTGTTATAAAGAGACATGACAACATTTGCTTGAATGATTTCAGAAAGGCTTTTTCTTAATGGAAATATTCTCAGGGAGTATGGCTCTTGTTCCCTCACTGTATGTCTATATGTTGATATTTTTATCTTAGGTATCTCTGGATACTTTGTAATTTTAGTATGTAGATTCCCTGATCAAAAGGAGCTCAATATCAACTTCAGAAAAATTATGAGATCCTGTACTTGAATCAAGATATGTGATTGAACTTCCCAGGTATCCTGGGAAGATAAAAGTATATTTTTCTCACAGGAAGGAAAGCAAATATTTGTAATAACAAGAAGTCAGTGGTAGATTATATCGTTTATTCACAATCATCTACTTGCTCTTCCCCTTTACCATGCTGTCCTATAAGTAGAGTATATTTGTCCACCGTGAGAACAGCCAGAGCAGCTGTGCACCAAAATGGGATCCATGTAGAGCCAAGCTGACCCCAGACTGATCCCCGAAAAGCTATGAGAAATGAGCAGAAACCAATAGTTTATGGCCAAACTGTAGTATTGATGTTACACAACAAGTAAAAGTGTTCTTGTAAGAAGTTGAAAATAGGAGGTTGCTTTGGACACAGGGAAGTCTCAGTTACAATTTCTTTCCACAGCCCCCTACACTTTCCACTGGCCTCTGGCATTTTTTCCTCTTCCTTTTTCAGTCCCTTTGAATTTGTTTTCCCTCTGCCTTGAATATACTGCCCATATCTGCTCCCCGCACCCACTCACCGCATACTTTCTGGACATATTGCTCCCCTCTTAGCTTTCTTAGCAAAGCTCTTCCAAGTCTTTCAAATTAGGGACTTTTCTTTTCCTAAAACTAAACATGTTATAAGTATATGTTTTTGGTTATATGATTATTTGTAAAGTATCAGTCTTGCCATCTAGACTGCAAGTTCCATCATGGCAGGAACTGTGTTAGTTTCTTTTTATGCTATTCATCCAGCACCTAAGACAGGGCTTGGACCCTAGGACAAGCTCAGTAACAGGTTGCTGTTTGAATAAATATACTTAAAAGAGCTCTACTAGTGAATTCAAGCAACAAATTCTATATGACTCTCTATGTCTGGATACTTTTCTTGATGATTTTGCTATTTATTGTATAAGCTTGAAATTAGAAAAGTGGTTTATTGGTAATTCCTTTCAAATACTTCTCCCATTGAATTTGTATATCTATTTGCTCCCAAACATGCTTTTGTCTCTCTATACATAATCACCTAGTTCCTGATACTTAAACTGCTTAACTAAAGCCTTTGAGCCACTAGAATGAGCAGTGAGATGCAGTATAGAAGACTCTTCCTGTGGAATTCTGTTTTACAGGACTGAATATTAGAGTGTTTGCAGGGTAATATTTAAATTAAATTTTCCTCCAAAATGATTATGTCCTTCTTTTAAAATAGTCTTTTCTATTAAAAGCACACTTGAAATGTTCAAATTAAATCCTTTTGTGGGTAAAAAAATGGCCCAGGGCAACTTCTCCACAGAAGATAAAGAGGCAAAAATTTGTTTACTCCAAAAAGCGTACTCCAGAGATTCACAAAATTCCCTCCTATCGTCTTTTATTGTGACACACCACAACTAAACTGCTTGTCTGTTATAAGCTTCAATTTTCTCTTTGGCAAAATGGTGTTGAGAGACTTAAACATAACTTAGTTACCAGACAGCCATGAGTTTATTTACTGGTTTCACACAGGCCATCTTTCTTTAGCTATTTGGCCTTAAAAAAATACATAATAAAACTATTTCATGCACTGTTTTGAATATTAATATATACCAATACACAGAGAATGTACTATTTGCTAATACATGGTTTTCTTTCAATTAGAAGTTTTCCTCTATCGTTTCCTAGAAGCATTGAGATAACTAGGTAAGACCACTTAAACTGTGTCTAAGTCCAAGTCAGTACTCAATAAACATGTTTTCCCCTATCTCTATCAATCCAGTGTTATTTACATAAAGAAAGTTTACCAAAAAAATGTTTTATTCTTTCAATTCATTTTTACTTTAAAAACTGTTTCATTACTTACTTTTGAAAGTATTAGAGAATCTGATTTGGATCATTCTCTTTGCCACACCAATTTCTTTAAGGTATCTGGTTTCTAGCGTTTCTGGAAGCACTGCGATCAATCTCTTACATCAGCTCTCCCCTGTTTCTACACTGAACCATAAATCCCAGAGAAGATCAAAATATCGCACATGGGTCTTAGCAGACAATCAACGTATCAATATGCCTAGAAGCAAAAGATAAATTTCTACTTTGTTTGATCAGTAGAGTAATAACTACAAGTGCTATGAATGAAGATAAAACTCCCTATTCTATTTTCATATCCAACCCCATTATCTGACTTGATCTCATCTGCATCAAAGAATTCTATCGCCTGGCTACACACAATGTACAGAACGTATTTCCTTCATTGATTCTCAATTTCCCCATCCTTAATTTTATTGACTGAGGAGCAGGCTTTCAAATTAGAGAAAAATAAAGCTCAAACAATGAAGTTCCATCAACTTAGTGTTACTGATTTTCTTTATTGTTTTATTTTGGAGGGGAGGGGAGGCAGGGCTCTTACTGTTGTAGTTATTTTCTCATACTACCCTGGACAGGAGAAGGCAAATGTAAAACATTTTGAAATCCTAGTGCCTAGAATAGTGCTTGATGATTACAAAATAAATAATAAGTGTTGATTGAATAAGTAAATCAAGGTTCATGAACAAAATAATCAATATTCAAATGCGATTCATTCATCAGATAGTCAAGAGGGAAATACTTATTGATGGTCTACTCATACCAACGCTGAAAAATGCTGCAGATATCTGGATGAAAATTACAGTCCTGCCCTCAAGAAACTTGAGGCCTTCTGTTATTTGTTATAGTGGAGATACACTGGTGCAATGGGAAGACAGAGGCTAGAGACTCAGCTACTGTGACCTGGAGAAGTTACGGAGCCTCTCATTTATTCATCTTTATATTGTTCATTCTTTTTCATTCTTTTGCCATATTCCCATTCATTATCTTATCATGCACATGGATAATATTAAAGCTAGTTATCTTACTGGAGATAATTAAATACTTTTTAATGACTCTCCAGTTTAATAGAGGTTTGTAAAACGTGAACCCATTTCTTATGTTTATCATAATCTAGTCTAGTCCTGATCTGATGAAATCCTACTGGATTTTGTAGTTCATATTTTTATTGAGACTTATGTGCCCATTATTTGAATACTTTATCTCTTATGTTTAGAAAAATACTAGGTTTAATAAAAATGTTAAACAAATCAAAGTACCTGCTATATATCTTATCTCCCAGTGGAAAAGGATTAAAAAATTTCAGAAATTGCAAAATACAATACTAAATTTTGTGAAATGTATAAAACAAAGCAATGGATAGAAGGGACTGGGTGGCTATTTTAAATAGGGTGAACAAGGAAGATCCTGAGGAAGTGACAACTGATGATACATGAAGGCATCACTTACACGAGGAACTTGAGGTGGAACAGTCCAAGAACAGCCTATTTCAGGTTCTCTCACCTTGGGAATTATCTTGGCAATTTGGAGAAACAAAAAGAAGGCAGTGTGTCTGGAGTGTCAGGAGCACAAGAGAGGGTTCATTAGATAATGCGTGGGAGATCAAATAGGGACAGGTCATATGGGGTTTTGTTGGTCAGGATCATGAGGGTGAAATTTAGTCTGTGTTTAATATAAAATCCTTAGCACAATGGTTCTTGATAAGGTGACAATTTTGTCCCCTCGGGGACATTGGCTGTGTGGACACACTTTTTGTCATCATAGGTGGGAGCTGAAGGGGCTACCGGCATCTGGTGAGTCAAGTCCAAGGATGCTGCTAAACATTCTGTAAGACACAGGACAGTTCCTCACAAAAAAGAATTATTCTGATTAAGATATCGATAATCCCAAGGTTAAAAAAGCCCAGTTTCAGCAGACTGCAAAGAGATAAGCCTGAAGCGATATAATCTAACATATTTTTACTACTATGGATGCCTGTCATGTATTAAATTACAGAGCAGAGAGCATGGAACCTGAAGGACATTAAGAGACACTTGTAGTGGTCAGAAAATAAGACATAATAGCATTTATATTGATCAGGTATCTTCTCCATGTAGTTCATTTTCAAAAATATGATTTCATCTGTGTCATATATAAACTTATAGCATAAGTCATATTCTAACTAGGTGCTAATGCATTTATGCTCTCTTCATCTTTTGCCTTAAAGCTTTTCAGCATTAACAACTTTGACAATAAAGACAAGGGAACAATCCATCATAAACAGAATATTTAGCATTTCCGTGAAATCTCATATTGATCTTACCCCCAGCTCCACAATACTATTTATTTATTTATTTTGCTCTCTTCAAGGTCATAACAAATAAAATATGACATTTCATCTTGTGACAATTTATATCACCAGGAGGAAGATGAAATGTGAAAGCCAAACATCCTCCATTAACTATTATTTATATACTATTTCTACATGTCAAATATTATTCATAGAAGATCAAAATATGATGGTGATTTTTTTCTTCTTCAATTCTAGGCAATCTGATTAAGTTGTTACACATTCATACATCGTTCAGTGAAGAACAGTATTTGAACTAAAGTAAAAAAAGAGGGAAAATCATTTTGATAGTTCAGAAAACAATTCAGGCTTCCAGGAATTGAGAATATTGAAAGAATTTTTAAGTCCGCTGTGTGCACTGAATCTAAAGCTAATGAAAAACAATAGGGATCCTTCTATTTGAAGATTTGTGGTTAATATTGACCACTCATGTTTAAATATAGGCTCTGTAGAGAGCTGTTTATTCAAATTTCAGCTCTGCCATTTGTATTTTTGGATAGAACACAGCCATCTCTCTCTGAGCCAAGTTTACTTTTCCATACATTACGGATGACATCAGATATTAAGTAACAAGACAATACATAAGACATATGGTACATGCTGTTAATGTAAAATCAATGAATTAAAAGGAATCCTGCTGTAGAGATATCTATCCAAAGTTTAAGTCATTGTTGGATTGTCCTTTTTTAATGAGCCAGGCACATTTTGTTTGGGTATCGCTCCATCACAACTGGAGAAAAGAACTGATTTCAATGCTACTTGTCTCCTCCCACTTTATTTGTCCAAGTGAAACATACATTTAGTAGACATATTTATTAACTAGACCCTGACCCTCTGTTGCCCTGACTGAGACTGCAGGAATTAATCAAGTAGTAAATCCCTATCTGCTTAGTTCACATTTGTAGAAAAGAGCAGAATTTCTTTTAGTTATTTGAGAATGGTAGAGACCAAAATGATATTAGACTTTTGGTACATATGTCTCCAAGAAGCAACCAAAAGAACAATTTACACCCAGCTATAAGTGGGAGCCTTACCGTGGAACAGGGAAAAGCAAGAGCGAAAGGGAAGAGAACTTTAGAAGGAAAGAAAAAGTCACGCTTTCTTTTACTCATCTTGTGTCAAAATGCCTGAAACACAAATTTCATATATGGTATCTCA
Source organism: Smutsia gigantea (assembly GCA_032199065.1). Taxonomy (NCBI): domain Eukaryota; kingdom Metazoa; phylum Chordata; class Mammalia; order Pholidota; family Manidae; genus Smutsia; species Smutsia gigantea. The sequence continues at coordinate 32,982 of JAVSCE010013064.1, read as the reverse complement.
TTTAATACTCCTAACTCAAAAGTGAAGAAAATATTCTATCCCTGTTTATAGATGAGAAAACTGAGATTATAGAGAGGCTAAAGAAATTGTAAGTGGTAGAGCTGGGATTTTCATGTAAGTTTTGTCTCCATAAAGAGCCAGTGATCTCACTCCTACAGTGCATGTTCTGTCTGGATCATAGTGCTTTTTTGAAATAACATGTTGACTAAACAATGACCTTGACAGCACAAAATACCTTCACGTCATATTTAAATTTAAGCAAATACTTGAAATAAAAATTGTGACAAAGCAAGATGATGTAGCTCAGACAAAAAGCATGGTCATTCATAAGCAGTCACAAGTTTTTGTAGAGAAAGTGATTCACTAGGATTCAAATTACTCTAAGATTTTAAAAGGGAGACTAAGGCACAGTTACCCTTGACCTCCACGTTACTCATTAAAAACAAAACTGTTCCCTCTACAAAATATGGTAATGATCTCTGAGGCTAGTTTAATCTGCCTTTGACGTTCTTCTTAGGAATCTTGACATTTAAGTAAAGCTACTAATAAGTGAGAATAGTTGCCTCAGTTCAGAAAAGTTTCCTTGCCTCATTTAATATGCTTACTTAGAGACTACATTCAACTCTGGTTTAAACTGACCTTTCTCTTTTATAAAAAGAATAAAAAGCACAAATCTTTATAAAAAGGAGTAATAAAAATGTTTTATAATATAGCATGTCTGAAAATGATAATTATAGGGAATATTTTTTAAAGGAAAAATATATCTAGGTATAATTTATATTTTTAACAAAGTTCTATTACTTAATAATACTCTGTTACCCTACTCAAAATTTGAGTAAAATATTTCCATATTTTTTAATATAGACTTTCAATTTGATCTCATCCAAAACATATATGACTTTGTGATTTTAGATAACTAAATATCAAGAAATTTCTAGAAATTGATCATCAACCTTTATGATTTGGGCTAAAAATGAATAGTGTGTGTGTGAAAAGAGCAAACTTTTTCTTACTACTATACAACCATATGTATGGGTAGCCTGAAATGTGTCAGAAGAATGAGGAACTCAAACTTCAGAGGAATGAGTCCTTGGGGAATTAGGAAAATGGCTCAAAATCTCTTTTTTATTTTGCCTCATCTGTTCATTGTACAGGTTTGACGGGATGGTTCCTTCTGGCTCCTAACTGACCTTTAGCCTACTTCCTTCTGCTGAGCTAATCTACTATGTTTCAACCATCATAGAACCTCTCTATTTCCTACCTCTCTGGGAAAAATGAAAAGGTAAAAAAGGAAATAAATAAGTAAAGGTTTGGAATAAATCTCTACCCTGTACAGACTAATAATAGCTGGTGACTATTCACTCAGTAATCAAAGACAAATCAGTCCGGCTCCATGAACCCCATGGAGAATTTCACTAGCAACATATGATGTTGAAGACTCCCTAGCCAACCTGCAACTTTTTATATTTTTGGAATATAGTACATATACAATACTATATTGGTTTCAGATGTACAATAATTTGATAATTATATACATTACTAAATGCTCACCATGGTAAGAGTAGTTACCCCTTGTTACTTCACCAAGACATCACACTATTATTGGTTATATTATCTATACCATGACTAATTATTATCCACTCTTGTGACTAATTTATTATATAATTTGAAGTTTGTACCTCATTATCCCCTTCACCTATTTCACCTAATCCCCTACCACTCTCCCCTGTGGTAACTAACACACTTATCAGTATTCATGGATCTATTCCTTTGGTTTTTTTCAGATTCCACATATAAGTGAAATTATATAGTATTTGTCTTTCCCTCTGACACATTTCACTTAGCAAGAAATCCTCTAGGTAGTCCATTTGCATCATCACAAATGCCAAAAGCTCCTTCTTTTTCATGACCGAGTAATATTCCATTGTGCAGATGTACCACATCTTCTTTATCCATTCATTTATTGATGGACACTTGGGTTACTTACAAATCTTATCTATTGTAAACAATGCTTCAATTAACATAGGTGTGCATATATCTTTTCAAGTTAGTGATTTTGTTTTCTTCAGGTAAATCCCCAAAATTAGAATTGCTAGGTTGTATGGTATTTCTATATTTAGTTTTTTGAGAAAACTCCATTCTGCTTTCCACTGTGGCTGTACCAATTACATCCCCAGTGTATAAGGGTTCCCTTGTCTCCATATCCTTATCCTTAACAATACATATTAATTCTCATCTTGTTGATATTAGCCATTCTGACTGATATGAGGTGATATGTCATTGTGGTTTTGATTAGCATTTTTCTGATGATTAGTGATGATGAGCATTTTTTCATGTGTCTGTTAGCCACCTGTATGCAACTTTTAAAACTTCTGTAAAAGAATATTCCAAGTCTGACTTATGAATTTTTTTATTAAAAATACTTTTAGAATAGTTTAATGTGTTTCACATGGAAAATGCAAATATATATATATAAATTTATGAGGAAGATTAAAAAATTAATAAAGGTAAAATACTTAGGAAGATTTTCAGACTGTATTAAAATTATAATTTATAGCAAGGGAAAGTTGTCAGATTCAGGTTCCAACTCAGAGCTCTTAGTATATAACTTTTAAAAGACTGAATTTAAGTCTCAGTTCTCTCAGTTGTGAAAGGAACTAACTAAACATAGATTATTATTGTATTGCAACTTTTTTATAAGTGTTAATTCCAATATCAATATTATTTATGAAACATATGTAGATACTTGCATTTCTCTGATGCAAATTCTTGAATGACTTTTGAAAACTGCCTTTCTGGTAGTTTTGCGACATATCTAATAAGCTTTTCTCAAGTAAAAATGTGTTTATTGTGTTATCACTCCCTTTCCCTAAATTCACATTTATGTGTTTTGGTGAAGGCTTCTGCTTCCTCAAACAGAAGAAAGAGAGAAAAATGAAAACCAACTTTTAAGTTTTATTTAGGCTGTTTTTCACTGTGTACTTTAGAGTTACATGAAAAAACAAGATCTACTTCTAAAGTGAAATTTCCTTACAGTGTGTAAGCACCCTAATATGGCCCAGACAAAAGCATACCGACAGAAAAAAGCACAGAACATACTGAGGTACTATCAAGAGCCTTACATATCCAGAACTCTCTGCAAAGATTTTTGCTGTTTTCATTTTTTCCCCTAGACTTTTTTTTTTTTTCCTAAAGCAGATCTTTGGTACTTTGTCCTTTGCTTATATGCAAAGAGTAAAATAGTGATTACAGGAACAGAAGACTCTATTAGCTTGAGTGGTGCCCTTTGGCTGATAGGCATAATATTCTTAAACTAGAGTACTTCACAGTGCCAATCTCTACTAATGGAGAACCACTAGATGTATATCTATGGCTGTCCTAAAATACTTTTTCTTTATAAAATATCGGACAGAAACAGGTAGAACATGAAAAATCATTAAGTGCAGCAAGAAAGCCATTAGGGTCATGATTCCAAAGCATTAAGAGATAATGTGCGTTGGAGGAGAATATGTCTGTATGGACATATGTCATCAGTTTATTTCTAATGGGGAAAAAGAGGTTAAAATGCCTCAATTGTTAAGAATTTATTCTGAGGGAAACACTACCTTCATAAATATCCAAATAAGGTCCTTGCAAAAGTCTCTCAGCCTATCTAGTTAACATGAAATGTTAAGCGACTCCCTTTTGCCTCTGCTAAAAATATATTTTGAAGATTTGGGTCTCAGATATTGATGGCTCAATCTTAAAAGCCAATAAAATAGAAGAGGAAAAAGAATAGAACTAGCAAAAGACTAAATAAAATAAGGAAAATTTATCTCTATGCTTCAAATTTTTCCTCATCTTGGTGGTCAGAGAAATTACAGGTCCATGAGTGCTAATTACCAACCAGCATTAATAACCAGCAGTGCTTAAAAAGCTAGTATACCTTTTTTTTGCAGTGACCCAGGACTGATCCAGAGTTTTGTAGACAGACAGTAGTGATGCCTCATCACGTTTACAGTTAGGGAACCAGAAAAGAAAAGAGAAAAACAGAATGACTTTAAACCATGAACCCATCACATGAATCTAACTTTGCCGCTGAGTTACATCTACCCAGTCAGGAGTTCTGTAGGTCCACATGTCTTTTCCTCTATATCCAGAAAACAGTCATCCAAATATTTCCTGTTTTAGCTTCTTCACGTAAGGAGTCTTAAAGTTACCACTCTGTCCTAACAAGGAAAAAGCTGAACACAATAATAATCAACAACTCTTTTTGGATGCTTAAGGAAAAACATAGTAAACAATTGCTCCCCAAATTGGAGAGACAGACAGGAGAACTCAGGGAGTCATGGCTTACCTGAGAGGATGCTCACAGGAAGAAACCCCCTCAGGAGTGAGTGCCCAGGTAGGGAAATATGACCTGCAACTGACGAATTGCTTGAGGTTCAGTATAGACAAGTGGAGAGTTAACTTTCAGGAGCTTGAAGAGGTTCTCAAGGTAATTGCTGAACAAAAATCCTCTCACACTTCGGGCAGGGGAGAAAGAGCCATTTTCAAATTCACAGGAGGGTCCAATTCTTCTTAAAAGGCCTCCCTTTAGGGGAAATTTGTTAACTTGAGCCTAACCTGCTGGGGTTTTATTGAGCTTAACTCACCTGGAAGAAGGGACATACCCAATTTCAGCCCATTCTAGCTCTCCTTTCCCACCAAAAGGGAAGAAAAAACAGGCTCTTATGAAGTTTATAATCTGGACAAAAAGGTTCACTCAAAGACTGAGACCTAATCATAGGACTATAGAATATTTTTCCTTCCCCACACCTTGCGTTAATAAAGAATTATTTAAACAACTCCATTTAACTCATCTCTACAACTGATTCAGCCATCAGGGGAAAATTGCAAGACCAACCAAAAGGCAAAAAACACAATTTGAAGAGAGAGCAAGCAAGTAGCAGATCAGACAAGGCAGAAAGATTGCAATTATCAGATGAGGAATTTAAAACAACTATGATTATTAGTCAAAGGGCTCTAATGGATAAAGTAGACATCATGTTAGAACAGATGGGCAATGTAAACAGAGAAATGGAAATTCTGAGAAAGAACGAAAAAAGGAATGCTAGAGATTTAAAAAACACCAACAAAACTGAAGAATGCCTTTGATGAACTTATTAGTGAACTGGGCACAGCTGAGGAAAGACTCTGAGCTAGAGGACATATCAATAGAATCCTTAAAAATCAAAAGGCAGGAAAACAAAGACTGAAAAAAAAGACACAACATAATATACAAGGACTGTGGGGCAGAAGGTAGTTGTAGTTGCATAATGGGAATACCAGAAGAAGAGATACAGAGGACAAAAAGTGACTGAGAATTTTCCCAAAATAATGTCATAAATTAAACCATATCCAGGAATTTCAGGACAAAAAGCAGGATAAATGCAAATAACAACAAAACTACTTCCAGGCATATAATTTTCAAACTCCAGAAATCAAAGATAAGGAAAAATTTCTGAAAAAATGCCAAAGAAAACATCTTGCATATCGAGGAACAAAGATAAGAATTACACCTGACTTCTCAGTAACCATGCAAGAAAGGAAAGAGTAGAGTGAAATATTTAAAGTATTGAAAGAAAAAACCCATCAGTGTAGAATTCTGTATTTTGTGAAACTATCCTTTTGAAGATAAACAAAAATTGAGGAAATTTGTTGCCAAGAGATCTGCTTTCCAAGAAATGTTAAAAGAAGTTCTTTAAAGAGAAGAAAAATAATGTAGCTCAGAAACTGAGATCTACATAAAATAAGGAAGAACACTGAAGGAAAAAGAGGTTAAATAAAACCTTTTATTTTTATTATCCTTATCTAACAGATAACAGTTTTTTCAAAATTATAATACCAGCAATATATTCAATTACGTTATGCTTGTGTGTATACACACACACATACACATATGCTCACATATAAGTGAAATGAAGGACAGCAATGATACAGAGACAGGAGAGAAGTTCTATGATTATTTTATTACTATAACATACTCACACTACCTATGAGGTAATAGTGCTATTTGAAAGTGGACTTGGGTTAACTGCAAATGTATATTGTAAACTTTTGGGCAACCACAAAAAAGTATAACTGATCTGCTAAGAAAGGTTGGAAAATGGAATCATATAAAATGCTCAATTAAAATAACAAAAGTTGGGAAAATAGTGAGAGACAATGAGAAGCAAAGAACGAGGGCAGTATAGAAATAGAAATAGAAATCAGTAACAAATATGGTAGATATTAATCTATCAACAATCACCATGAACATCTAGGGTCCAAATGCACCAAATAAAAGACAGACCTTGTCAGAGTGGATCAAAAACAAAGCCCCCACTACATGTTGTCTACCAGAAACCCACTTTAAATATAAAGACACATATAGATTAAAGTAAGTGGATGGAAAAAAATGTACAGTGCTAATATCAATCAAAATAAAGCAGGAGTAACTACATTTATTTAATACAGAGCAGGCTTCAAAGCAAGGAAAGTTATCACGAATAAAAAAAAAGGAATTACACAATGATAAAGGGGTCAATTCTCTAAGCAGACATAGCATTCCTTAATGTGTAAGCACCTAACAACAGATCATCAAACCATGTGAAATAAATATAAACAGAATTGCAAGGAGTAAAGGGTGAATCCACTATCATAGTTGGAGACATCAACACTCCTCTGACAGAAATGGACAGATTCAGCAAGTAGAACATCAATAAGGGAATAGTTGCATTCAACTAACATCAATCAGCTGAATATAATTGACATCTACAGACCACTTCTTCCAACGATGGCAGGATACATGTTCTTCTCAAACTCATATGGGACATTCACCAAGATAGATCATATTTCTGGGCTATAAAAACACAACATGTTTAAGAGAATGGAAATCATACAATGTCTGCTCTTAGACCACAGTGGAGTTCAACTAGAAACCAGTAACAGGTAGATAACTGAAATCTCAAAATGAGAGGACATTACACAGCACACATCTAAATAACACAGGGATTAAAGAAGAGATCTCAAGAGAAATTAAGAAATCTTTTGAACTAGATGAAAATTAAGGTAAAACATCAAACTTGTGTCACATAGCAAAGCAGTCCTGAGAGGGAAATTTATAGCATTGAATTATATATAAAAAAGGGATCTGAAATTAATAATCTAAGTTTTCATTTTATAAAACCAGAAAAAAGAGAAAAATTAAATCCAAAATAAACAGAAGAACATAAATAGTAACAGAGTAGAAATCAATGAAATTGAAAATAAGAAATAAGTAGAGAAAATGAACAAAACCAAACTCTAGTTCCCTGCAAAGATCAACAAAATTGATAAGCCTCCAGCATGGCTAACTAAGAAAAAAAGAGAAAGGACATAAATTAATATCTGAAATGAAAGCTAGATCTACAGATCCTATGGACATTAAAGGATAATAAAGGATTACTGTGGGATATACAATGGAGAAATGACAGCCTCTTCAACAGCTGGTGTTGGCAAAACTGAACAGCTACATGTAAGAGAATGAAACTAGATTACTGTCTAACCCCATATACAAAAGTAAACTCAAAATGGATCAAAGACCTGACTGTAAGTCATGAAACCATAAAACTCTTAGAAAAAACATAGGCAAAAATCTCTTAGACATAACCATGAGCAACTTTTTCATGAACATATCACCCCGGGCAAGGGAAACAAAAGCAAAAATTAACAAGTGGGACTATATCAGATTAAAAATCTTCTGTACAGCAAAGGACACCATCAGTAGAACAAAAAGACATCCTGCAGTATGGGAGAATATATTCATAAATGATGTATCTGATAAGGGGTTGACATCCAAAATATATAAAGAGCTCATGCACCTCAACAAACAAAAAGCAAATAAACCAATTAAAAAATGGGCAGAGGAGCTGAACAGACACTTCTCCAAAGAAAAAATTCAGATGGCCAACAGGCACATGAAAGATGCTCCACATCGCTAATCGTCAGAGAAATGCAAATTAAAACCACAATGAGATATCACCTCACACCAGTAAGGATGGCCAACATCGAAAAAACTAAGAACAACAAATGCTGGCGAGGATGAGGAGAAAGGGGAACCGTCCTACACTGCTGGTGGGAATGCAAATTAGTTCGACCATTGGGGAAAGCAGTATGGAGGTTCCTCAAAAAACTCAAACTAGAAATACCATTTGCCCCAGGAATTCCACTCCTAGGAATTTACCCTAAGAATGCAGCAGTGCAGTTTGAAAAAGACATATGTACCCCTATATTTATCGCAGCACTATTTACAATAGCCAAGAAATGGAAGCAACCTAAGTGTCCGTCAGTAGATGAATGGATAAAGAAGAGGTGGTACATATACACAATGGAATATTATTCAGCCATAAGAAGAAAACAAATCCTACTGTTTGCAACAACATGGATGAAGCTAGAGGGTATTATGCTCAGTGAAATAAGCTAGGCAGAGAAAGACAAGTATCAAATGATTTCACTCATCTGTGAGTATAAGAACAAAGCAAAAACTGAAGGAACAAAACAGCATCAGACTCACAGAACCCAAGAATGGACTAACAGTTACCAAAGGGAAAGGGACTGGGGAGGATGGGTGGGAAGGGAGGGGCAAGGGGGAAAAAGGGGCATTATGATTAGCAGATATAATATAGTGGGGGGCATGGGGAGGACTGTACAACACAGAGAAGACAAGTAATGATTCTATAGCATCTCACTACGCTGATGGACAGGGACTGTGATGGGGTTGGTGGGGGGACTTGGTAATAGGGGGTCTAGTAACCATAATGTTGATCAAGTGATTGTACATTAACGACACCAAAATAATAATTTTAAAAAACCTATAGAGAAAAAATAAATAAATAAAGGAATACTGTGAACAACTCTGTGCCTACAGGTTAATAACCTAAATAAAATAGACCAATTCCTTGAAAGATGCATTTAGCCAAATCTCACACAAAAAGAAAAAGAAATGGACCATCTGAATAGGCCATTATCTATTAAAGAAATTGAATCAATAAAGTGAAATAATTAAGTATGAATTTCACAAAATATGCACACAATCTTTATATGAAAAACTGTAAAACTGATGAAGTAAAAAAAAGAACTGGAGAGATATTCCATGTTTTGAATTGGAAGATCCAATATTTCCAAGATGTTAATTCGTCCAAACTGACCTATAGATTCAATTCAATCCCAATCAAAATCCAAGAAAATTATTTTGTGGATTTCAACAAACTTATTCTAAAGTTTATATGGAAAGACAAAAGACCCAGAATAGCCAGTACAATATTGAGGGAGAAGAACAGTCAGAGGAATGATACTACCTGATTTTAAGACTTTCTATAAAGCTGTAATAATCAAGACACTGTAGAGTTGGTGAACGAAGGGAGTAGATCCATAGAAAAGAATAGAGAACCCAGAAATAGACATAATGTAGGACACAAATGTAATCAACTGATCTTTGACAAAGGAGCAAAGGCAATGTACTAGAACAAAGATAGTCTTTTCAACAAATGGTGCTCGAAAACTAGACATTTAAAAAAAGAAGGACTTAGACACATACCTGACATCTTTCACAAAAAGTAACTCAAAATGGATTACAGCCATAAATGTAAAATGCAACTATAAAACTCCTCAAAGATAACATCAGAGAAAGCCTAGGTAACCTTGGTCATGGCAATAAATTAGATACAACACCAAAGGCATGAACAATGGAAGAAATAATCAATAAGCTGCACTTCACTAAAATTAAAAACTATTATTTGGAAGGTACTACCAAGTGAATAAGAAGGCAAGCCACACACTGGGAGAAAACATTTGCAAAAGACACATCTGATAAAGAACTGCTATCTAAAATCTACAAAGAAGTCTTAAAATTCAACAATAAGAAAACAAACAACCTAATTAAGAAACACCTCACTAAGAACATATACTCCAAAACATGACTGTATTTGGAATAGGGTATTTAAAGATGTATTCACATTAAAATGAGGTCATTACTATAGACCCTAATTTGATATAATTTGTGTTCTTGCAAGAAGAGGAAATTTGGATGCAGTTACATACAGCAAGAAGACCACTTGAAGTCACAATGAGAAGATGGCCATGTACAAACTAAGGTGCGTGGCCTCAGGAGGAAACAGCCCTAAAACACCTCCACCTCCAAAACTGTGAGAAAATAAATTGCTGTTGTTTAAGTCACCCAATCTGGAGAACTTTATTATGGCAGCCATTGTACCTAAACAGTTGTCCCATGGGAGAAGGGTAGAAAGAAAAAGAAAGTCAAGAAGACACTGTGATCATAAAAGCCAACTGTAAACTATTTAGAAGAAGGACCATATGAAATGCCTTATTCTTTGTACACTGAAGTTAGTGGAAGTGGCCTGGGGAGAGAAAAGAAGAAGTGAATGAGAAAAGCAAAATGTATACAGGCAAGGAAGCCAGGGAACATGAAAGAACTTACCTAGTAAGGTGGTTCTTTCAGACTTGAGGGCTGGGCTGCAAGCAAGTTGACAAAACGCGTGCTAAACCCTTGCAAACTGGATTTTATTTATGTACAAAAAATAGCCATTGTTTGGTATGAAATGTAACATGAATACTAACAATGCACTAACATTACTTTTAAAATCTTGATATTGCAGACATTTGAAAGCAACTGAAAAACAAGAGGCTGTTTTAAGACATTTAGTTTTAATCAAACACTGCCTCCATAGTTGGATTGCCAATTTTCCAGAGTCTAAATCACAATAAATATAAAACATTGAATAGTAGAGAATTTTAACTATCTCATCTAACAATGTAAACAAAATACTTAGAGAGCTTTGTGAAAGAAGGAAGTGTTCTCTTTCTAAATCTGTAACCAGATGTGAGATTACTGGTCTTTGTTTCAACCACAATGACGATGGAGAGGAAGAATTAATTGCAATTTTGATGAATGGAATGCCTGACAAAATAATAGTTTTTAGCAGATCATTGTTTTCCCTCTTTAATTTCTATCCAGCAAAGCTTTATTTCAATGGTACATCATCATAATTGCCATTTTTATAAACATCAAACTGTGCAGGTGCATTTGCTAACGCACCCTCTGTGGCAAATACAACAAACTAAAGAAATGTAAAACAGATTCTGAAATTACAGTATGACTTTGAATATATGGTGATAGACAGAATGTCCGTCTTTAAGGAAAACTGAAAAATGGCTGGCCCTTTCCACTCCGTATAACTAGCCATAATCAAAATGGCCCTGTGTTTCAATATTTGATGATTAAATAATTCATTTCTACTGCCTTTCCCAGATTTTGGCTCCTTCTGTCAAATGTGCTGTACAAAATATTAGTTTTAGGGTGTTTATATTCATCAAATTAGCACTTAATTAGCTATTAGCACTGAATTTCTCATTAGTCAATAATGGAATATGAGTTAAAGAAAGGTTGGTTCATGTATAAAATATCTTCGAGGGCACCTTCTGTGCCATGACATCATTGACATAATTAGTGGGACACATTATTCCCCAAAAGCCCATTCCATAAAATTGGAGATTAAACATTAAAATAAGTTCCTTGTTCTTCAAGAATGGGCCTTAGTTCATTCACTTCAGGTACTGCCCATAAACCTGAAGATATCCTCAATGTAGAACTGTGTATTTCAGTGGTTAGGATTCAAAGATTAGCTTTCTTTCATTAGTGCATACATAAATTTCAAAATCCCACCTCAAGTCCTACATGCTTATAGTTGGGATGATCTATCTGTAAAAACAAAAAAGAGAAAGACCGATAACACATGAAAATAGTTTCACTTTTTAATAAATGCCTCAGATTAGTGCATGATTCAAACAACTAGGTATCATCCATAATAATAATGAGATAAAAAGGTTATAAAATACAATATTATTTTCTGGTCATCAAACATACTACCCAAAATATGTTCTCACTCAGCTGCTTAACTGCTAAAACTTCACCACTATGAATTCACTAATTTGGGCAATACTGCATTATTTCCTTTTCCTAAAAGAATGGTAATATCAACATTTACCCCTAAGGTTCCTTTTCATGGCTTCATACAATATTAGCTTTGGAAATATACTTAGAAGAATTTATTTAGTCAAACCAATTTTATGCTTGAACCTTCTTTCCAACCTCTCTGTCAGACTGAAACGCAGTTTCTCTTTGAAAACACTCCATGGCTCAGAAGACACTTCCATTGCCAGACATCTTGGTTCATTCTTCTAATTTTAGGGAAAAAAAAAAAGGGAAAACATTTTCTAATCTTGGAAAAAAAAAACATTCTTTTCTAATTTTGGAAAAGACAGTATTTGAGTTTTGCCATCCTGACTGGCCTCTGGAACTACACACAAGAAATCTAATTTTTCTACACGATTGCTTTTTTAAATATTTGAAAATGTGTATCATGTTCCAATTTAATCTTCTCTGTCCTAAACTGAACGTTCTTCCCTCTTCAGTGATTCCTTCCCTGCCACGGGTTTTTTGATGAAGTATCTAATGAGCTCAGTAGATGATTGTCAAAGTCAGTATGTGGCAGGTACTCTGCCAGGAGCTAGCTGTGTGCTGGTGACTAAACACAGTTACTGCGTTCATGGCTTTTAGAACTGAGCAAGGAGAGAGGATGAAACAAGTAAATAAACAATGTAAGAGTCTTAAGTTTTGATAAATGCAATAAAGGAAATTCTAGGAATGCTATGATTCAAAATTACAAGAACTTAATAGTTCACAAACAGCCAGGCATATGCAAATGGAAAGGAGTGGAAGAAAGAAGTATGTTCTAGAGAGAGGGAGCAGAGACCGATGACAAACTGGGAGAATATATTGGTAAGTTATATCACAGAAAGACCCAATCTGCTTAATAAACAGTTTACAAATCAAAGAGATCTGTATAGGATCCTAGAACAGAAAAAGACAGATGGAATTTGAATATGGTATGCAGTTTAATAAGGTGTTAAAGTACCGGTTTTGATAGGGGTACTATGGTGATGTAAGATATTAGCCTTAGAGGGAAGCTGGGTGAAGACTATGTTAGGAATACACTGGATTATTTTTGTAACTTTTCTGTAATACTAAATTAGCTCAAAATAAAAAGGCAAAAAATTTTTAAGGGAAAAAAAGACCAAAATTTTTCCAAAGAAAGCACTTTCCAGAAAAATATAGACAAATGTCCCTTAACATGTGAAAAGATAACCAAATTGAATCATGATATAAGAAATGGAAAATAAACGTTCAATAAGATATTTTTTGCTGTGGCAAGAGCTCAATAAAATTAAATAACAATAAACTTTTTAGGTAAATCTCTGAAAAACAGTCACCATTGGAACTTGCTTGTAAAAGCAAAATGGTTCAACCACTAAATAAAGGGGGTTTGATGGCATCCCAACAGCACGACAAGCACGTATATCATATGAGAATTTGCACTTATGAGAATGATTTATCGAACTCATCAGACATTATCATGAAGCTACACTTCCTCCAGTGTAAAACAACATATGAACAAGTTTATTTATTGTGGAATTATTTGGAAAAGTAAAATACTGGATACCACATACATGTCATTCATGAGACATGGATGAATAAAACTATGGTGCATTCAGTGCAGCACAGAAGCTTAATAAAAATGAGAAAGATCTCTACAAATTGGCATTAGTATTTTTCAGCATGAACTGTCAAATGAGAAAGGAAAAGTATGAAAGAATATATATAGTAGGCTACTTTTTTCCTGAGAAAAAAAGGGGAAATTAGAATGTGTGTGTGTGGGGAGGGTGTGTGTGTGTGTGTGTGATGTTCATGTGCTTTTTTTTTTTGCAAAAAGAAAAGAAACAGAAAACAAAGATAGTCACAATTGTTAATAATTGGTTAATTAAGCAAAGGTATGTAGTTGTAACTGTAACATTCTTTTATCTTTTCTGTAAGTTTGATTTCCTTTCAATGATGGGAAATAAATAAAGTGACCTGAGATTAAGACCACCCTTAAGTACCTGACAGAGGAAAACAAACATGTCTGAATGAATGAAAAGGTAAACCTAAGGAAGAGCAAAATCACCTTATCTATATATACACTATCCACTATAACAATGGTGTTTGGGCACCTTCAAGTTGACAGCACTTGGGCATTTCTGATTCACTGCAATTTTAAAGATTATTTAATATTTTCAGATTTGTTATGATATTCACCTGTTCAACTTGTTTGCTGTAGAGGATATGTTGTATCTCTGTACATAGCATTTTTTTCACCTACCAATCCCCCATTAGGACACTTGCTAAATCACGGACCTGTGAAATTCTAGTTAATTTGCAATCATAGTTCTCAAACCCTGTGACATGACAGTGGACACTTGATTGAGAATAGAATAAATTATATCCATCATCCTAGAGTCCATGGTGGTTAGCCAAGTGACAGGCATATAAACTGAACACATCAGCGGACTTCCCTAGGATTTTATGTGCAGACTCTGACTGAGGAAACTTTATTCTCCTTGTTAAATTGGAAGATGCATGCTTCAATTTTATGGGCTCGTGATACTCACAACTTCTACATCCTCAAGGCATAAAGAACAAACAAAGAGAAAGAAACAAAAAAGTGAAGGGAGGTCCAGAAATACAGGTAAACAGAGAAACAGAGAACCTGGTCTAATGACATTTTATGCTTTTCTGACTTCTGAGGTTAGTCCCATTCCCTGATGTCCCAGTTTTTGGAAAATCCTCTCCTTAGTTACAGCTAGCTAATTTGAGTTTCAGTTGCATACAACTGAAAAACTCTAATGAACAATTGAGGGCAGTGAATATTGTTCATGTAGTTTCAGTACACCATCCAACATGCTAAACGTTTATGCGATGATAAGAGAGTATGAAAGTGGAAAAGTAATAATACTATGTCATCATTTCAGACGGCATTCAGTTGAGACTTCTTAATGTTCACTGAAGCTAAGCAACAGTATCAATTAATGAAGACTCTAAATGTAAACAATACAAATCCATGTATAGATGCATTATTGATAATATATATTATAGAGCCCATATTTAATTTAGAAGCCCTTAGAGTTACATGGATTTATTTGCAGCTCGTTTATTTTTGCCTTTGCTCTTACTGATCTCCTGAAATGTGGAGCACCAGAAAAAGAAACAATTGTATTTGAGATAGCTAGTTGATGGTTTAGCTGTTATCATATTTATCTTTGCATTTCTTATAAAGAACAGAGGTGAAGGAATGCCAAGTAAATTAAAAGTCACATATTGAGTTTATAGCAGAGTAATAGTCAATTCAAACTCCTTTAAAGTACCATTTATGCCTACAATAAGAATATCAAATATACACAGAGGTCCTAAGAGTTTAAACTGTTTCTTTTAGGTATTTATGACTTTTCCGTTCTGATCTATTCTTTACCAATACAGCCTTTTGAAGTCATGTGACTTTGGTATTCTCAAGTGAATTTAAAGCACTTGGAAACTCCAACACTTATTTAGTGTCTATCGTGAGCCACGCACTATGTTGGCACCTGGGAAATCAAGAGTGAACAAAGGTTGCACTCTCTACGAGTGTTATAAACCAGTAACTAAAAGTAAATACAAACTGGAAAAGTATAAACAAGTAACATTTCAGATGGAAAATGAGTCAAAATCCAAAACCATTTAGATTCCTTATGACTTTGCTCTTCAGTGACATTGAAGGTTTTTTGTTTTGTTTTGTTTTGTTTGTCCTCCGTTTAAAGATAAAAGAGAGAGTGATATGAGCACCTGGAAGCAATTTGCAGCTAAATTTGATCATTTGGGAATGTATTCTTGCCTCTTTTGCCCTTTTATAAAGGACAAAGCAAGACAACAAAATAAAAGGAAGGATGCAGGAAAGGAGCTTCTGTGACACCTGGATGTTAAAATGATTATTTTGGAAGTATTAAACTATACATAAATGCACCTATCTATAATTTGCTCTAACCATGGCAATTTAGGAGGTGGGAAGGAAATATGATCTAAAACTGATGCTTAAAATAAAAGAAAGAATTACTCTCAGGGAGCTATGGTCAGTGGAACATGTGTCCTCCCAAAAGTTCTGTTTACATCTTCACACCCACCACCTCAGAATATGACCTTATTTGGAAAAAGAATCATTGCAGATACCATTCCTTAAGAAGAAGTCATACTGGAGTAGGGAAAGCTTCTACCCAATATGGTTGGTGTCGTTATAAGAAGAGCAGAAGAGACACAGAGATACTGACAGGCAAGGAGTGAACATCGCATGGCAATGGAGGTGAAGATTAGCAGCTGCAGACTACAGAACCCCAAGGACTGACGGAACACCTCCAGAGGCTAGGAGGAAGCAAAGCAGGACTCTCTCTGCAGGTCTCACAAGGAAATGTGGCCTTGCTAACACCTTGATTTTTCACTTTTCAGCTTCCAGAACTGTGAGACAACATGCTTGTTGTCATAAACTACCCAGTTTGTGGTACTTTGTAATGGCAGCCCTAGGTAACTAGTACACAAATATATGAAAATTAATTCTATGCCTTCCATAAGCAACAAAAAAAACCCAAAACTATCAGTGAGATGCACTTCTGTATGTCAATTATATTCTCAGAAACCATGTTTTGATGGTAACATCAAATACAGAAGTTCTCTGTCACATTTCAGAGTGTTATCTCTGAACTTTCTTCTGGAAAACTGAACAGACGAGGAAACCAAGGCCTTACTGAACCATAAACTGTCATGTTCTTGACTTTAACATGGAAGTAGTCGGCTGTAGATGGTTTCAAATTTGGTGATAAAACAGGACATGAAAAATACCTGTATGTTGTTTACATGTCACAATATATCTTCTAACAATTTTAAATAGTTCTGTTAGTAAATGTATTTGCATTCATTCAGTAAACACTCAAATCAGATTAAAGGAAGCATTGTTTTAAACTCATATTTTTATCAGCTTTTCAATTATAATGCTTGATCTCCATTTTCATTTATTTCAATTTGAAAAATTCCTTGAAAATACAGGGACCTATTATTTCTGATTGCTACCATTCCCAAATAGAGTTCTTTGTCATGTGTCAACTGTTATTACAGGTTTTGGACTAACTTATTTATTATGTTAATTTCTTAAATCCTGTCTATTACCACAATGTAACATGTGCAGAATGGAGGTAATGGTCACTTGGCAAGTCTTTCATAAGTCTTTCTAGGTAACCTAGTAACTTAGAAGGACACAGGGCCACAAGGGGTCTTCCTAGACATACCTGTTTGCCTGGAACAATACGTGAAACTGCCTTTTCATTACGGCTTGTCAGTATGCTTCAATCAATCCTTAGAGGGAATAAAAATCCCAGACAGAATTTCATCTCCAGAAGAAAATTATGGATAATACTAAAACTAAATAATGAAAACAGTTATTGTTTATTGAGTTTCAGTTTTTGCTAGGCTCCATGATAATTGTTAAACTATTTTATTGAAGTTGGAATGCTGGTCCCTGTTACACAGACAAAACCAAAAGCTGCGAGGTTAAGCAGTTCGCTCAGCCACACAGCTAAATCTGTCGTGGATGTATCTGTGCTCATGTTTTTCTGACACCTAAGAACTCAGGCTCTAGGAACTTTGCTTTGGTAAGAACTCATAAATTCACTTGCCCTGACTTCTGGGAAGATGGCGGTGTGAGCAGGGCAGCAGAAATTTCCTCCCAACACTATATTTATCTACAAAAACACAGCAAATACATGTATTCCTAAAAAAGAGACGAGAATACACAGGAAAGTGCACAGCGTGCAGCTACACCCGAGAGGACTCGGCACCCCAAGAGGCGGGTAAGATACGGAGCTGCAACCCGGCAGTACCCGAGCCCTCCCCCACCCCAGCGCACCGGCGGGAGGAGAGGAGTCAGAGCCGGGAGGGAGTGGAAGTACACCCCGCGAAGTAGCCAGCCCCGGGGATCTGCGCGGGGAGCGCTGACCCACATCGCGCAGTGCAGCGGAGATTGGAGAGACAGAGCGGCAGGATCTGAGCGGGGAACGTGCCAGGGTGCTTGCAGTCGGCTCGCGGGAAGGAAAAAAAAAAGCGTGTGCTTTCTTCAGCGGTCTTAAAGAGACAGGAGCCCAGCGGAGGAGCCAGATCGCCCAGGCACCCTCAGCCCAGCAGGCTGGGAGTCCTGGGGAGTTTCAGACACCTTAGCTGGCGACTGAGGAAGCGCAGCCATACTTAACACTTCTCACTGAGATCAACAGCCTCCTATTCATTCCCACCCCTGCCAGAGCGATAAAGGGCCCTGCGGAGCGGCAGAGTCACAGCTGTGGAATAGTGGGGCAATAGCGCCACCTAGAGCATTCCCACAGAATCTACGTCCGGGGGGCATTTTTTTGTTGTTGTTTGTTTTGTTTTGTTTTTTGTTTTCTTTTGTTTTCTCTTTTCTTTCTTTTTCTTTCTTTCTTTCTTTTTTTTCTTTTTTTTTCTCTTTTTTTGCTTCTCTAAAGTCTTAAAGAGCCCAGCTGACATACGTGGCAACTATCAGTGACCAATTATATAGCCATGAAAAGACAGAGGAATATGGTTCAGACCAAAATCAACCAGACAACCCCAGAGAGGGAGTCTGAAGGGATGGAAATGCACAGCCTCCTGAAAAAGAATTCAGAATAAAAGTCATAACCATGCTGATGGACCTACAGAGAAATGTGCAAGAGCTGAGGGAGGAAGTGAGGGAACTGAGGAAAGACAATACAGAAATCAGACAAGCGATCGACGGGCTTAACAGCAGAATGGATGAGATGCAAGAGACTGTTAATGGAATAGAAAACAGAGAACAGGAGTACAGAGCAGCTGAGGCAGAGAGAGATAAAAGCATCTCTAGGAAGGAAAGAATATTAAGAGAACTGTGTGACCAATCCAAACGGAACAATATTCGCATTATAGGAGTACCAGAGGAAGAAGAGAAAGAAAAATGGATAGAAAGTGTCTTTGAAGAAATAATTGCTGAAAACATTCCCTCGCTGGGGAAAGAAGTAGTCTCGCAGTCCACTGAAGCTCATAGATCTCCCAACACAAGGGACCCAAGGAAGAAAACACCAAGACACATAATAATTAAGATGGCAATGATCAAAGATAAAGACAGGATATTAAAGGTAGCTAGAGAGAGAAAAAAGATCACCTACAAAGGAAAACCCATCAGACTATCATCAGACTTTTCAACAGAAACCTTACAGGCCAGAAGAGAATGGCATGATATATTTAATGTTATGAAACAGAAGGGCCTTGAACCAAGAATATTGTATCCAGCACGATTATCATTTCAATATGATGGAGGGATTAAACAATTTACAGATAAATGAAAGTTGAGAGAGTTTGCCTCTCATAAACCACCACTACAGGATATCTTAAATGGACTGCTCTAGAGGGAAGCCCACCTAAGGCTAAAAAGATGTCACCAGAGAAAAAAAAAATCATAGCAAAGAAAGCAGACCATCCAAATACTAACTAAAGGCAAAGAATAAAACACCTATTATAGAAAGAATGGAGGAGGAGGAATAAGAAGGGAGAGAAATAAAGAAACATCAGACTGTGTTTACAATAACTTAACAAGAAAGTTAAGTTAGATTGTTAGATAGTAAAGAAGCAACCCTTGAACCCTTGGTAACCACGAATCTAAAGCCAGCAATGGCAATAAGTACATACCTATCAATAATCACCCTAAATGTAAATGGACTGAATGCACCAATCAAAAGACACAGAGTAACAGAATGGATAAAAAAGCAACCCATCTATATGCTGCCTACAAGAAACTCACCTCAAATCCAAAGATATACACAGAATAAAAGTGAAGGGATGGAAAAAGATATTTCATGCAAACAACAAAGAGAAAAAAGCAGGTGTTGCAGTACTTGTATCAGACAAAATAGACTTCAAAACGAAGAAAGTAGCAAAAGATAAAGAAGGACATTACATAATGATAAAGGGGTCAGTCCAACAAGAAGATATAACCATTATAAATATATATGCACCCAACACAGGAGCGCCAGCATATGTGAGACAAATACTAACAGAATTAAAGGAGGAAATAGACAGCAATGCATTCTTCTTAGGATACTTCAACACACCACTCACTCCAGAGGACAGATCAACCAGACAGAAAATAAGTAAAGAGAAAGAGGCACTGAACAACACACTAGAACAGATGGACCTAACAGACATCTACAGAACTCTACACCCAAAAGCAACAGGATACACATTCTTCTCAAGTGCACATGGAACATTTTCCAGAATAGACCATATACTAGGCCACAAAAAGAACCTCAGTAATTTCAAAAATATTGAAATCCTACCAACCAACTTCTCAGATCACCAAGGTATAAACCTAGAAATAAATTTTAGAAAGAAATCAAAAAGGCTCACAAATACATGGAGACTTAACAACACTCTCCTAATTAATCAATGGGTTAACGACCAAATCAAAACAGAAATCAAAGAATATATGGAGACTAATGACAACAACAACACAAAGCCACAACTTCTGTGGGACGCAGCAAAGGCAGTTCTAAGAGGAAAGTATATTGCAATCCAGGCCTATTTAAAGAAGGAAGAACATTCCCAAATGAATAGTCTAAAGGCACAATTACTGAAATTGGAAAAAGAAGAACAAATGAGGCCCAAAGTCACCAGAAGGAGGGACATAATAAAGATTAGAGAAGAAATAAATAAAATTGAGAAGAATAAAACAATAGAAAAAATCAATAAAACCAAGAGCTGGTTCTTTGAAAAAATAAACAAAATAGATAAACCCCTAGCCAGACTCATAAAGAGAAAAAGAGAATCTACACACATAAACACAATCAGAAATGAGAAAGGACAAATCACGACGGACCCCACAGAAATACAAAGAATCATAAGAGAATATTATGAGAATCTATATGCTAACAAGCTGGAAAACATGGAAGAAATGGACAACTTCTTAGAAAAATACAACCTTCCAAGACTGACCAAGCAAGAAACAGAAAAACTAAACAGACCAATCACCAGCGACGAAATAGAATTGGTAATCAAAAAACTACCCAAGAACAAAACCCCTGGGCCTGATGGATTCACCTCTGAATTCTACCAGACATATAGAGAACAAATAACACCCATTCTCCTTAAAGTTTTCCAAAAAATAGAAGAGGAGGGAATACTTCCAAACTCATTCTATAAAGCCAGCATCACTCTAATACCTAAACCAGGCAAAGACCTCACCAAAAAAGAAAATTACAGACCAATATTCCTGATGAACGTGGATGCAAAAATACTCAACAAAATATTAGCAAACGGAATTCAAAAATACATCAAGAGGATCATACACCATGATCAAGTGGGATTCATCCCAGGGATGCAAGGATGGTACAACATTCGAAAATCCATCAACATCATCCACCACATCAACAAAAAGAAGAACAAAAAACACATGATCATCTCCATAGAGGCTGAAAAAGCATTTGACAAAATTCAGCATCCATCCCTGATTAAAACTCTCAACAAAATGGGTATAGACGGCAAGTACCTCAACATCATAAAGGCTATATATGACAAACCCACAGCTAACAGCATACTTAACGGCGAGACGCTGAAAGCTTTTCATCTATGTTCGGGAACAAGACAGGGATGCCCACTCTCTCCACTGTTATTCAACATAGTACTGGAGGTCCTAGCCACAGCAATCAGACAAAACAAAGACATACAAGGCATACAGATTGGTAAAGAAGTCAAATTGTCAGTATTTGCAGATGACATGATACTGTACATAAAAAACCCTAAACATTCCATTCCAAAACTACTAGAACTAATATCTGAATTCAGCAAAGTTGCAGGATACAAAATTAACACACAGAAATCTGTTGCTTTCCTATACACTAATGATGAACTAACAGAAAGAGAAATCAGAAAAACAATTCCATTCACAATTGCATCAAAAAGAATAAAATACCTAGGAATAAACCTAACGAAGGAAGTGAAAGACCTGTACTCTGAAAACTACAAGACACTCCTAAGAGAAATTAAAGAGGACACTAACAAATGGAAATGCATTCCATGCTCTTGGCTAGGAAGACTAAATATTGTCAAAATGGCTATACTACCTAAAGCAATCTACAGATTCAATGCAATCCCTATCAAACTACTAACAGCTTTCTTCAATGAACTGGAACAAATAATTCTAAAATTCATATGGAACCACAAAAGACCCCGAATAGCCAAATCAATCCTGAGAAGGAGGAATAAAACAGGGGGAATTACACTCCCTGACTTCAAGCTCTACTATAAAGCCAAGTAATCAAGACAATTTGGTATTGGCACCAAAACAGACCCACAGACCAGTGGAACAGAATAGAAAATCCAAACATTAACCCAAACATATACAGTCAATTAATATTTGATAAAAGTGCCTTGGATATACAATGGGGAGATGACAGCCTCTTCAGCAGCTGGTGTTGGAAAAACTGGACAGCTACATGTAAGAGAATGAAACTGGACTATTGTCTAGCCCCATACACAAAGGTAAACTCAAGGTGGATCAAAGACCTGAATGTAAGTCATGAAACCATAAAACTCTTAGAAAAAAACATAGGCAAAAATCTCTTGGACATAAACATGAGCAACTTCTTCATGAACATATCTCCCCGGGCAAGGGAAACAAAAGCAAAAATGAACAAGTGGAACTATATCAAGCTGAAAAGCTTCTGTACAGCAAAGGACACCATCAGTAGAACAAAAAGACATCCTACAGTATGGGAGAATATATTCATAAAAAACGTATCTGATAAAGGGTTGACATCCAAAATATATAAAGAACTCATGCACCTTAACAAACAGAAAGCAAATAATCCAATTAAGAAATGGGCAGAGGACATGAATAGACACTTCTCCAAAGAAGAAATTCAGATGGCCAACAGGCACATGAAAAGATGCTCCACATCGCTAATCATCAGAGAAATGCAGATTAAAACCACAATGAGATATCACCTCACAGCAGTGAGGATGGCCAACATCCAAAACACAAACAACAACAAATGTTGGCGAGGATGTGGAGAAAAGGGAACCCTCCTACACTGCTGGTGGGACTGCAAATTAGTTCAACCATGGTGGAAAGCAGTATGGAGGTTCCTCAAAAAACTCAAAATAGAAATACCATTTGACCCAGGAATTCCACTCCTAGGAATTTACCCTAAGAATGCAGCAGCCCAATTTGAAAAGGACAGATGTACCCCTATGTTTATTGCAGCACTATTTACAATAGCCAAGAAATGGAAGCAACCTAAGTGTCCATCAGTAGATGAATGGGTAAAGAAGATGTGGTATATATACACAATGGAATATTATTCAGCCATAAGAAGAAAACAAATCCTACCATTTGCAACAACATGGATGGAGCTAGAGGGTATTATGCTCAATGAAATAAGCCAAGCCGAAAAAGACAAGTATCAAATGATTTCACTTATATGTGGAGTATAAGAACAAAGAAAAAATACTCAAGTAACAAAACTGCAGCAGACTCACAGAGCCCAGGAACGGAGTAATAGTTACCAAAGGGAAAGGAACTGGGGCAAATGGGCGGGAACGGAGGGATAAGAGGGAAAAAGGGGCATTAGGATTAGCAGATTTAATGTTAGGGGGTTCGGGGAGGGCAGTATAACTCAGAGAAGACAAGTAGTGATTCTATAGCATCTCAGTAAGCTGATGGACAGTGACTGTAATGGCTTTGGTGGGGGGGACCTGATGAAGGGGTAGTTTAATAATCGTAATATTGCACATGTAATTGTAAATTAATGATAATAAAATAAATTATATTAAAAAAAAAGACTGTAAGCCAAGTGTTGTTAACAACTAAAAAAAAAAAAAATTCACTTGCCCTAAAATAGATACCAGGTGATTTACGTCAAATGAGGGGTTATCATGTAACTAAAACCAGTAAAGTAAGATTAAAAGGGCAGATGGCGGTTTAGACACTTAACAAATTTTTCCGTGCAGTCAGAGCTTTACAGGATTTCATTCTGCTTTGAAGTTAGGAATTCTGTGCCCTACATACCTGTCTTTTTCTTTTTTTCATATCAGTCCACAGGGCTCTCTGTGAGTTTTGCTTTTATTCTCTGTGAAGTATTTGGGTTGCTATCACTAGTTGATGCTATTGGGACATTTTGAAATAAAGTAATTTGGGACATTGTCTATTTGATAATGGAAGTAGAGCTTCAGCCATTTCATATATAGCCCCTGCTTTTATTTGGGTAAGTAGGGGGGAGACAAAAAAGCATAAGCGGTGGAGCAAAAACAGCAAAGGGCCATGGTAAATGTAAATGATAAATATGGTAAACATAAAATAATCTGTAAGAACTATCAGATTACTTATGCGTCACAGTATTAAATACTGATTGTTAATGGGGAGGAAATGGGCTTAGCTGAATATGTCCATGTCTTGCCAATGGGCAAGTTCACTATGGACTTAATGTGACCAAAGGAATGACAGTAAAACATTCTTGGCGTGAAAGGGTTATACCCAACTTTATTTCCATGGTGGCAGGTCAAGTGCTAGAATCCCGTTCTCTTCAGAGCGAGTCTGCACGCAGCAAGCCTGTCTCTGTCTCTGGGCCTGTCAGCCGGCACAGCCGTCCCGGTCTCTGTCCTCGGCGCTGCCACCACTCCAGCCTCTGCTCTGCTCTCCCGCAGGCTTGCAGCTGTGCTACCGTGTTGCCTAGAGCCCTGGGTAGGGCTCTTCATATAGACTCAATAACAAGGCATTGCCCACATGTGTGTAGTGAGCTGGCCAATCAGGGCCAGGTGAGAACCCTGGCCACAGGAACGTTTATTTTATCCACAGTCCAAAATTTCTGATTGGTCTTTTAAGAGAACATCCTCATTGAAGGATGTGATAAATAAGTGGTTTACCAAGGGAGTGTGCACAATTTCAAACTTTCAGTATGATAGGAAAACAGCAAACACAGATCTTCAACATATTTTTAAACCACTATAACATTTTGCATTAATTTCTACTTCCTTTCAGGTTGCTAGAGACGTTCCATTGAAAAATTGAAGGCATGGAGAATTGTGAAATGACCACATACGACAGAAAAGCTGGGAGCTCCCAGTGCATGTGTAGCCAGTGAGGAGGGGAGAGCAGCTGATATAAAAGGAAAAGTCTGAGGGTTTATGCAGACAGAGACAGCAGGGTGATGATGTGAAGGCTGGAGAGTCACCACTGGTGCGGCTGTGACTCCTTCTGCCTGGGACGTTTCTTTATACTCACACTGAGCTTAGTTCTGACATTCATGCATTGTTCCTTCCATCCCTGTGAAACCAGGACTAACTCTGCTTAATTAGAAAAGAAACCTAAGCCAGCACAGCCTTTTATTTTTCCTAAATGAGAGAGGGGATGCCACAGATAATTGTTTTGTCATCAAGGCAAGATCAAATTGCTGACCCCTTAATTACATTGGGCACAATAACAACGGATCTTACGGATGGCCTTCCTAATTCTGGAGTTCAGAAATCAAATTAAAATGGGAGATATTATGCTTATGGGTTAATTTGCCCAGAGTTCATTATATTGGAGGCTTACAAAAGAGCTTTGTAACTAATTACTTCGCATTGTCTACTTCCTCAATATTAAAGCTGATATCATCTATCTAAGTATAATCAAATCAGATCAATGTCAAATCAATGATTTGACAGAACCAAGAGTGAACTTAATGCCTAGTTGAGCCTGACCAAGTTTAAAAATGCATATACTTCAAAGAACATATGTGATCTATAGCATTACACAGGATTTCTAATTTTTCTGGAATTATAGAGCTATGCATAGTATACTCAAGTGTCAAGAAAAATAAAATTCTTTATTCCCTAAAAATGATATATCATGCTGATGGGTCTTCTTGTATCCTATGCTACCACTGAGTAAGAAGAGCAAAAAGGAATCAGAGTTCATTGTTTCTGAGGGGGAAGGCTCAAGTCTGGTTGTCTCAGTTTTATTTTATAATGTGAGATACACATTAGAAGATTAGTTTCTTTGGGATAAATCTCCATTATCGCAACACTCCTCTGCCTCTGCTAAATTTCAAAGCAGTGTCTGCTGATCTGAGGGAGTTTACTATACACATGTTAGCAAAAGGAGAAGGTCTAAAAACTGACTTAACATGTGTTGGGCTGGTCTCTAGACGGATGTCCCGTCCCTGGGTGCTGTCTCAGCGTCAGCTAAACTGATGTAATACTTGGTTTCATACCAGGCTTCATATCAGGTTGGGCAGAGTGGGCCACTGGCTGACTGGGCTCTGTCTCGAATCACTGCGGCTGTCCCTCGGCTCCGGGTCCGGCAATGCCAGCCATAGCCTGTTCCAGGGAGTCTATGCTTCAGCTCTTGCCTAAGGGCCCCCACTGCTGCCATGGAAGTCCCCTCTCCTGCCAACCTCCTGATCGAGATCTTCAACTACCTCCCATACCACTGTCACTCCTAAAATAAAATGGATATGTCTGTACTGTCTGGGAATGGAAGGGGACCAAAGTTAGGCTCTCTTTCCACCTAACAGTGCTATGCACTGCATTTCCAATCATGGAAAATCCATAACACTGACCCTGTAGGAGCAGCAATAGTAAGCCCAGAGCTCCGTATCAGATCAACGCGGAGCTCACGGCCCTCACTAGTCCCTCCGCTTCACGATCACCAGTCATGCTTTCCAGGAGGGGATTCTTCTCCCTTGCTCTTCCATTCTACTCCTCTCAGGTTCTGGTCTCATGACCTAGTTATAGGTAGAACAGGGTTTTTTCCTATATTCCATAAGACATTATGATCTGGTTCCAGGATTTGTTCTTGATCTGCTGAGAAAAATAAGAAAATCCTTGATTTCTTCTCAAATCTTGGATTACAAGCTCTTCTGTCTTGTTGTAAAAATCATTTCTGTGAATTCCAGGAGCTGAATAGCAAATTTTATTACTCTTCACTTCTTACCAGTAATAGTCCTGTATATTCCCCATCCCTTTCCTAACTGGGCCACCCCTGGTGGAAGATTACTGTCTCAAGATTACTTGGAAGAAAGATCTGTAGACAAAATGAAAAGTAGAAAGACACATTAATAACAAAAAGATTAACTGGTGTTGTCTAGTTTCCATGCTCCCCTTCCCTTTCCTAAGCACATCCACTTTCCTCACTTGGCCGCCCTCCAGGTCCCCCACAGCTGACCCCTGCACACCGGATCATTCATATCGCCTTGCTCTCCGGTGTTCAGTCCCTTTAGGTCCATGGGTGGTACCGAAGGAACATGAAAAGGAGAGGGTGAGCGATGTCCATTGGTTCTCCCCTCACTCTCCGTGTTTCACTACGGCTGGCAAAGTCCCCCTTCCCAACACTCCTGGACCCATCAGGCGAGTCCTTTTCCTTAACTCCAGTTACAGCTGCCCTTCTCTCTGCTCCTTCAGGTCTAGAGTGGGGGGTGCTTTCCCACTGTGGCTAGGTGCTGGGTGCCTCACCATTGGTTTGTTGGCTTCTTGATCTCTCCCTACCCCGGTCTAAGTAGTTCTTCTATTAGTCTCACTTTACTTAACCTTTTTGAATGTCCTTTGTATTTCTTACAGGAATCCATACTGGTACACCCCAGTTGATATTGTCTATTTAAATAATTCATTTTTTTTAACAGTCATGTATTGAGAAACCACTCTATGCCAAGCATCAAATCAGTGCTCAGAATAGAACCACCAGGAATAAAAAAGAAAAAGCCCTTGATCTCATGGAGTTTATATCCTAATGGGGGAGATGGGTAGTAAACAATAAGTTTATCATGTGGAAGTGGTAACAGTTGCAACAAAGAAGAATTAAGAAGGAGTTGGAGGAGAGAAGGTGATGGTAAGAGGAGTGTGATTTCCGAAGGCTGATTAGATCAGAGGAGCTTTCTCTGACCGAGGGAGGCCCGATGAGAATAGGACACGCCACAGACGGGATTGTGTCCTCCCCAGATTCATGAACTGAAGCTCCAATATGACCATATTTAGAGATAGGACTCTTAAAGAGATAACTGAGGTTAAATGAAGCCATATGAATGGGACCCTAATCCAACAGGGCTAATATCTTTATAAGAAGGAGAGACATCCAGAGCGCACGCATCCCGTGTGGACGCAGCCAGACGGCCCCTGTCTGCGAGCCAAGCAGAGGCCTCAGGAGAAACCACTGTGCTGGTACCTTGGTCCTGGACTTCCAGCCTCCAGATCTGTGAGAAAGCAAGTTTCTGTTGCTTAAGCCACCCAGTCTGTGGTACTGTGTTACAGCAGCCATAAGACTAACATGGGATATTTAAAGTAGGACCATATCAGACAGAAATAATGGCAAGTATAACAGTTGAAGCAGAAAGATCCTTAGCAGATTCAAAGAACAGGAAAGAGGCAATGTTCCTGTAACAGCGTAGACAAGGGAGAGAGTATCAGGAGAGAAGGTAAGAGAAATAATGGAAGGCGAGATCATGTATGACCAGATAAATGTTGGTCTGCAAACAAGCTGAGTCGGGAATACACAGTAAAGAAGGAAATGTAAGCTTAGTAAGGAAGCCACTGCAAAATTCAACAAGACACGAAGGTGGCTTGGATAAGGGCGTTAAGAGTGGAGATTGTAAGAAGGATCAAATGTTAGACTGATTATGAAAATAAAGCCACTAGAGCTGTTTTTAAACATGAATTGGATGTATATTGTGACGGCAGAGAGTTGTCAAGGATGAATGCCCAAGTCTTTGGCCTGAGCACCCAACATGCGACACTTACATTTACTAAATGGGAAGACAAAGGGAAGCATACATTTCATTTAGGGCAAAATCAAGAGTTTGGATATGGGCCTGGCTAGCTGGAATTTCATTAGGCATCCAAGTGCAGGTGCCAAGCAGGCAGTTGGAAAAATGATTCTAAAACGCAGGGGAATGTGTGTGTGGGGGAGGTGAAGTATAAAATATTCATGAAAAGCATCATGCTAACATACAGTGAGTGCATCAAAGATAAACCAGACATTGAACCTGCCTCCAATAAGCATAGCATTTTAGTAGAGTACACGCACAGTGAAGCATTCATGATTCTATGGAAAGTTACCAGGAGGAGAAGAGTGTGTCACGACTGCAGGTATGTCCTTGGAATTGCTTGAGTGTCTCTTATATTCAGGATCTGAATTATTTTTTATATAACATGGTTGACAAAAATGTGCAATGTTTGTACTTTAATACCTATTCATTTGTTTTTATATTCCTTGTTTGCTCATCAATTATTGGTTAGAAAAGAATATTTAAAATATAAAAATCAACGAAACTGTACTGAAATTTTATCTCGTGCTTTAAAGGCTTTTATAATGTCCACATATCGTAATTACACATACCATATGACAATTGCCCATTAAACTTACCTAAGATAATATAGCATTCCATTACAGAAAATTGTCTATAAGGTGTGGGAGGGGGTCATGAAATGGGAAGATTGGCACAATGAGCAGAATGTAGGAAACATTCTCAAACTTCTAGATCATAAAGGAAAACTACATTTACCTTTGAGTAAATCTAACTAGGTTTTTAATTACACTTTAGGAGCTCAAATATCTGAGATCCAAGTTTTATTCCTAGCGGTAATCTTTACCTAAACATCAGAATTTTTTGCACATTTTTTTTTTTTTGGTACACTATCTACACCTATCCTCCTTCACCAGGCAGGTGAGAAATTTTTAAAACTTAACAATAGTTAATCCACAGCCAGTTAGCCAAGCAATATCAAAACTTCTCTTATTTGAATATTTCTAATGATTTTGAAAATTACACAATTTAGATTCCTAAAATTATGATACTAGATGTATTTGATACTAGGTGTATTTGTTGGGGTCTATGTAAGAGCAGAGCGTGATACAAGGATCCTGGTGCAGGTGGATGATTTGGGAAGCTCTTCTAGAACTCAGGAGTGAAAGACCAGGAAAAGCAAGATCGGGAAGCTGTAGAAGTTCCTGTGAGGATGGGTTATGGAGGAGGCACAGGTGTGGGCAACAGGATCTTGAGTCTGCCAGTGTCTCAGAGAAATTAGGATTGTTCTAAAATTTTCTGCAAAAAAAACGGAGGGCGGGGGCTCAGGCATCACCGCAAGGGAATGTAACGTGTGTCGTCAAGTTACTGCCATACTAGCTGTCAAAATTCAGCTATTTGTTTCATGTTTCTTGCTGCAAAAACAAAACTATACTGTGGACAACAGGAATACACCATAAACTAGAGAATTCATCAACTCTAACAAGGGTCTTCTAGCCTACGGTCCTGCCCAACTAAAATTCAGAGTTTGAACAATTCCAAAGTAATATGGAGGCTCAGCAAGGTTCCTGAAGTTTTCTCTCTTTTCATTCTCTCACCCTGCACATGTCACTGATGACTGTCCTGCGGATCTAGCTTCAGCGTCTCAGTGATTACATGCAGACACTCGAAGAAGGCAGGAATATTACCAAAGTGTGTAGCTGTTATGTAGGCAACAGCATTGCCTGGCACACCATAGGTCTCACCATATTTTTCTGTTTAGTGATCTATTTAATAATACAAATCTGACAAGACTAAATTGGTAACAAAAATAGACTTTCATTTACAACAGATGAAATTTGATGCCAATGCAAAAAGTATTTATTTCTTGACTTGAAGAACGCATTCACATTTCAAGCCACTATTTTTTTTTCCTGTACCATTTTCATGGATATTTTGGTAGTTCTAAATCTGAATAGATAATCCTGTCTGTCAGATGCCAAATGAAATTTAAAAGCCTCAGCACTTAAAGTCTCTCTTACCATTATGAATGGATGCATTCCCTATTCATTACCCCTTCCAAGTTCCACATTAGCTTCCACCAGACATGTATATTTCAAATAAAGCTACAGCAAAATCCTAGAACTGCAGAAAGGATGACCAAGGTTATTTATGATTCATTTGCCTTGTTAATCTGGCCTCTCCATTGGAAGCCTCTGATACTGACAGTGTGAAGAGATAAATAGGACAACTGTGGTCATTACACAGAGATATACTCAAGTACATCGGAATTTTCTTGTCTCTTCTTTTAATTTACATAATTTCTAAATGTGCTAAGAATGGAAAGCATTGTTCATTGATGGCAGTTTTTACTATAGAACAATCAACCACACAAAACAAATTTGGGCTTAACTAGAGTTGAGAAAGTGTTTGCTGTAAGTTTTTTTCATATCTGCCTTGTCAGAAACTTTTCTTTTGAATGCAGCTGCTTCCATCAAATGTTCTACTACAGCAACATTTAAAAGTGATCCAAGTAGGCCATTCTTTGAGGATCAAAATTTATATCAAAGAAAAGGAAGAGTTATTAGCGGAAGGGAGATATTTTGGGCTGGAAATCTAACCAATAGATGAGTGGTTACAACAGAGATAAAGGCCTCACCCGATTATTTCCCAAATATCTTTTTTAACATCAGATTCTGGTGGTTTGTCCTTTGGTATTGATTTATAATATTTGTTTTGTAATATATTAAATTCATAAGTGTGAATAAACACACATAAATATCTTTAAAAAGGGGTCCAAGGGACAAATAGGAATAGCAGAGGAACAAATAGCTTGAAAAAGAGGATGTTTTTCTACTGGATGGGATTTAAAAGGGAGATGTTTCACTTAAAAGGGGAATCATGTAGGGAGAACAAAAAAAGGGAGAAAGAAGGTAAGAGAGAGAGAAAATGGAGAAAGAGAGAAAGAAGGAAGGAGAATGATAAAGGAGGTATAAGGGAAAGAAAGTATAAGAGAAAAATGAATGGGGATGTGAAAAGAACAGAGTAAAAGAAGAAAGGAAGAGAGTGGAGGGAAGTTACAGACAGGCAATTGGGAAGGAGGGAAGGAGGGAAGGAGGGAAGGAGGGAAGGAGGGAAGGAGGGAAGGAAGCCAGACCTGCACTAACATTCAGATCCTCAGGGCGCTCCATGATGCTGAAGACAGGCCACAGGCAATGAAACGTCCATGTGTGTCCTCCCTTTATTAATATTAATCCATAATATCTGCATGTTGTCATATGCTACATAAGTACATCACCAAGAAAAAACACTACCCTAATTGAGGTTATATCTTACTTCTCAGGAAAGTGTTTTCTCTCAGATGGCATAGAGCAAAGAATTGGTCCCAAATAGAGAAAGAGCTCCTCTCGTAGTTTTTTCAAAGTCAGAGGGATAATCTAAGATTCTTTCTCTTTAAGAGGTACCTATGGAGGGCTATGTAGTTAGGCTTTCAAGAGACATGCAGTATGGGTATTATCAGAGCTTTTAAAAAACAGCTGAATGCCACCTATACATTTAAATAAAAATGTTTGGTAGCAACATTGAATGATTCAGTAAAATGAGCATAAATGTTCAAGCCTAAATTGTCTGGGTTCTTATTCTGGCTTGCTGTTTGAGTGAATTTGAAGGAACAATAGGCTTCTACACCTCTAATTATTCCAGCAGTGAAATAGAGTTAATACCACTAATTTCAGAGATGTGAAGACTTGATGATATGATTTATGCCTAGCACACAATCCAGCCTCCAGCTTCCAGGAGCAGTTTGGTTTCCTCAACGTGCAGGTTGCATTTTGCCTGTCTATTTGAGTCACAAAATATTTATCAAAAATTGCAAATCACCATACTAGCTCCTAGGAAGTGACTTTTCAGATTTTACCAGGATAAATTTAAAAATATATATTTAATCTTATTTTATGTTTCAGTGTGGGGGTAGGACTTAATAAATGATGCTTCACACCTTAGAAATTTCTCTGATCATAGATTTTATTATCTCTCCAACTCACTGGACAAATTATTATGACCTGAATTGTGAGAGAGCTGTAGTTTAATTCACATTGTTGTGTATATACTTAAACACCTGTCTTCTCCCATAAAGTATCAACTTCTTTAGAGCAGGGACTCTGTATTACAGCTCTTTAAATTTTCCACAATTCCAAGATTATTCTATTGGATGTATAGAAATTGTTGATGAATTGCTAAAGAGTCCTTTTACTACTTCTACAT